>JAGFPH010000414.1:381233-408551 GCA_018207615.1 Philaenus spumarius | reverse complement strand
ATTGTCATCCAGTTTTAACCTATATTTAAAATTTCAAGTCTCTAGCTCATCGGGAAGTTAGTTTAAACTCGTTTGCAAAGTTCCACCCGGACAGACAGACATGACGGAAACCGAACTAATAAAAACGTGTTAAAAAATCAACATTTCCAGCCTGTTTCTTGACTTTATCACTACCATTTCTTACAAAATTCATGATTGCCTTGCTTATAGCCAACTTACCCGCATGGTTCATGTGAAAACCATGAGATGTGTAACAGCCCCTAGGCAAAGTTGATAAATTTAAGAGCAGCACATGATTAAACTTTGATACAACTGAATGAAGCTTGAGATTATACTTACAAATAGCATCATTTAAACTTGCTTCGCTAAAACAATATGAAACAGTTGATAACATAACGTTAGTGTTACAAGTGCCCTCCAGGGCTTCTGCTACACCACTCAAAGATCTCAAGACCTATTATCATTTACAGCTGGACAAAGAAAGTCATTTGACCTTCCCAATACAATTACATAATCTTCTTTAGAAAAAACAGAAACTCTATTTTTTACATTTTGAATCACATTTTCCATTTTTGCATTAGGCTTAAAGATATTAATCACTGAAAATTTATCTCCATGCACACTGTCCTTTTAAAAGTTCTCCATGTCTTCTACCATGACTATCACCAAGAATTAAGATTTGTTTATTTTGTATTCTATTTGTATTCAGTATTTTTGTATTTTTTTTTTTTTTTTTGTATTAGGTGCTTTCTTATCAGCAGCTGACTCTACTTGGTTTCTCTCCTTACGGACATTTGTGAGAGAATGTTATAAGAAATTCGCTCATCAACCTCCATGGCGACTCGTGATTTTATCGTTTGTTCTTCCTGATACATGAACATCAGATTTTTTTATACATGATGTCACAAAAAACCCTTAGCTGGCCATACAGGATCGTATTGTATACTTTGAAATAAATCAAAAATATTCAGTAACTTTTTTTCGAATTCGGCTTAGTTTAGTCGTAATCCACTATTTTGTTCTTTAACAAAAACTCACTGCTTGAGTTCAGCCGCACTGATCGGTGCCCACCGGTGGGAACCGTTGTCCCAGAACGCAAAACTGATCTGACATCGGTTGAATGAAATAGCAGACGACTACTTTCGCTCTGATCAGTGATCTGCTCACCGTAACTAAACTACACCATAAGCTGATTGGCTGATAAGCTGATCAGTTTTGTCAGGCACGGTAAAATTAAAATATTAGACTTTAGGATGTTGATGGAATAATCTGTTGATTACGGATAGAAATGAAGTTCATAAAAAGATAGTAGAAGGTAATTGTAATTGAAAAACAAATGTTTTATAAAATTTTATGGTGTTTATGTTTGTTAATGTTCAAATATAATTATTATACAGGGTGTATAAAAAAAAACCTTTCAGGACTTTGGGATATGATTCCTCATACAAAAAGTAAGAAAAAAGTTCCTATAAACATAGGTCCGAAAACGCTTCGTTTTCCAGATATCCGCAATTTTGTTTTTTGTACAAAATAATTCATATCTAGAGAACAGTTTGACTGATTGAGTTCAAACTTTGGCATGAAGTTTAACCTGACAATGATATACCCCAAGAAAAATAAACGATTAAATCCAATCATGCGTTTCAAAATGGCAGCTGTTTGAAAATTTCTAACCTAAATTACTCCAAAACCGTTCATTTTAACGAAAAATGTCAAGACACCTTTTTTGTAGACTTTTGATTCCCTATCGGATGATGTAACTGTCAAAACAATCGTATGAAGGATAATAGCTAAATTAAAAGGTAATTACAACAAATGTCCATACAATATTGTAGTATTTACTGTGTTGGTATAGGACGCCGGGTTGAACAAACCAATTAGTACACATAACTTAACTGTTATCCTTCATCCGATTGTTTTGACAGTTACACCATCCGATAGGGAATCAAAAGGGCTACAAAAAAGGTGTCTTGACATTTTTCGTTAAAATGAACGGTTTTGGAGTAATTTAGGTTTGAAATTTTCAAACAGCCGCCATTTTGAAACGCATGATTGGGTGTAATCGTTTATTTTTCTTGAGGTATATCATTGTCAGGTTAAACTTCATGCCTAGTTTGAACTCAATCAGTCAAACCGTTCTCTAGATATAAATTATTTTGTACAAAAAACAAAATGGCGGATATCTGGAAAACGAAGCGTTTTCGGACCTATGTTTATAGGAACTTTTTTCTTACTTTTTGTATGATTAATCATATCCCAAAGCCCTGAAAGGTTTTTTTTATACACCCTGTATAAGTTACGTATTCAATTTAAGAAAAGACTGATTATTGTGTGTAATATTTTTATTTATTTACTGTATATCCTAAGTCTTATTATAAATAATTAAGTAGTTGTCATTATTTGTTTAGTCCCCAAGAGAACACTTTAAAATTATTAATATAGTAAATACATAAATAATGTAGGAAAGTAAGTTTTTATATTTCGAACTACCGTATCCAAATATATATGCCAATGTGTTAAAGTCAAAACATAACATATAAAATGTAAAAAACAAGTTTTTAAACATAAAAGATTGTTTTCATAATAACCAACCTTCATTGTGGGTTGCCCTATTGTCTCTGTGTGCAAATAAATCATACAAACGTATTCGTAATACTGGTATTACCAAATTCGCTGGCATAAGAACTAAATTTAAAATGTTATCTTTTATCATCGATAGCATTTACAGTTACATCAACTCAATCCATTTTTGTTTTCTTACAAATAAATATGCTTCCACTTGCACATACTACAGCTAATTTAAATGACCGCCTCTCACCGGTGTATTTGTATGGCCTGTTCAGCCGCACTCATCTATGATTACTTAAATGCTACATCATCTGTCACCGGTCTGATTGATCAGAAATTTACTGATCAGTGCAGATGAACTCAACCACTGTAACTCCAAAAACACTTAAGATAAGATATTAAGTTAAATTTGGTATAAGCATTTTGTATAGGCTTATTATGATTTACAAGTGTTCCAAACACCAAGAAATTATGTTTATAACTTTCAAAATGGGGCTGTTACAAATTTGTAACATGGAATATCTTTAAAACCGGTGTCTTTACAAAAAATGTATAAGAGGCAAAATATATAACTTTTTTTTAAATGACAAAATGTTTTTTGTTGTTTTTGTAGGTCAAAAGATAACAGAGTTATCGAGAAAAAAAAAAAATGAAAACATAATTTCTTGGTAATTATCTACAACATTCAAATTATCCTAAAACCAATATTTTTTTATTTGTATAGTTTTATTAAATAAGATTAAAAAAATTGATCATTGGTTTTAGGCTTACCTATTTTATATTTTCAGTTTTTTGTCACTAACACAGTTATCTTTTGACTTCCTGAAACGAAAAAATAATTTTTTTTGTTTGTCATTAAAAAAGAATAATATTTTGTCTCTTGTATATTTTTTGTTAAACGTTAACGATTTTCAAGATATTCCACTTAAAATATTTTTAACAGCCACCATTTTTAAAATTATTAAAATTAATTCTTGTTGACTGGTACACTTGTAAATTGTAACATACAAAATGTTTGTAGCCTACCAAATTTGAACTCTATATCTTACAATAGGCCTTAAGCGGGCAATATGAACCCGCTAATAGGCCTTAAAGAGGCACTCTTTGTTTTCTGTCTGTTTCCTACAAGAATAATTATAATTCGAGACTATTTTGATATATTTACTTTATATGTAGACTCCCTTAGTTCGAGAAATAAATATACTGATTAAAAAAATGGTAATATTGATTGTTATTTATATCAGTGAGAACTAGTTTTCAAATTACAATTATTTGTTGGCTTTTTATTTCTTCCTAATGTTTAACGTGGTTGGGGTTGTCTCTTTTAGTATCAAGTTGGAGGAAGCTGTATGTAGTTACTTTATATAGAATACTAGCTGGCCCGATCCGGCTTTGCACGGATAGACAAATCAAAGTTAAATGTATATTAACAAAAAATATATTATATCAATAAATACACTATTTCTTATGGGGATTTGACCACCAAAACACCCCCTTAAATTTCGAATTTTGTGAAAACCTTTCTTAGCGAGCATCTAGGGCCCTACAGGAAGCTACACATCAAATTTCATTCCAATCCATTCGATAGTTTTTTTTAGTAACTTTAATCACCCAAACCCCCTAAAATTTTGTATTTTTTCATAGCGAGCACCGCACCGTGGGCCCTAGAAGAAGCTATATACCAAATTTAATTTCAATTCGTTCGGTGTTTTTTTTAGTAACTTTGGACCCCCTCAAATCCCCCCTAAAATTTCCAATTTTTTGAAAACCTTTCTTAGTGAGCACCTAAGGCCCTAGAGGAAGCTACATACCAAATTTCATTGCAATCCGTTCGGTAGTTTTTGAGATTTTGTGATGATTCAGTGAGTGAGTGGTATTTGGATTTTATATATATAGGTTGTACCTTTGTTTATTAAAATAAGTGTTTTATTGGACTATTGCAGGCACAATAACTTGTTTAAGTTTTACTCCTGATGGCTCACATTTACTGGCAACTAGTGAAGATGGATCTATTAAGTTTTTTCGAGTGGGAAGCTGGATGATTGAGAAGGATTTCAAAGCTGCACACAAAGGAACAGGTTAGTTTAATCTACTGAATCAGTTTAATCCATTGTTAATTACTATATTTTTAACTATCTCATTGTAGATTAGCTCATTGGTTATTGGTTACTTTTTATTTAGTTGTAATCCTTTCTACAAGTCGAAGCTGTGTTGTTGATCAAGTTATTACAAATATTTTATAATGTAGAAAATAAAATAACTCATCATTTACATTCTTTTTGTTGTCATTATATAATACAACATGGTTTAGAAATCTGAAATTTATTTTATAATTTAAGTTAGGTTTTAGTTATAAATCTTAGCTATGTATGTAACCTAATTACCTTCCATTGTCAATAAACACATTGATTTATTTTAGTAGGTCTGCGGGCCTGTATTTGTTTAAAAGATCAGATGGATGAACATTTGAATGTCTGTTTTTGTCATGTAATATAATATACCTACTGTAACAAATGTTTACACAATTAACTTACTGATGTATATTTATTTTTGCTTTAGCTGTTAATTCAATATCAATACATCCGAGTGGGAAGATGGCAATGTCTGTGGGGCGTGATCAAACTCTTCGCACATGGAACTTAGTTAAAGGCCGTCCAGCCTATACAACAAATCTTGCAAGGTAAGAAAATGTTTCAATAGGTTTAAAAAACCTTATTTTTGTTTCTAAGTATAGCTGTACGATCTCTTTGTAGTCATATTCACCAAACAAATTCAATAATCACTTAAATTAAACAATTCTTTTGGATATATTCAACAACCTTCTTTAGAATTTAGAATCTTTAATGTAATGTTTTGGTTATGTAGCAATATATTACCTATTTTTAGTTCAGTGGCTTCTTTTTTCTTATTGTTTTAGGGTAGGTTTTGGCAGTTGGAACTCCATCACTCGTTAGAGGTCGTCAAAACATTAAAACAAACAAAATAAATATTGCACTACACAAACTCATTACAAGTAAGAAACACTATGAGTTATCATTTTTGATGTAGGCCTTATCAGTTTTGTTCATTATTGCTGTCTCGATAGCGAATTGGACTGGAAAGATAGTTTCTCATTGAGTATATTTCCTGGAGAGTGTTAAATGTTTTATAAATGTTTAACTTCTCAATGGATTCATAATTCTTCCCTTTTTACAAATGTGGGGTGATGATAGGTTAGTTCCAAAATTTGAATATGAATATTTTTGATAATTAAATGCTGTGCAAAGCTTGACTTATTGTTGTGCATGTTGCTTTTAAGTAATGTTATTTAAATCGTTCCATAAAGTTTTGCCTATTTGTCCGATATAGAAACATTTACAGTCGCTGCAACCTATATCATGTACACTTGATTTATTTTATTAGGTATTTTGGTTTGTTACGCAGATATTTTTGAACATTAATGCTTGTGCGGTATGTAACAATGATGTGTTTTTCGAGTGCGATATTTATGATTGTTGGCATTATTTGTATATGCAATAGCAACAAACTTATTATTATTTTGATTTATTCCAGTGTTCAACTTTTGATGTTTTTTCTGTGTTTATCTAGCAATTTGTCAATCGTCTGACATTTATCATAATTTTTTCGAGCTATACGTTTAATGACTCTTGCAGAAAATCTTGGTCATCAAGTGATAAGGATCTGATGGTGAACAGAGCCATTATAATAATAATATTATGATAATTTTTTTCATTTTTGCAATAACATATTATTAATAACTAGGGGAAACCCCTGCGTGCTCCGCACGCAAACCCCGTTGGAACCTTCTAACACATAAATATGTTGTTTTTTTTACAATTAAGGTGTAGGATTAATAATAATTCGACCACGCAGCTGAACCGCTGACGTGAGTTGTGTGAATTTCCAAAATTAAGTTTATATATGTTTTTGGGTTTCAAACAACTATTTGGGAAATTGATCTACTCATGAAGGTGCTGCCAGCATTTATCAAATATATTGCCATCGGTCACCACGGTAAAAGCCGTGGATTTAATTCTGGTAATTTTACGTTTTGATTGTTTTTGGAGGAACCAGATGGGCTATAAGGTCGCGTAAAAAAACAAAATGTGCAGAATTATTTCGTATGTCTATTTTTTTAAAGAAAACTTTAAAAAAGTAATTCTATTACGAAAAATCTCAAAAAATTGTTACTTCTGGTCAAAAATTTGGTCTACTTCCGGTCAATTTTTTTGGCTAACGAACTCGTCCAAGCGACTTAAAAAACCAACCTGTTTACCAAATTTGGTCCAAATCGGATGTAAAATATACCGGGTGTCCCACGAAGAGGTCCCTATTTTTGAATTAATATATTAGATGCACCGAACACTCTACAAACCTGAAACTCAACAGTCCTAACATACACATATGTAAAAGAAATACACCTGAGTATCAGTTAATTCTGACACATTAGGACAAAATGGCGGAATATCAAAGAAATAGTACCTTTTCGTGAAAATAGTTTTATTTGCTTAAGTGTTGCAACATAATTATTGAATTTTAACAATGTTACTAAGCACTAAACAATGTTAGGGAATTAAAGATATAAGTAACTCATAAATAAATTAAATCTATTTGATCCATAAACCTTATTCAAACTGATGTCCATCGATCGCAATGCACTGATGACAACGAAATAGAAAACAGTCATACGCTTTGCTGAACAACTCTCGAGGTATCAACAACAGTTCCTCTTCGATCAACCTCATTAGTTCATCGTCTGTCGCAATGTTATGACAATAAACCTTCTCCTTCAAAAAGCTCCAGAGAAAAAAGTCACAAACAGTCAAGTCTGGAGACCTTGGGGGCCAGTCCATGAAGCTGCTGCCACGACCTATCCAACGGTTAGGAAGATTTTGGTCCAAAACTGCTTTGGCCACATTAGCATAATGCGGAGGAGCTCCATCCTGTTGGAAAAAAACGTCTTTCATCTCAGGCTGAGAAAGATGAGGAACTATGTTTCATTTCATTTCATTTCATTTTTATTAAAGCCAAAAGACATTTTTTGCATAGGCTACGTCCAATATAAATTAACATTTTTAAATATTACAATAATTGACAAAAATATATATTCATAATTCAAATAGAATAATTAGTATAAATACTACAACATATAACAATTTTATAACAAACAAATTTTATACACCCGAACAATTAAAAACATATAAGTTAACAAATAATTTAAAACACAATTACACAAAGACAAGAAATCGTAACTATTAAAGCGGGGAACAAGCAATAAAATTCAAAATTAAACTAAAAATATAATATTCATAATTTAAATAGAATAGTTGATTTAAATACTACAACATATAACAATTTTATACCAATAATTAATTGTTCTCGTTTTGAACAATTAAAAACATATAACAAATAATTTAAAACAATCATATAAACTACAACTAACATTTAATTTAAAATTGGAGAACACATCCAATGATTTCAATGCCGGCTACACTCTGTTGCTGAACTCCTCCACAGAGTAGAAAGATCTAGACAAAAGTAGCTGTCTAAGGCTGTTTTTAAAGGGTAAAAAATGCTGCAAATCTTTAATGCTCTGTGGGAGCTTATTTATCAGTCTAGCACCAGCTTGTGCAGGAAGTTTGCTGTATAGATTTAGTCTGTGCTGTCTAGCACGATAATTATTAGCTTGCCTGGTACTATAACTGTGTATATCTTTATTTTGGATATGATCACATTTAAATTTAAAGTAGAGTATCACCTCAAATATATATATATACTCGGAAGTGTAAGAACTCCAAGATCTTTAAAAGCAACCCTACATGACTCAGCTTTTTTAAGACCTGCCAAAAGCCGTATAGCTTTTTTCTGCAAGACAAAAACCCTTTGCATATTCCGAACTGACGAATCTCCCCAGAGAAGAATTCCACAGTTCAGATATGGATATATAAGACCATAGTAAGCCGTTAATAAAATAGTAGGATTGCAGTATAATTTCAAATTTCTAAGTATAAATATTCCTTTACTAATTTTTGCGCAAATATGTGCAATGTGATCAACCCAAGTCAACTTATTATCAATACAAAAGCCCAAAAACTTTGCACCATTAACCTCTTCAAGTACACTATCATCCAACATAACACTTGGTGTCTGATTTGGACTATGTTTCAAATTAAAAAACATGTACTTTGTCTTATTAGAATTTATTGTCAAATTATTTTTGGCAAAGTATTGGCTGGCCGCATTGACTTGTAGAAAAGCCTTATGCTCTAAATTTTGAATTGACTCTGCTTGGAAACTCAAAGTTGTATCATCAGCAAATTGAACTATGCTGTCTGCATGCACTGCTGATGATAAGTCATTGATATAGATTAAAAAGAGCACCGGTCCGAGAACTGATCCTTGGGGGACCCCATATCTCAGCTGTGTTAGTTTTGACAGCCTCCCTGCAACATTTACTCGTTGTGTTCTATTATAAAGAAATGATTTTAGCCACATAATCGGTACTCCTCTAATACCAATTGCTTCACACTTGTCCAATAATAATTTATGATCCACACAATCAAAGGCTTTGGAGAGGTCCAGAAAAATACTCATGACATTTCTTTTCTTTTCTAAACTTTCCAATACAAAGTCTAAAAGATCAACTGTAGCGTCTATTGTTGATTTACCTCTCCGAAACCCAAACTGAGAACCACAAAGGACATTAAACCCCTCTAGATAATTCAGCAGCTGTATTAAAAAAAGCTTTTCAAAAACCTTACTGAACACTGGTAGAAGAGAAATAGGTCTGTAATTATTTATATCATTTTTTCCACCCTTTTTAAACAAAGGAATAACTTTTGCACATTTTAATTTAGAAGGGAAATTTCCTTCGGAAAAAGACGAATTAATTAAAATCAAAAGAGGTTTGACTAGTTCATCAGAACACTTTTTGATTAACCAAGGCGAGACTTCATCAAAGTCTGTCGCTTTCTTGTTTTTCAATTTGCTGATCACTATGGAAATATCCTTCCCACACACAGGTGACAGAAACATAGAATCCCTTATATTGCTCTTTTGATGTGTCGCCGTTTCAAGAGATCCATGCTTGGTAGCAAAGTCTTTAACGAAAAATTCATTAAATAAATTTGCCACTGTTGATGGTTCTGTATGACTAACACCATCAATGTCTATATTAATTGTGCCAGTATCGTTCTTACTCTTGCAGACGTTATTTATAATTTCCCATGAAGTTTTACCAATATTATCTGCACTATTAATCAATTTCGACACATCATAGGCTTTGGCTGCAAGAATTACACGTCTATAAATTAATTTATACTTTCTATAAAATTGTTTAAATTGTTCACTATTAGTGGTTTTGTAAATTTCATAGTAAAATTTTAGTTTATTCCTTGAGACTAGAATTCCTTTAGTAATCCAGTTAGATTTTTTATTGGAATTCCCTCCTGCTCTTATTTTTTTCAACGGACAAGCAATGTTAAGAAAAAATATAAAAGAATCATAAAAATAATCAAATTTTTCATTGAGATCATTAATCTCATTGAGACAATCCCAATTTTCATTTTTTAATAGGTAATTTAATGTGATTGCTTAAAACTGATGCATACCTTTCTCCAGTCATTGTTTGTCGGGATATGTCATACGACAAAACACCATCCTTGGTAACAGCAGCCCAAACTGTTATACCTGTTGATTTTAATTTCTCTTCTTGTAAGATATGTGGATTTTTTTTGTTATAGTAATGACAATTATGCCTGTTTACAGTTCCTGTTCGATAAAATGTCGCTTCATCTGAAAACACGATTCCTTCATGCCATTTGCTATCTACGTCAGTCTTTTCAATTATTTTCGAACAAAATTCCAATCGTCTGTCAGGATCATCTTCAAGCAGTCCGTGAACTAAATGAGTTTTATAATGTTTGATTTTGTTCTTTTTGGCATACCTTTGGACAGATGACTTCGGTATCCCTGTAGCAGATTCCACCTTTCTTACTGAATTAGGCGTATTTGGAGATTCCATGAAAGCAGCACATACGATTTCTTCATTTTCTATGTTGGAGGATCTATGGTATTTTTTTTGTATTGACCCCGTTTCTAGTAGGATAGTCTTCCACTTACGAATAGATTTCCTTGACGGTGGAACTACACCTGGGTACCTTTCCCTAAAACACCTTATTGCTTAATAATCATTTTCAAAGGCAATAGCCCAGGAACAACATTTCACTTTTTGCTCAGTTGAAAACGGCATGGTACATAAGACACTTTACAATGCAACTTAATAACAAATGCCAATGTTTATTACCAAATATTTTCATTGTTGTGGATACACGCAGTCAGCTGATAGATTTAAAATAGTCTAAACAGCTGTAGCTGTTCCTATTCTAAATAAAAGTAGGTTTACCCTTAAAATACGATTGCTGATTTTGTTGTTTTTCCGCCATTTTGTTTGGATCAGTCAGAGTTTACTGATACTCAGGGGTATTTCTCTTACATATGTGTTTGTCACGACTGTAGAATTTCAAGTCTGTAGCGCGCTCTATACGTCGTCATATCAATTCAAAAATAGGGACCTCTTCGTAGGACACCCGGTATATATGTACATATATATATGACTTTTAATGACACCCCAAAACATGTTCTGGGGACCTTGATCGGTGCTCATTTTCTACGCTCGACCTTGGGTCTTACCATAAGGGCCATTGCAATAGCTCATTTTTCATATGGAAATTCGCTAATAACCCCAAAGCTAAGATGGTAAATAATGTTAAATGTTCAAATCAAATTATTTTGTGTATTTTATAATAAAGGTTAAAAGAACCAGCAATGCTCAGGTCTATACTTTAATAAAAACCTTACCTAAAAGTTAGAAATACAAAAATAGTTGCTTCAAAGTTTGAAATCAGGTGTTAATAGAAATATTAGAGCAAACAGCTGTTTTATTTGTTATTTTATTCAGTTGGTTTATTTGGTAATTCATCAATTTAGGCCTAACTTAAGAATTTTTCCGACTAAATTTACAAATATTGAAATAAAAAATGTTTTTATCAAAATGAATTTTAGCCTATGTTACTCAGGGATTGTGAAGCTTTTTATTAGTAAAACTATTTTTTCAATCGGTTTAGTAGTTCTAGAGATTACCCCCTACATTCAAACAAACAAAAAAAACAATTTTACCTCTTTATAATATTAGTATAAATTAATACTTTGATTTTTGAGATATTTTTTTATTTCCACTTAACCTTAAAATGGAAGCAGAGTGGATGAGAGACTAAAGATGCTAGTCCACCGTACTACAGTTAAACCTTCAACACAGGTAGCTAGGTGCATTACTCGAACTGATTTACGTGCACTATTCTCTGCTCCCCTAGCATAGCAAAACACAATACAAATATTTACATTATGAAGTAATAATAATGCATACAAACAAAAAATCACCTTTAAAACTTACAAAACAAATAATAATAGGTTTCACGCATTCATAAATATTAAATATAAAATTAGCCTATTTGTAAATTTAATCCGAAACCCCCTCAAACTCACCCATTTAAAATGTTCAAATAATCTCAAACTTCCCGAAAACTGCACATATTATGTACAAAAATAAGTCCACATATGAACCATTTTCAAATGGTTTTTTTCTTGCTTTTTCTAGTCGCTCTAAAAACTCAGAATGGGTGGTTTGGTCGCCAGGAGGAACTTATTATGCAGTCAATATGGACTCCAAGCTTGAAGTGTTTAATATCAAGACTGCTGGTGTGGCTTACAATTTAAACTTTGAAAGCAAACCCACATGTCTCGCATTTACACAGGTAAGTTTTGAACAAAAAAAATTCTGGTGATTATTTTGTAACATTTTAAAACTCAACATTCATGCACCAATTTAAAATATTGCTAACATGCTGAAAATTAGTTGGAGTAAATATAGATGATTATTTTTATAGTAAATAATAAGTAGGCCTAATTAATATTTTCTTCCTTTATAGTCAATAGTTCTAAATGTTTATATTACTAAAGCTGGTCGTCCACTAGGTCGGAAGAGAGGCGCGGCGCAAAAAACTACCGCGCTGAAACAAAATTTACGAAATAATAATTTTGTTTAGAATCATATTACTTGAAAACTTTACGAGCTAGAACAACCTAATATGGTTTATTATTTAGAGCAAACATTTGACAATAACTAGTTAATTAAATTTGTTTAATTGAAAAATTAGAAGAGTCATTTTTTCAAAAAAAAAGGAAAATTTATTTAAATTCTAACATATCTTTGAATACTGTCAAACCATGACTGAATTTCAGATTACCAAAATTGGGGGAAAGCTATTGCGCTGCGCCGTGCTCCGAGTGGACGAGGCTCTCCACGCAAAGCCCGCACCTCGCCGCGGAGCGCCTCTCTACCGACCTATTGGACAACCAGCTTTATACATAAAAAAAGAGAACAAAACATAATATATTCATAATTTAATAGCTGAGAACTGAGGTTAGCATACAGTAACATAAATGTTGATTTTAACATTGATTGAAATTGATATAGTTATTATTTGTTTCAATTTGTAGACGTTAAACACCAAAAAAAAAAAAAAAAAAAATGTTTCAATTTGTTAATCTATAAATGATGTGAAAACTAAATATAATACAGGTATCTTCAATTATTGAAAACCAAATATTATTTAAACGCAAACTAAACAAAAAATAATATATAGGCCTACTGTTATTGAAACAATGATATAGGTACAATTTTATGTAAAAGTCATATCTCGGGGAGGGGTTAGTGCCTGCTCTTCTCAATATAGGCCACAAAATACAAGTTCATAACATAAATATGTATTATTATGTTAATTTTTAACATATTATGCAGTTCTTCGAATAGTATATATTAAAATAGTAGCATTATTATAATTTGTATTGTTTATAATCTATGGTCATCACAAAGAAATAAATTAACTAAAATAATATTTAAAAAAGCAGACAGTTAATTTCAAAGTAAGTCACATTTGTTAAGCTGACAGCTTTAAATTAGTTCAATAAAAAAGATAGCATGATTGTAAAATTTAGAAGAAATTATAGAGACAATGTTTATAGATTTAAAAAGTTCGCGGGATGAGTAAACAGGATGCACAATTGGGGCACACATCATTACACAGCAGTTTCTGGAAAGTTCCAGAACCATACAGAAAGAATAGCGGAAGTGGCGATGTTTTAGCACTTAGAATGCACATTTCTTTAAGTCAGTTCTTGAATAGACTCACCGCAGAGTAGACGTATGTCCGAGGTGGATAAGGTTTTAACATCGATGATTTAAGTGTTTCTAGAGTCGTAGTTGGACTCAATTATGGTTAACCCTATATATGGCAGTGCTATAGCGAAAATTGAAAAGCCAGTTTTTAGCGTTTTGCAAGCATTTTTTTAAAAATTCTAAAAAAATTGTAAATGAACCACAATCCAAAAGTGTTCCATAGCTTTTTTGTAGAAAAAACTCCAAAGAATTCAAATATGCCACTAAAAATTAGTTTCTTTTAAAATTTAAAAGTTCAACTTTAGGCCTAAATAACAAGTAATAAACATTTTTTGTAATTTTTTCGTAAGCGTAAAAAAGTTTCGTAATTTAGTTCTAAATAGAAGTGTATAAAAACATTTATCAATTTCAAATTTCTTATTTTGAAAAATACAGTTTTTATGTTCCAAATACACGACTGCTAACAAAACTAGGCCTAGATTGAAACGTAATTTACAATATATGCTTTGCCCAGAAATGAAATATTATTATAACAAAGTGTAGAGGATAAATCAAAGAAAAGAACGGTATACTTGTCTTTCCATAGTTCAAAAAAGTGTTTGAGTTATCTTTATTTGAATAACAAAATGACATCAATGTAATGAAAAGTCGCCGGTCGCAGGAAGGGTCATATGAATAACGTGGGAACCCACACGCTAGACAGTCTCACCAGACTGCCCTAATTATGTACTTTGCACTGCTGTCTGGACAAACAAAAAACTGGTTTATTCTAGTTTAATTCTCACCGTTAGAAAGGTTAAACTGTTCTCTACAAAATGGTGTAAAGCAATCTGTCAAAACATGTGATATAGTGGGCGTTATCTCGGTTGAAAAAGAGGCTGTTTCATTGGTTGAAAAACTGTCCAATCGCAAGGTTTACAGAAATCGTTGTCAAAAATCGGGTAAAATAGTGACATCTGATTGGAAGGCACTATTAGAAAGATAAAATCTTGACGAATCCAATGGTATTTTTATAATCTCGATAGACATACTTCTGTAGATGGTCTTGGACATGTAAGAAGTGGGAAATAACAGTACAATTGTATGCATATTCGCGCACGGAAACAGCTGTAACCCGATCTGCATATTTTAAAATGATGATTACGTATGTAAATATACGTTTTACGAAAAAGTTTTAAATACAAAAATTAAAGTTTAATTGATTAGCTTTTCAACGGTGCCGGTTTTATTACGATTGGTTGATTTTAAGTGTATTAAATAACGGAACATGCAAATTTATGCAAATTCTCGCTATTGTTCGAGTTTGTTGCGTTCTACGCCCGAGAGAGCGTCTCAAAGTGCAGCCTGCCATTTACAGGGTTAAATATTAGACTGTGAAACAAATAGTTTTGTCGTGCTTAATTATATAAACAAAGGTTTACATTTAAACATATTTTGAAGACGTTATTGTGGGACATAGGACTTACAATTTAGTAATACGTTGTGAAACATTTCACGTTTCTTTTGTAAGTGCCAAAGTGGAAAATACATAGTAACTGAGGAGTGATTTTAAATCTAAAAACATAAGATAAACCATTTAAAAAAAATACTGTTCGACAATGATGTTTGTGGAGGAAGGTAACCAAAATAGTTAATTATGCATTCAATAGGTCGCAAGGTATTTTAATTTGGATATTAAGGACTCATACTTGCAAGTATTAGATTTAGTATTTTTAAATTTTGATACTGTCTGCTCTTCTTCATTGTTTTATTTCATTTCATTCAGAAAATTAAGTAATTAAGATAGAAAATTTGAATGTTCTTAAAATTTAATATGTCATTTAAGATGTTTCATTAAAATCTTAAAGTCAGTCATTGTGTGAGTCAATCTTTTTTGTTTTGCATCCACGATTCAATTCCCAAAGTACTTGTACAGTGATAGAACCTACAAAATGCTAAATTTTATAATTTTTATAAGGAATAATATTTTTTAATCACGTGTAACAGGATGGATAGGATTTTGGTACGCAGTGTTTTAGTGAACTTACGCGTTGTTTAGTTTTGTTGTACTAGGTTATCGTGTGTAATTTCACAGTTTATTTTTGAATATTGTTCTTTTTATAATATTAATGATTGTTGTGAAATGAAATGAACGAAGACGACGTCAGTTTGTTACAAAATGACGTTAGTGGAGACGGAACTTTTGTTTTGAACCTGAGTGATTCCAATATTACCAATCAGTTTTGAAAAAATCTTTTCTTACTAGTTTTGATCTACATAATACTGTTGTTAAGCAATAAAATAAATAGTTGAGGCAATTTTGTGTCAAAACTAATTGTTTTCATAAAAACTCATTTTTACAAAAAACTTGTTTTTGAATTATAATTTTTTTATAATTTATTATTGTGTCTAAAACATGTGTAAACCACTTAATTTTGTTTATAATGATATAGACAACAAAAAACAAGCCACAAATATAGGTCTTCCCATTGAACATTTTTATAAAATTCTTGTTTATTCCGGTTTTTTATTACAAATTTATATTTTTTTCAATAAATAAAAATTAAAAACATATACTTGAAAATAAAAATAAATGTTTTTTTCATACCAATCTATACTTTAGTCATAGAAGAAACTACAAAAAAAAAAAAAATCAGCCTTTTAGCACTGACAGAAATACTTTTCTTGGAGTAAATAAATTAAAGTGCAATATTCGGTCAAAATTAAATTGACCTGATAGCAACACTAGGTCCCCAGTAATTGGAGTAGAAAGGGTTAAAACTTTGGCTAGTCGGGATAAACATTTTTTTTATACATTTAACTATAATAAACATTTGTAACGAATATCCTTTGTTGCAATTTATAACTTAAATTAAGAAATAAATTGTTTTTAGATTAAAGTAAAAAGTTATGAGTAGAATGCAAAAAGAAATTAAATGAACAAATACCAAATTTATTGGTCCACTATGATTGTTGTCACAATTAATAAATGTTAGGCCTGTATTTGAGTTTATTTGCCTTCTAGGCTCAATGTCTCAATTATTGTAAATATAAAGTAAAGAAATGGTCTGATCTCACCAATATAACAATGTTAGTTTATTTTCTTCTAGACCAAAAAAACACTATCTATTAACGCGGGAGCGTCCCTCCCGCCAAGAAAATCGAGATGTCGACCAAGAACCCTGTTTACGCAACAGAACAAGTACGGGTTTTCACCCTTCCCTACCTCGACCCCCTGTGGGTCAACGATGTTAATTTTTTGTACACCAATTCTCGAGGGGTCCCTGATCACCATCAGATCACGGAGCCATCAGAAAATGCTATGTATTAAAATCAATATTTCTTAAGTTTCTACTTCTTGTTCTTTGGCGGGGGCTACAGCCTCACAAATTTAACGGATCGAGCTTAGGTTTTGCACACACATTCGTTATGCTCAAACGAAGTGCAATTTGTTCCTCCCCCCAAAAAATTGAGGGTACGGGTTTTCACCCCCCTTACTGGGTGGGGGAGGGGGTTACTGGTATTGATTTTTTGTATACCCATTTTCGAAGTGCCCCCGAGGACGTGTACCAAATTTTAACTCTTGGGACCATCAGATGCCAAAGTTATGAATGTTTAAAATCACAATTTAAAAAATGTTTCTACTTCTGGATTTCGACGGGGTTACAGCCTCACAGAAATAACGGATCGAGGTTAGATTTTGCACAAACATTTGATATGCTCCAAGAAAGTGCATTTTATGCAATTTAAACCCCACCCACTCTGAAAGAGGGGTTAGTTTTTAGGGTTTGGTTAGAAAAGGTCAAGATTTTGTCAGAGTTGTTTAATGGGGATCCCTGAAAAAGTGGTCAAAATCTACACCCGATAGGCTATGTTCAGTAGAAGACGAATTATTTACTGTTTCAAAATACTGAAAATGATAACACAATGATTTATTATTTCTTAAACATGTTTTTTGTTTATAATTAAAAAATACCCAGTTAATTCAATTGGGAAATGAGGTCGCGTATTTCCTCATTATCATTATTTCAGATCAGTTGAACTATTTTTTACCGATTCCAAAAATCAAAAACACTGGGCCTATTTGTTAAAATTTTAATATAACAGCTGATTTCACCCATCATCTATAATACTTAAACAAAACCCAGCGTAGATTATACATTATGGTTATGTTTACAACTTCAATCGTTATAATTTCTTGTGAAGTTGATATTTTTTAAATATGAGTTATAGAACTAATGCATACTATATTACGTAATAAGATTTACTTTGAGGTTATAAACTGTATATAAATACAATAGTTTATCATCAATATATTTGTTTATACAAATTTAAAGAAGAGATACCGATTTGTTTAACTTCGGATTTATTCGTACATCTTCGTATAACATATAAACATATTCGATTATTAATTTCTTCACTATAATATTAATAACTTCTAAATCATTTAATCTATTAATATGAAATAAAAAGCCATTAACCCTTCGTACGCTAACGTGGAAAGAGTAAAAAATCACTCTAGCGCTTAATTAGGTGAAAAATAAAAAAATATTATTTTTTAAAGTTTTATTTTTTTTTAGTTCTACAGGTTTGTTACCACTGAAAAACAATAACACGCACAAGCCTAAACATTAGTAAGCAAGAACTGAGTATCAGCTATTCACTGCCCGCCAGCGAAAATATCCGCTTCCAGCATACAAAGGGCAACTGAATGTGTGCGCACGTGACAAAACAAAGGCTTCTCTAGTTTGTCAACAGTTTTGATGCGTCACACAACCAACAACACGTCATCTGACCACTCAAGGAACATTGTCACGCATTCTATCGGTGTTTTGGTGAACTAAAATAAATAAAACCTTCCTTACGGCCAAGAGCGGAATATTCCGCTTATCGCGTACGAAGGGTTAAAAGATAATATTTTTATCTTTCTTTAAATATATAATAATGTAATATAAATAAAACATTTTAACAAATAGGCCTACAGTTGTATAATCCGAGTAGTTGTACACTTTTACCGAGTTAAAAATCCCTGTCAGCATAGTTAGGTAATCCCAGATGAAGTCTGTTGTTTTTAAGAAAAATATATGAGATGGGCAGAAAAATAAACCATGTATGAAAGTTACTAATTAAAAAAAAAAAAAAAAAAAAAAAAAAATAACCCCCTTAAAATGAAGTGGTTTGCCAACTTAAAAATTAGTCTTACAAATAGATAAATTTACTTTCTGGATGCCATCAACGTTCTGCCATGCGGTAACTGTAATAAATGGCTGAGATAAGGCATATGACACTTTAATTTTGCCTCCATTTTTATATAACACAAATTTTAATGGGTCAGACATTAGGAATAATAAACAATAAAAAGTGTTTTAGTTATTTACACCAAATTATAAACAAAATGTAAAAAAATGTTAAAATATTTTAATACAAAAATCATCAAGAAAACTTCAGGATTTATTATTTATATTTCACTTCAAGTAGCAAATATTAAAAATTATTTCTTTGAATAATAAAATATTTCGTTATTGATACTAATTTACATGATTCTTAATCATCTACATATTTCTTTATTATTTTAATCAATGGAATTCAGTCGTCCAATGAGATCGCTCGTTCTCTCTGATGGGTGTGTCGTTATACCGAGGAGAGTCCTGCTCGTGGGTGGCATCCATCTTTAATTTTAATTTTCTGTCATTTATTTCACTATACTAAATTATCTGTACTTTCGGGGCTTTTTCTCAGATGAGATATTAGATGTTAAATTTTGCGTTCGATCTGTAGGCTTTTTACGTTAGTTTTTCCGTCTCGCTTTTGTTTTCTTATAATTTTTAAAAGTTTTGAATTTCTTTATTTTGAAAATGATAAAAGCCAATTTCATTTCAAATTGTATGCAATATTTCGAATAGTATTTTAGAAAATATTTAACATCATTTTGAGTTGTTTAAATTTTCATGAAATTGTTAAACATATTGTTGGTATTTAACATCGCAGACAAGTCATTATCATGGTAATTAGTCAGATGGTAGGTTATTTTCACTCTGAAAACCAACATAAAAAAAGTAATATATCTGAAGAAGAAAGGTTAGCTTTTCAATAAAATAGGTTGGGTCTTTTATTGAATATAAGCTTGTGCTAACTTTATGCTTGTAGGACTAGATAGGGGCTTGAAACACTAGATGTATATAATTTTGTTTGAAATACATAGCAACAGCAATAATAGTCACCTCATATACCTTTACTTGTGCAAATTATTTATGTTTGATTAGACTATGTAATTTTGTAATAGAAATGTATTTTTTTTTTAATTGTAGATAATTATTAGCAAATTTCACCGAGTTTGGATGGTATTTTAAAATTTGGTGCTTAATCCGTAAGTGCGCAGTTTGTAACCATGGTTGGCAAGACTCAATAGATTTTGTAGAATTTACTAAAAATTGTGTTTGTTTTTTCACTCTTATAAATGTTTATTTATTTTTTAAAATAAATTGAGAAATTTTTAGCGAATTTCCATAGGAAAGATGAGTTATTCTAGTGACTCTTATGGTGAAACCTAAGATCGGGAGTGGTCAGTAAGCACTGATCATAGTCCTCAGAACACGTTTTGGGGGTGTCGTTAAAAATTGTTTACAATATGTATAGGTATATTTATATGTTCACACTATAACGGCCACATTTTACAACCGATATGGTAAAATATTGGTAAACACGTTGGTTTTCTAAGTGACCCCATAGCAACCTTAAAACATATAAACTTAATTTTGGAAATCGCTCAAATCATGTCAGTGGTTCAGCTGTGTAATCAAATTATTTTTTACTTTGTACTATATCTAAAAACATTTAATAAAGCAATTATAGTAAGGTTTGCAACGATAAGCGTTGCAAAAAATAATAAAAAAATGTATGTTATAAATTATTTAAAAAAATGGGGTTCGGTAAAAAATTCAAAAAGTACAAAAAATATTTTAAATCAAAATAAAAATGCTATATGTGGATTATCTAATAATTATCAATATCTTTCCATCACCTCCTTCACTTATTCACCTTAAAAACAAAAGTCGTCGCTCATGTAATACTTAAAATCATTTATGTACCTCCTAGGCCTATTGCCTTACTTCAATAATAATAAATCATCACCCACCTAAACTCTCCATAACATCTTTCTCCCAACTTCAACGTAGAACAATATCATATTTTTCACCTTACTTCCACTCACCTTACTTTTAAAACCTTAAAAATCACCTTCACTTAACTCCCATAATCTTAATAAAAAAATAATAATCATAATATTTGCGATAATCCACATATAACCTCACTTATGCTCTGTTTGCATATATCTACTTGTAATTATTAATCACTGAGAAATATTTGTTAATTAATTTTATTTTCTCAGGGGTGGATACCTGGCTATTAAAGTACTAGCTAAATGGACATTTGTGGCTACATAAAGAAATTCAAAGCATCGTGGCAAGACAACTATTGTTTACTCAAACATAATAAAAAATGAATATTTACAGCAATTGAAAGACATCAACATAACGATACAAATATATAAACAAATCAAAGAACTATTTACAATTATACAAAGTTTCGTCATCCATATCTTAAGCTATGACGCAATAGAAATCAAAAGAAGTTAGTTTTTAGTAAAATGAAAAAAATTTTATATCTGCAGACTAAAAAATATGGCCATTATTACTTACAGTTTCACTCGTTATATTCGTCGCACTGTTTTTTACCTAGGTTTTTTCGTCGTTAAAACAATTCACTTCTGAAGCCTATCTTACACCATCCCGCCGAAGCACATGGAAAAGTTATATGTCGAAAAACACTCAGTTTACATGATCAATTCAATTTTTTATAACAACACCAACTCAAAGGTACATTTACTTTAGTTTGGGACTAAACTTGTCACCATTTTATAAGAAAAACTACATTTTTCGTGCACTATTACTCGCCGGCTTTGTGCAACTCACATGAGCTATTACGCCATCTTGTTAGAAGTGTAAGTGTTTCTAGAACGTACTGTCGCGTTCCCTCTCTCTGAAAACCTGTCTCCAGTCACGTACACAAGTTGTTTCCCTCTCTCTCTTTTTATTGCTTCCATGATCACTGTATATGTTATCATACTAAGATCTCGATACATATTGAATTGTGTTATGTCCTGTTACTATTTTTTATTTATTGAACTGTTTATAATTTCAACTGCCGCCTTATATCGTTCGCTTATAACGCACCACTCATTGAAACAAAGTTTTTATATAATTTTCACATTTTACACACGTTCATATATTAATGTTCTTTAAGTCTGCTTTTATATTACCTACTTTTACAGTCTGCTTTTATAGTCTATTATTCACTTATAAAAAAAAAATGATTCTACTGTAATTATTTTGCGTCATTAAGAAATGTATATATAAAAATTATAAATGGTTAATATTATTTAAGTATTGCGTCATTTATTCATTTAGACCAAACCTCTGTGCTTTTAGACACTATAGGAAACAGCTGATTATTTCTTATTTTATATTTTCTCTGTGACATGGCTGTCAGTGTTACAGGTATTAAAAACTTTTAAATGAAATAGATTGTAATAATTCATTTATCTTTAGATTTAAAAAAACCTAATTGATTAAAATAGTCTATTTTTGTATTAAGCACCTACTGTGCTTTTAGTGAATTTATGAGTTCGCTATTTATTTATGAATTTGCTAGTTACTTGTAGATGCATACACAATAACGGATTAACCCAAGATTCCAACTGAACTAAAATAGCACGAATAGTCTGTTGACACACCATCATTTCACACACCAATAATGTCAACTGGTAATTTTTGTATTTTCAAAACTTGTGTAATTGTATAATTATAAAACCATTGATGAATGAAAAAGAGAATATTTATTATAGAATATGATTTATCTGTTGAAACACTGTCTGGGATGATTGTAGAGTGTCTGGCAACACTGTCATTCAGCTTCCGTGGTTAGTGTTTGTAGGTTTGTTAACAGTGTCAGTTAGATTTTGTGATTAATTGTGGTAAATCTGGCAACACTGTCAACTTTCATGATTAAATGTTGATAGGTCTGGCAAAAATTTATGTCAGTTAGCTTTTATGTATATTGTTGTTATAATAGAAGATAAGGGTGGTTTATAAATAAAACAAGATCCAATCATATTGTATTCCATGATACACTGGCTGGTCATTAGAAGATTTGGTTATAGAAGGGATGGATATGACAGTTTGTATTGTATATGAAACAAATGAATTCTTTTCTCAATCAAAATCGTACATCCACTACACATAATTTACAAGTAAACATGGGTCGCCCTACAGTGTGTGTGCTTCACTGAACAAACATTGATTTCCAAGAAAGTAACTAGAATCCTTTTATCTTTCCTTAAAAATACTATATAATATTTACAATTATTACAAACACAATGATTTAAATCAAATACAAAGTTGATTGACTTATGGAATTATAGAATCATTCTCAACATCCATGTTACAATTTTGGTAACTAGACCAATCGGATATGATTATAAATAATTGCTTGTGTAACTGTCACATACTACCCGCAATCTTTTGAAGTTTTCTTCAATTTAAATTTTGACAGGAACAAATATTATAACTACAATATTTGTTATTATTGATTTCAGTTATTTCACAGAAGAAATTATAACACCATTTGTTTATTGTTTCTAAATTTTAGAATTCAGAAGATGAAGGTGAACTTTTGGCCGGAGAAGCAAGCGGCAAAATTAGCTGTTACTGTTTAGAAACAGGAGAAGAGTTGTGGCACTTAACCGGGACAGACAGAGTTAAAAGTATACAAACTATTCCAGGATACTTGATGTTAGGAACCAGTGCGGGCCAGATAGTAGTTTACAGTTATCCTGAAACAAAAGCTAAGCCAAAGTTACTCACCAAAGTAAATACAGGATGCAGAATTACATGTTTGACTGTACTCGATCCTATCAGGTACACCTTTCTTTAAATTCGTTTGTTTAAACTAAGAAAATAATAGGTTTATAATTAATAATGGTTTGGCATTAAGGTATTTTGTGCCTACATATTTCAATTGGCAAAGCTGGCAGCAGTAAACAATTTGTTGTTCTTATTAAACGTGGCATTGAATCATGATTTATATCGTCAAGATATTGCTGCGGTCATAATAACTGATCCAATAAAACATGAACCTCACATGAATAATAAGTGGTTTAGGGTATGTCTTTAGATTAAATGCTCTATTTTTTTCTCAACTTGTATAAAAATGCATACGTATTATATTTTAAAATTTCCTTTTAACTCCCTTCCTTTGCAACAGCAAAACTCACATTTTGAACAACAGTAACATGTCTTTTATTGCAATATTTATATTCTTTCAATCGTCAAAACAGGATTACATTATAAGTTAATTAACGCAAGTACTTTATCATTTCACCAACCATTTATTTGAAAGTGCCTGTCAAAAATCAACTGACAGTTTGAACTATACTTGCCGCTTGGCTTTCTTTGATCTCAACCGTCGCAGACCAGCAGAAAACGTCTTCATAACTCTTTATTTTTGACAATTGGCATATATTGTCATATAGAAGACGCGCTTTAAGGCTTAGATTATTGTGGAGGAACAAAAGTGTGTACATAAGTTTTTACAAGAATGATGGTCACTAACACGTTTGAGCTTTTGGTCAGCATCGATTTACTTTGTTTATTTGGTTGTTGCCAATCCGAATATTGATGTATTAAACAATAAATATAAGACTTAGCTACCGTCTTATTCCTTTTTTTTATTTCTTGTTCAAACGTTTCGGCTATCAGCCACTCTAAAGTTTTAGAATCATGCGTGTGTGTGTGACAATGTGTAAGTGTTTTTGTAATATGACGAAGGGAAATCTGATAAATAACTTAATAGCTGAAATGGCCGTCGTTTGAACCACGAATATAAGAAGGAATATTGAAGACCTTAAGTCTTATATTTATTATTTAATACTTTCTTCCTCTCTTTAGACTTCACTGCACTACAAAACACATGTAAATCTTTTTATTTTTAACATTTCCTTTGCGGTTCTTTGATAGTTTAGCCTTTGGAAACAAAAAAGTGCTAGGAAGTGGTTTTCCAGTGAATCATAGATTTAACCTTGGGAACACTGTCTGTGATTATTGTAGTGAATCTGGCAACACTATCAGTCAGCTGTCATTATTAGTGTTAATGGATCTGGCAGCACAGTTTGTGTGGTTACTATTGATAGTTTAACAACATGGTTACAAATGGGCTAGATAAAGGTAAGCGCCATTTAAAAAAACCAATGTACAAAGAAATGCATTGAACCTCTTCTAGGGCATGGCCATTAAGCTGAGAGGTACTTTCTAAACAGATTTTAGGCATAGAAAAGAAAACTCATAGATTATTTTATGAGAAACTTTAAAAAAATTTATTTAAATAATATTAGTATAAAAAAATATACACATGAAATACAAAAAATATAGATCAATGTTTATGGTTTTTGCATCACATGAAAATTTATAAAGAAATAAAAATTTGTACATAACAGCTGGTAGAGATACATTAAATAAACATAAAAATGAAATATTTTTAAGTGCACTTTCCACACTGTTTCACGCTACTAAATGTGATGTACACACCGCTGTAGCACATTTTACCTTGTGGCGACAAAGGCAATTCTTAATCCTTAGAAATCTTACTAATTTGTTCCAAAATTCTTCTTTAAAACTTATATTACACCTTGCTAGTAATAGACTTAAACAACGATGAATGTAGATAAAAACAGGACTCTTCATACTTTCGAACAGAGCCTCTGTTTTTTCAGAATTCCAAAGATAGAAGAACGATGCTCATCTTGTCCTTACTTCTTCATCTCCTGAAAAACCTTGACTGAAGTTTCTGCTTCCCTCCTTGCTGACTCTTTATTGGTTCAGCTCGATCAGATGATTTTCATTTATTAAATCATAGAATAATACTGTTGCCATTTGCCAGATGTTAGTAATAAGTTATATAATGATTTTGTGTCTTTGTTGTGGATCTATGGTCATTGAGTACCGTTACTAGTCTTTGTATGTTTATACTTCAGTTACAGTTCTATGTTTTTGATTGTCTGCGCTAATTTTTTTTTTAAATATACTGTTGGTTGAAAGTATATTCCTTTTAGCAAATTGCAGACGTTACAATAGATTTGGCAACATAGCTTTTTGTGATTGCTATTGATAGATGTGGGAATACTGTCAGCTACGGAGACTAGTGTTAACAGGGTGTCTACCAAAAGTGATTTTTGAAATTCCTGGTTATTTCCAGGTTTTTTCCAGGTTTCTCAATGATTTTCCTGGTTATCCTTATATGCATATTACACGCCATTCGGTGCTCAACTAATATTAAATATTAATATATTTAATATTAAAGTGTTCAACTGAAAGTAAGTAAAATAAGTACTCTCATTTCATCAAATTTCAACAAAATAACAAATTCCTCAACCAAAACTTGTTTCATGAAAGTTAGAAAAGACAAGGATCATAAGGTTTGGATTCACATGTTTCTATTAAAATATATTATTTTTAAGATAAGTGAACAATTTTATGACATACCTATGTATACTTCTTGAAAACTCTTGCACTGTACATTTTATTTCAGATTGATAATTCTAACTTTTTTTGTTTTCCTAAACAAGTTTGTACTGACCTTCATTACTTGATGGTTGTTAAATAGACTAGGGGTTACTATTAGAGAACTGAAATTTATCAAAAATCTTTTAACCCATCACCAAAATGGTGATTACCTCCTAATTCATATAACCGTTGAAATTAAATCACCAATACACTTTATATTATTATTTTTACAATAATACAAGTTAATCAAATAACAATATAAAGTGCATTGGTGATTAAATTTCAATAAAAAATATAAAATTTCTAAAAACAAGCTACAAAATTTTAATCAAGTATGGGAATTGTGGAATAAATATGAAAACACAACTTGTAATAAAATATTTTACTAAATTACCAATCCTTTGTAAAAATCAAAATAAAAGCATCAAATATAATAAAATAACACAAATAAAGAGTAATTCACCAACCTTAACACATATTTAGTAAAAATATAAAATTTGTTTGCTAAACACTATTTGTACAAGCCAAAAATATCTAGGCTGCATACGATTATTTTTATAATTGGATAAAAATAAAGCTGTTTAGTATATGACAACAGCGTATGTCCGCAAAAAATCAATGAACGAATACAATTTGTGAAAATTGTATGAACTACCATTGTTGAAATATTATTTAATATAGAAACAAAATGTCCGCAAAAGAATACGACGTCCGAATATTATTAGCGCTAATTTTATAAAACGTCGGCATTAAAACGCAATTTAATATACAACAGCGTTTGTCCGCAAAAAATCAATGCCCGAATACAATTTGTGAAAATTGTATGAACTACCATTGTCAAAATATCATTTAAAATATAGTGACAAAATGTCCCCAAAAGAATACGACGTCCGAATATTATTAACGCTAATTTTTTAAAAC
>JAGFPH010000414.1:359139-381223 GCA_018207615.1 Philaenus spumarius | reverse complement strand
TAATGCTAATTTTTTAAAACGTCAGCATTAAAACGCAATTTAATATAAAACAGCGTATGTCCGCGAAAAAATCGATGCCTGAATACAATTTATGAAAATTGTATGAACTACCATTGTTGAAATATTCTTTAAAATACAATGGCAAATGTCCGCAAAAGAATACGACGTCCGAATATTATTAGCGCTATTTTTATAAAACGCAATACACAACAGCGTACATTCGCGAAAACCCCTACTTCTGAGAGCAATAATTAGTTTTTGTTTCTATAAAATACCGGCGTTAAAACTTACTTTAAATTACAATGGCTAAGGTCCGCGAAAAGGTTATTTAGATGACACTTGTAAAATTCGGAAAACGTGGAATTAAATATCGCTATTTGCGGGAACGAATAACAAGTAAAACAAAGGCACTTCGTCGGAATTCCTACAAAAAACATAAATAACGGGTAACGTAAATCCCGAAAATGTACAAAGTGTTTTACCCGAACTAAAAACAAATAGAATTATTATTGTTACAGGTCTCTAAGATTTGTAACTTTTCTTCACAGTATTCACCCTAATTCTATAAATAGACACGATAAGAAAAGAATCCATAAGTGGTTGACCTTGAGCCTACTTTACCTTTCTGTGTACAAAAAACCAAGCATACGCATGAATGCGTTTACTAACGAAACAATTGCCTAAACATTTTACTAGGGAAAATGTACTCTCTTAGTACATCAAAGTAAGAGAGTTTTACATTTTTTCCCACTGATATTTTATTGTTAAATGATTAATTGGGATTAAGTTTAAATACAGAGAATGTGATTGCAAATACTGGAGATTACATTCAAAATACGGAGAACTGGTTAGTCTGACAATGATATGAACTGAACTGATTATCTCTCGAAATCAGTATCGAGTTTCGGCTATAGATTCTTGTTACCGATATCAAATACAAAGTATCGGTGGTATCGTGAATCGGCCCATCCATAATTTAAATGTTACAATGTTTAAAATAGATTATGCACGTAAATTTATATGGTTTAATAATTCAGTACACATCAAATGTTTTGTTTGTGTTTGGAATCGAGGTACTGTAATTGGAATCGACTTTTTCGATCGATTCTCGATACCGATTACAGCACTAAGAATCAATGGAATCGATTTTAGGGAATCGGTGCTTGCTCATGCCGAATTCCCGCGATCGCGTTTACAAAACGAAAATAACTCAAGTGAAGGAATAAAATTCCCGGTTACACATCAAAATCACGGCTTTCTCCCGGAATTTTCAAGGTTAATTCATATTCCCGGCTATTTCCCGGTTTTCCTGGTTTTCCCGGTTGGTAGACACCCTGGTTAATAGATCTGACAACACAGTCGGTCAGCTTTCTTGATGAGTGTTGTTAGAAGAAGATTTTTAAATATAACTTGGTTAAATAATTATTTTATATTTATTACCACCCAAAGACGTTGGTAATAAAACAAACGCCTTAATGAAGGCTTAATTGTAGCCCAGAGTCGAAAAAATACAATAAAAAGTCAACATCACACGCAGGAAAACTTAGCAAAGATTTTCATGATATTTTATTCCTGATCTATGAATTTGTAAACTTATATCCAATACATTCTTAGGTTAATTTATCCTTACTTTTTGGTAATTTTATAGTCTGGAACTGCTTTGTTCCCTGGCTTACTATTTGGATCCAGCTTCTGGTAATGCTGACAACAACATTCAATAATTTGGAATGTTCATTCAAATTTCTCAACCTTGTTCTTATATTTTATTTGTAGTCGAATAGAATGTGTTCGACCCCCACACAGTACTTACAGTATAATACCATAGATCATGCATGCATACGGGGGCTATGTGCCGAAAGAAAGGTTGTCGGAAAAATAGTGCATGATCGCGCCGCGAGGTGGCGCTAGGGAGAAATCATTGGTAGCATTGGTGCTTCACACAGCTTCCGGTGTTTCCCCAATAGATAGCGCCACTATCGTCGAATTTCCAGTGGAACGAAATATTGCATTGGATCGGAGGTCTATTAGGTTATCCAAATTCAATGATAATACTGACAGTCCTGTAAGGTTGTAGTGATACAGATATTCTTCCTCATTGAGATGTCCAAAATATAATTTGAAGTCGGCTTAGCCAAGAAATTCAACTTTAATAAATATTCTATTTCAAACCTTTTAAAATTCCTGATAAAGTATAATGTTACAAAATACCGTTTTTATGTTTCAGTGGATTACCTTTTAAGAAAGAGAAGAAGGTAGAAGTATTAGGAAAAGGACAAGTGGAAGAAAAGTGTAAAGTGGTAGGTGCCACAAAGAAAAGAAAGTCTGATTTTGAAGTAAAAATTTCAAAAAAACTAAAAGGTAATTCAAATTCGGACAGTTTAGGTGTAAAATGTACAGCAAAGAGTCAAAAATGGAAGGTTGTAGATAGTAAATAGTGAAATAAATAATTGTTGAGTACACGCTTTAGTATTACTGTTCCTACCTTACTTTCTTATTGTGTATGCATAAACAAAAAGTACATAAAATAATACATGCTATTCTTACAAACAGCAAAAAAGAGTTAAGCTTCAACATTAGTTTGCAATGTAAAACCCATAAAAATAAGAATTCTTAAAAGCAACTTACAGATGACTACAGTCTTACGTTAAATTTTAAGGATATATTATCAAATATGTGCTACATAAAAAGGTTTTTTTACAAAATTTGTACAGCGGGAAAAGTAAATAAAAGCCTAAGAAATGAAGTTGAATACCCAACATTTTGCCTAGAAAATGCACATAGCGCTTTAAGATTTCCCGAGCTTGATGGTCTTCGAAAAACGTTACTAAGTGCTTCTAGTACCACACACCGTTCAATGAATATTTATAGAGCAAGAAGAGGAATTTGAGTGATAGGTTATCTATAAGTAATATTTTATTTGCCATGTGACTTCAGTTTTAAAAGCCTGATTTATATTTTCTATATTAGTAAACCCCATGAAAATTCACAGGCAGATTAATTAGACACACATACAAAATTCATAATTTAAAAAAATGCTGTTAAAAACAACAAACATTATCTAGACCTACTTTATTAAGCTGTGGGGATGTTTAACTCGGTAAATGTGTAAAATTATAAGGAATATATTATAGTGCAATACCTTTTTAGTTATAAAAATATTAAGTTTAAAGTGTCTACTGACGTTGAACATGTGTAGGTATTTTCAAACTGTTCTATAACTAATGTAGGTTATATAATGTTTTGAGGTTAGAAGTCATTGAAAATGTATATTTTTTGCAATCCTTTTTGTTTAATTCGTTCTTTAGAAGAAACTACTCAGGCCTACAAACAACAAACTATGCCTTTAGGGATTTTCAACATGGCAAATGTTCAGACACTACAATAATTATTACGGTGAACAAAAGAGTATAGCGCACACGCATGGTTATATAGTTTGGTTTATTTGTCTTATTTAGTGAGAATAAATTAAAATTCTTATGAAAGATTCTGATGAAATGTTTTGAACAAAATCGTAAACATAACCTTAATATAGGTTAGGTTTTGTGTTGAATGTTTTGCTTATCAGATGTATCTATGCACATTATAATTTACACAAAACTTATCCTAAAAGTTGTAAACATAACCTTAAATGGTTCATATAGTTGTTGAAATATAGCTGATGGACGAAATCAGCTATTATACGTTAACAAATAAATCAAACAATATATCCTTGCGCATGCGCTATACTATTGTGTTACACACATCTGTAAACAGACACTCGCTTTTATAGGAGTTAATTTTTGTTAGGCAATATTTTTTTTTAATGTATAAAGATGTTGCATAGTACTTTTAACTTTAAATTTCTTTTGTATTAAGTCCTCTTTCGAACTACAATGTTGACCCTAATATTGTATGTCCTTGCACGCCTATTTAAAATGTGTTTCCCCTCATTTATATAAAACAAACCTATATCAACTTTAATAATTTTGTATTCTTAGAGTGTTAATTTTTTAAAGTAACTTCTAGTAAAGCGTAATAATCTTAACAGATTACAGAAGTTCCAAGTCAAACCTTTCAAAATTGTAGATATAAAATGTATTCCTATAGTTTAGTGAATTGGACATATAATATCTGTGAACTAAATCATTGATATGGTCATTGCATTGTGGAACTAAATCATTGATATGGTCATTGCATTGTGAACACTTTGCAAACTATTTGGCAGATGTTTACGAACGTCAATAATAGAGTTCCAACCCAAATTATTATATCACCTGTATAAATTTCGCTCCACTTCATTACTTTTCTAGTTATTTTGTAAAACTGTATTTGTAAATGAAGATAATAGATTTTTATATTGACAAATAAACTATCAACCCGCTTATTAAGTATTAGTAGATATTTTATTTAAAGAAATACAAAAAAAAAAAAAAAAAACAGTACATTTAGTAACACATACAAGAATTGAAATTGTGCTGCAAGCCAAGCAATAACAAAGAATAATGAAAACATATGTAGGCCTATGTATATTTAAATAAAGGTAGCAGTGTTCATGTAGTGTATTTATTCCAACACTTCCTCCAAAACATTACATGGTAGACTTTAGCTGATAATTTCAGAACTCCAATACTGGAATGAAGATAGATGAATCTATTTTTATCTAATGGCTTGGTAAATAAGTCTGCAAACTGCTTTCGTCCATCAATATGTTCCAACTTCAGCTCTCCATTTATCTCTCCATTTTTGCTCTTACATAGACGTATCTGATGTCAATATGTTTTGATCTTTTATGATATTCAGGGTTCTTTGCTAATTTTATCGTACTTGCATTATCCTTATAAAGTGATGGAAGTTGATTAAAACACAATAGTTCTGTTAATAATCGTTTGATCCATATTAATTCTTTTGCTCCTTCACTTGCAGCTATTAATTCAGCTTCAGTAGTTGAGAGAGAAACTGTTCTTTGAAGTTGACTAGTCCAGGAAATTGCTCCTCCAGCTAATACTACAACAACTCCAGTTGTTGATCTACGTATCACCACCAAAATCAGCATCACTGTATATTCTTAGGGATTTTCCATCATTTTTGTACCTTATGCAATACCTACTAGTTCCTTTCAAATATTTAAAAATACGTTTCACATTACTCCAATCTTTTTCAGTAGTATTTTCCATTGCACGTGCCGCTTTGTTAACACTAAAAGCAATGTCTGGACGAGTTGCAGCAGTAAGATACATAAGGCTTCTAACTGCTTCACGATAAGGAACTTTTCCTTTTACATTTGGACTATCTTCCACTTCTTCTTTACCGATGGGAGTTGATACTGCGTTGGCCTCATACATCCCAAAACGTCTCAATATTTTATTTGTATATTCTTCTTGATTAATACTGATTGATCCATCACCATCATATTTAATCTGCATACCTAGAAAGTTTTCCAAAGAGCCAGTAGTAATTTTAAATTCAGTCTGTAAAAGTTTCAAAAAACTTTTGATTTCTTGTTCATCAGTTCCAACTAGTAGACCATCATCAACGTAAATAGCAGCATATAGAGTTTTTTCTTGATTAATTCGATAAAAAACAAAGATCAGCTGTACTAGTTTTAAAACCTGTTTTTTTTCATAAATTCCATAAAGCGCTTATTCCAACAACGTGGAGCTTGCTTTAGACCATAGAGACTCTTTTTCAATAGGCATTCTCGGTCGGTCCCATCTTCAAATCCTTCAGGCTGTTCTAAATAGACTTCCTCCTGCAGCATACCATACAAAAAGGCTGTTTTAACGTCAAACTGCTTCATTTTCATTCCTTTTATTGCAGCAGTAGCCAAAAGTGTTCTTATAGAGTCATAGCGAGCGACTGGACTAAAAGTTTCATCATAGTCAATTCCGTATTTTTGTACATAGCCTTTTGCTACTAATCATGCTTTGTATCGAATTTCTCCATTGATTGGAGGCTTTACTCTAAAAACCCAAGGATTTTTAATTACATTTACATTATCAGGTCGCTGTACAAGGTCCCAGGTTTCATTTTTCTGTAGAGACTCTATTTCATTATTCATTGCCTTTTTCCATTTTTCCTTTTGACGAGTTTTCATGGCTTCGTTGTACGACTGGATTGTCATCATCATTTTCTTTTGGTAATTCTGATAACATCACGAAATCATCTGTGTTCATCCAATCTGGTTGTTTTCTATCATGAGAACTTTGTCGTATTTCATTGACTGTTTCTTCTGAAAAATTGTTGACTTCATTGTTATCATTTATATCAATCTCTTCATTGACACTTTTATCCAGATAATTATTATCTTTGTACAGTATATTGAATTGATTTTCAATTACATTTTCTTTGCCTTTTTCGTCTATATGACTAACGAAATAGATATTTTATTTAAAGAAATACAACAAATAAAAAAAACAGTACATTTAGTAACACATACAAGAATTGAAATTATGCTGCAAGCCAAGCAATAACAAAGAATAATGAAAACATATGTAGGCCTATGTATATTTAAATAAAGGTAGCAGTGTTCATGTAGTGTTTTTATTCCAACAAAAGAAATTCTGTATTATAATGGTGTCACTAGGTTTATTGCGCCAAGAAATTTCCACCCCTGTTCATAAAAAAAGTTCCAGCGTCAGTTCCTTTTTAATAAAAGTTTTTAATTTTAAAATTAAGCTAAATGGAACGCCCATAATTTCAAAATAAAATTACAGTTTTGCTAAGAGCAGTATTACTTACATTTTTAGTTCAATCTTATACAGTAACTTCAATAATATTTAAACAAAATTTGATTCTATTTGATAGAATCAACGGATCGGTTTAAAAAATCTTAATTTAAACTTAAGCGAACAAATTTGTTTCAATTCCTCCCCTTTGCTAATGAAGCCACCCCTAGCCTATGCTTTGTTTATCTAGATCACATTCCACTCCTTGTTTTGCTGTTGTATGTTAGGTATGAATATATATTTGCTTTATTTCAAGCCTAGTTGCTAGTAGCCTGAAGACACATAATATGAAACATGTTGCTCAATAAACTTTATTTGTGAAATTTTACTATTTGGTTATTTGTACCCTATTTATTGTCTTTTAGGAATGGGAAAAGTTTAGTCTAGATCGCTCTGATCGCATTAGAGCTATTGGAAACAAACCAGTACAAAATAAAACACCAAAATGAATGTAAAAAAACATTTTTGTATAATTCAATTTTTAATGAACAAAAACTATTTTTACATTACAATAACTACACCAGACCAGTGGGAAAACTTAAAACTAACAAATATTTTCATCATATATAAAAAAGCTTTCAGCACATCACAATATCAATCTACCATATTCATCATGGCATTACTCATTCTCATCAATAAGACTATATTAAAAAATCTGTATATATTTTATTCATTCATCTTCTACTACTTTTAATTCGGTATTACATAAGCAAATTATAAACTATCTAAGTTGCTGGCAAACAAAAAATAAATTTATTAAAATATCCAAACTTTAACAAATTTATAATCCGTTTTCTTCTTGTGTTGGGAAAGTTATTAATATTCAAAGAATGGTTTAAAGTTAAAAAATATCTATTTTATCCTTAAATGGTAAACAAATTTATAATACTCCCCAGTATTGTTTAAAGGCATTGATTTAAATCAAAATCTGTCTGACCATTAGAAAAAATGTAGATCTGACAGTTTCCCGGAGGTTTGTGGATGGTATTGGTAACCACTAACCACTGTTGTCCATTGAGGATGGCGTGCTGGCTTTTATCAGCATTGAAGATATATTTTTTTCAGCAATAATCAAAAAGTTTATGCTTTAAAAGAACCAAATATACTCTCAACTTTTATAAATTATAATATAGTAATACTTCTTTAAATACATAAAATACTTGAAACACAAAGACAGAAAATCAAATACATTTAGCTATATTTGAATAAACAGCTGTTTTCATGACTATTAATGTGATGTGCGGTCACAGAGTAGGTTGATTGAATCATTCAATATATAAACAGAGGAATAACCCTTTTTTACTTTATAAGACTTTATCACATTCATGCATAAAACTTCAGTCTTAATTACACCCTTGATTTAATTTGTCAGTGCCATAGTACAGAATTATTTGGACTGTTTTAGTACAATGATCTATTGTCATTGGCAAGTCTAAAATGGCAAGTTAGTAGGGGGAAAAAATTACTACTATTTCGATTTTCCACAGTAATTACATCTTCGCCATTCGTAAAAATAACCTGATTAGGAGTTGTCCACATAATATAACCGAACCTAAAATATACAATTCAGTAGTTGTTTACTAAACTTAGCTAAGTTTAATATTTTTTCTCTTATAAAATATTAGTGTTGTTATCCAATTTGCAACATGACAGCTAATTTTACAAAATATCACAAATAAATTGTATTTGCATAACAACTGCAAAAGTTGTTTTCCATCTAAAATATAACTTTTCTAGGCTTTAGACTGGCTAATTAAAAAATACCTGTTAGTTAATTTCTACCTTCTGGATTTTTCAGTAGTAATGTAAAACAGGTAATTTTTATTGGATAAGTACACCTAAGTGAGATCTTTTGATCATAAACATTGTGGAATAAAAAGAGGTTTGAGGGGGGGGGGGGGGTTGAAAGGGTGAAAAATGTTTTTTTTGCTGTAGCAGGAAAACGGTAGAAATGTAAAATAAAAGGATTTTTCTTGAGTTACAACTTTCCCAGTTAATGTAGGCTATGTTAAGAAAGTCTACTGTTTTTCCATTATAACAAAACAACTATTCTTGCACCCTTTCAACCCTCTTCCAGAGGGTGGAATTGGTAGACTTCTTCTACAATGTTTATCATCAAAAGATTTCACCGGGTGAATTAATTGTAACCATATTTTTGATCGTATTACCCATACTAACGCTACAATAGTTATCAAAGCAGACACTAAACTAATACTTAAAAAAGTTGGATAAGATTTAAGGAAACCAGCAGTTTTACAACAATGTGGTCCTGTTGGGTTATACCATAACAGTGGTACCTAGGTTTGCATCTCATAATTTTATACCAATAACCTACTCTTAAATGAAATTTTAAAGTGCACATGTTATGAAAAGAGTTATATTAAGAATTTGGCTTGATTGCACATACCATACAAACAATTCAAATATACGGGGTGGTCTGGACATAGCGTTCAAATTTTTTGGGTGGTAGAACAACATAAGTGCAACTTAAATACACAATTTAAAAAATTCTAAATGTTAAAAAAACTTGGTTAGGCGAAAATTACACTAGCTCACTACTTTAACTTGCAGCACTACTTTAAATAGCATTATTTTAATGTCAGATAAATAGTTCTATAAAATCCTCATTTTCTAAAAAAAAAATTTAGGAACAGTGATTATTATGTACAAATCATTAACTGAAAGAATTTCCAATATCTAATAAGTGCCCACCTTATCATAAGGCACAGATGCCTTAAATATATTTTTTTAAGTGGATGTGTGAAGTAGAATTTTTTTAATTGTGTCTTTAAGTTGCATTTATGTTGTTCTATCACCAAAAAAAATTTAACGCTAGGTCCAGATCACCCCGTATAAATTTGAATTACAGTTTATAACCTTCTAGTAAGATTATATCAGGAAAAAGGGAAGTTCGTAAATTTAAAGACACAATAAAAACAAATTTAAAAAATATGTATAAGGTCCTAACATAATCACCGAGTTATTTAATACTATTTAAAACTGACCAATTAAATAATACTAGCCAAATATCCACTATTGCATAACCTCTAATATTCCCCTTCCATAAGTTATTAAGTAAGTATCCTGAATTCCTTTACCATTCTCTATACTTTTTTATGAGCTAATAAAATACTAAAAACTAATCTAGCAATCTTCTCGTAAACGGCAAACATAAGAGCAGACGTTAGGACTGTCTGCAAAAGTTTTGCCTCCATGCCTTTGTAGAGGCCAGCACCACCATATTTTCTGTAAACAAAAAGTGAAATAATTCGTTTTAAATATACAAGTAATAATATCAAAATAAGTTGTCATTTAACCTATGCATCTTAAAACATCCTAAAAACTGCAATTAGTAAATAATTTTAAAGACAATTCATTATAAGAGTCGTAATACTTTCCTCAATCTTACTCCAAATGAAACTAGCAAAACATGAGACAAAGACAACTTCTTTTGTTTTCATGTCAGACGAAAATGAGAGATTGGTGTTGATTATTTAATTCTTTGCGCTCGGAAGGCCAATACGTGTGTGAGCTCGGATAAATTGTGACAGCGCCATGCCTGAAACTTGGGCGGTCCATGCATAGTGATCCTTTTGTTTTCTCACTTCAGATCGGCATAGCCAGTGACTTTGTTTACGTGTAGCTTGTAATTAAATGGCACTTGGTTTACCTTTTTACTCTAATAGTATGATGAAATCAATGTGTTATTGCAAATTTATGCATTTAATTAGTTTAGTGATTATTTTACCGCATTTAAAAATAGGTGTTATATTATCATAAAAATGTATAAAAACTAAGTATTTTTAAGCGATATAACGTTAGGCGTTATAAAAATATAAAAATGTAAAATAAAAAATGAATTTAATATAACTTGTTAAAAATAATTAATAAAATATTGTTTTTAGGTTAAGCCTATACTAATTTTCTTTACCTGTTGTCTTTTTACAACTTACAACTCAGGATCGTGGAGTTCCTGAACAAGTACTCGCTGGAATATAGGCTAGGATAGTGAAATTAAAATCTAATGGTTCACATAACAACTGATTTTTTTTTATTGGCCGCTTTAGCCCTGCATGGTTCTTTTATATCGAGTTACAAAAAGAATTTTTACAATCTTATAAATCACTTTGATTAAAAATGTAGCCAAACAAATAACATAAATCAATTTATATTTAAAAAAATTATGTGGTACAAATAGATATATGTAATACTTACGTAAAAGGCAGACACATAAACTAATTAATTTAAAGAAGAAAAAGAAAACCCCACTCGCTGTGCAACACTTTCGTAGCTAGTTCATGTTCAAATTACTTTCACATTATTTATTTAGAAGAGTTCGCCGATCGTAGTGTACACCATTGTCAATGATAATTATTAGTTCTCGTAAAATTGAAATCAGTTCACAAAAAAAAAAAACAACACCCTTTACGACTTGATGAACAATAAATGTTACATATTTAAACTTTTTAATAATGCGCAGCGCGCAACACTTCAAGCATCTTCACCGCTTGGACTCTAGTTGACAAGTGACGTTAGCGTCTTTCTCCACCGCTCAGAAACGTCTGACCACCCAGATGTTCAAAGTTGCGTCATATCTTTGGGTTGCTAGCTGTGCGTTCTTTCTGGATCTTGCATGTTGAAAATCACGTAGAGCATTTTTCTAGGAAATAGCTTGCAGGTGTTCGCTTCTTATCTCGTCTAGACTGGTGTGGACGTTGCTTTTCTAAATGCGTCTCGAAACTCGTAGCCTATACTTTCCGCGTCTTAAAGTCATTGCATAAACTGTTCATTCTTCAAACTCACATATAGATTGAATATAATAATTACTTTTAATACTTGTCTGCCTTTTACATTTATTCAAATTAATAATTAAATTTACTTTTAAAATTTTGTCTGCCTTTATGAAATATTGAACCGACTCATGTCCTATGCATTTTCCCTACCCTTTACTTTTAATCGTGAAGCTTTAGTTTAACTCTTTTTTAGTTCTTTATTTAACCTTAATTCGACAATCTTACAGCGATTTATTAATAAAAAAACTTTTTTGATCAACACATAACATTCAAAACATTACAATAAATTTTATTTTAAATTATTTATAAAAAATACTAAAAACTGTAATAGGCACTATATTCAGTACAAAATACTAACTACACAAATAGGGTTTGTAAACGTAGCCTAATTAATAAATAGGCACACTGAGCACGTGCCCAGGGGTGCAAAATTTTAGGAAAAAAAGAAAGGAAATGAAAATTAAGTATGCAAGTAACGTTCGAGATACGACTCCCGTATTCACTAAATTATCTGTATTTAAATTAAAGCGAAAGATATTTATAAAGGTTGTGTGTGCGTATGTGGCAGAGTAGAGGCAATATCAGCCGTTACCTTACTCGGGGCGATGGCTTTTGACTCATCAGGAATGAATGTAGGCTGTGATGTGACGATCTGTGGTCATGTGCGCCCTTCGCCTTATGTCCGCTCCATCCTCTCCACTATACTTTCATGTTACCACTTGAACCTTATGCTTTGTTTTTCACTAGTCAAGCCATTGCTGTCACTGTCATTTGTCGCTATCTGTGTGGGCGAAGATACGTTATGAAGTTATTGGATGATAGCACGCATTTAACTGACCAGTGGTGTTATTCATGTTTTATATTTTGAGTTTCGTAAGCGGGCTGATAAGAAACAGCTTAATGAAGACAATGCATTGAAAAAGTTTCTAAGATAAGTTGATTTTTTAGTGTTGCTTCTGTACCTGAACCAGTCTAATCCTCTCCATCTACACAGAACACTTTTGAACCTAAGAGCTGTGATACGATTGATACAATTTGCAATCAACCACTACCAGACATGGTAGTTTTGATACACCAAGATCCTGATGATATTTAATGGTGTGGTAATGGTGATCTACTATCTATGGTAATGGTGATACATCTAAAATCAGGGATCAAGTCGATTTTGTACAAGAGGACCCAGCTACATAGGATATTAGTGATGAAATACAGATGAGGAAAATAATACATACCAATATAAATCAAAATTTACAGATAGACTTTTCAAAGTCAGAAGAATACCACGTTAAAGATGTTAAACCAAAACCCATGCTTTCAGTAAATTTATTTTCTGGCATACAGTAGAGCGTCGAAAATCCGAACTAATTGGGACCGAGGGTGGTTCGGATTATCAATTTGTTCGGATTTTTGAAAACAACCATGAAAATGCTATTTAGGATAAAATATATGCCCTTTAATCCTAAATAGTATTTTCTTAGGTGTGTGTTTAAAGTGGTTAAACAGTACAAGCAGTAATGTAATTAAAATACAGATTGTAAGAATACTTACATATTATGATTTAGAAGAACATGCACGTACACAGTAGGACCAACATGATTACACTTGTAACTCTCAATTTCAGTACAGTACATAATTGAAAGTTGACTTGTACATTATAGTTAACACAAACGAAAAATTAAAAAAAATACTGTATAGTACTCTACTGTGTGTGCGACACACTGTTATAATGATTACACAAAGAGAAATGAATGAATTTTTTGTATGTTTACTGCTAGCCCTAAAGCAGCTTATTAGCGTGATAGTGAAAATACTGACAACAAGTCTGCTGTATGGGCGTGTGAGAGCATGTATTAAGAAGTGTTTAAAAAGAGATAATGATGTCAAACTGCGATGAAGATTTTTGTGAAATTTTCAACGACACAATAATTGGAATTTGCGAAAACGAAATTTTTGCAGCGGCTTCCTCAGAACGCGTTTGGATTTTTGACGTTCGGATTATCAACGCTCTACTGTACTTCCAAACGGAGAAACATTAAAAAGAGATTGGATTTTGTACTCTAAGTCTACAGTACAATTGCATGCCTTGCGTACTCTTTTAATTGGAGAAAAAACTAACATCCTTTACAGAAGGCTTCAATGATTGGAAACACTCATTTGACCTGACTAAACAGCACGAGCAATCTTGTCTTAACATACATTTCTAGGAAGAAGAAGGCACCCTCTGATGAAACACTAGTGCTGACCAACATGAACATGAGGTAAAATATTGGCTAGATGTGTTAACTAGAGTGCTTAGTTTTGTGAAATTTGTATCTGTAAGAGGTCTTCCATTCCAACCAGCAATTAGGGTCTTCATCGAATGGTCTTTTCTTAGGCTGCCTTGAACTTATAAGTGATTTTGATACCTTCCTTGCCCAGCACATTGCTAAATATGCGAACAAGGGTAAAGGAAGCGTATCTTACCTATCATCTGATATTTGTAATGACGTAATAGACATAATGGGCAAACAAGTGTTACAGGAAAACATGAAAGAGATTAGTCATGCTCGCTATTTCTCACTTATTACAGACTGTACACTTGATGCTTCAAAAACAAACCAATTAGCTGTTGTACTCCGATATGTTTCGTTAAACAATTACTATGCCAGTGATCGCCTTATAAGACTGTTACCAGGAGTCTCTTACAAATCTGAAAATCTAGAAGAGGCTACTTCTCAGCTTACTTGAAGAACTTAAACTAGATATAAATAACTGTTGCTGTCAAAGCTACGATAACGCCTCGAACATGTCGGGCGCATCTTCAGTTCTTCAGTCTCGAATACCCCCAGTACGAAGCAAAAACCCACTTGTTGACTACTTACCATGTGCAGCTCACTCCTTAAATCTAGTCGATTGTTTTGCTGAGGAAAAAGCCTACTATGAAGCAGTTACGTTCTCTTCTTTCGTACAAGGACTCTATAATTTTTCTTCATCGTCTACTCATAGATGGGATGTATTAAAGAGTTTTGTGCAAAAAAGCAACAAAGAAAGCAGAATTTTAATGCTGAAATCAATGAATGAAACAAAATGGTCTACGAGGTCAGAAGCCCTTTGAGCTTCAGTTACTAGTCATCAAGAAATCAAGGCTGCTATTGAAGATCTGATTAAAGACAATACACAGACACTGACTGACAGCTCAAGAATTCAAAAAAAAAAAACACTGGACAAGTTTCAGACAACTCTGTTAACAGTTATTTGGGGTGAAATTTTACAAAGAGTGGATAAAACAAATTTAGTGAGATACTGCAGAAGATAGATCTTGACCTAATTGGTGCAATTGACCAAGGAATTGCATACATTATCCTTGTTTTTATGCGAAAAGAGAAGCTCCTTCAAATGATTATAAGGCTAGAACTTTGAAACTGGTCAATGTTTTTGTTCCAAACTATGAAAAGATCAGAAAAAGAAATATGTTTTCAGATGAAAACAAATGCACAGACTGTGAACAAATGGATCCCAGAGATACCACTCGGACTAAAATGTCGGACTGGAGTGTTTATACCTATCATAGACAGTCTTGTAACACAACAAAACAAAAGAAACTATTGTTACGATTGTAACACTTACAGTCCTTGTAACGAAAACATTGTATGATTTTAACTAGTAAATTCCCATAGTGACTAAAACTTAGAAGAATGGTCTGGTAGATAAAAAGACGCAATATATAATAATAGATATTTGTAATTCATATATACATATACAAATTTGTTTAAGACGCAAAATAATTAAAACATAATCATTTAAATAAACATAAAGTGAAGAATAAGCGGACTATATATAGTAAAGATAAAAAGGCGGACTTAAAAAACATTCATGAGTAAAAGTGTATAATGTATATAAAGTGTATACAAGTTCACAATAACTAAAAACAGTGGTGCGGTTGAAAAAAGCAATAAAAAACTAAATAAGTGGTCACATAGTAAACAGTTTTATTAATAAAATATGAGAGTGGAAGAAAACATTGTAACAAAGAAATCATATAAGAAACGTCTATATAAATGCACAGTGCAGACGAGCTAGATCACAATGCTCGTGAGGGTTGAGTTAATTCAAGAGGCCCTGTACCGCTTCACTAAGACTAAGACTAGAACATGGCGTATAGATAGTTTGTTTGTGTGTGCCTTGCTGGCGAGTTTTGAGAAGAAAGATGGTTTTTTAAAGTGGAGGAGAAGAAATGAACTTCTAAAAGTAATAAATAGATGGTGTAGCGTTGGTGTACGCTTGGGTGTGAAAATTCTTCGTGTGATTGAAGTTGAACTTGAGTAAACGGGACCACGAGGCGGTCTTTTGGAGTGTTGAAGTTATTTGTGTGACTAAAATATCCAACGTAATCCGAGAAATCCTAGGTAAAGACGTTTGTGTGAACAGTTTTGTGAGTATATATGGCCATAATTTTTAATAATTTCAGTCTGCATTTCAAAATTTTAAACTTTTTTAATATATAACTTCATTTAATTTGGTATTGCGTCTTAACTTTGTGGACATAATTGCAACTGGTATATTGTATAAAATATTGACAATTTGTTTTATTTGTTTCATGGTAATGATGAATTTGTTTGTATATAATTATTTTCTTATAATGAGTGAGTAAAAACATAGTTGTTCCGCCACAATGTCTTGAATACTTTCGTTTAGCCATGACCACCCATCTAGTGAGTACTTTGCAGTCAAAGACACACGACCTGAGAAGTTAAATTTACAATAGAATATTTTAAAGGTAATTATATATGCATAAATAAACATGAGAGCATGCAAATAGGTTATATGTGAATTATTAATTTTTTTTATCAGAGTTAATGTGAGGAAGTTTTATAAAGTTTTACAAAGGAGGTTTTAAGGTGTAAGGTGGAGTTGTAAGTTGGAGTTAAGGTGAGTCACATGGTGAATAATTTTTGTAGTAGAGGTTGAAGAGAAAGGAGTGTTTTTTATGATTAAAGTTGTATAACAAGCGACGATTTTTAAAGGTGAATAAGTATAATGAAGTGTATGCTAGGTGAGTAATAATCCACATATAACGTTTTTATTAGTTTGAACATTTTTTTTTATTTTTCAAGTTTTTCGACGACCCATTTTTTTTTAACAGTTTAATCCAATTAAATTTTATTTTTATAACGCTTAACGTTATAAAATGGCTTTCCCAACGTGGGGCTGAAAAGCAGAAGAAGCCGTTTTATAACTAACGTTATACAATGCTCTCAACACAAGATTTCAAATTTTCAGAAATCTCCATAAAAAAAGCCACAGGATGTGACCATCGAGGCGAAAAGGTTAGTTCAAATTAATTACTAATTATTTACCTTAAGTCCGTCTTAAATACTATCTTAAACTTAATGACAAGGAGTCACAAGACGGACTTAAGGTAAATAATTAGTATTAATTATCAGTGACTCGGTACCATGATCATGCAATGCAAGTTAGCTCAAAGCAATCCAGAAGTCATCGAGGAAGACAATTTCGTGCTAGAATGTCGGAATTTTAAGTAGTACATGGAAATGGAAAATATCAAACAAGAGAGATCTATTCCAGTATCAAAGAAAGTAAGTTAGAAAGTACATTCCTGAGTTTAGAAGTCGCAATGAGAATTTATTTTCCTCTTCCTGTTAAAAAATCTAGGGCAGAAAGAAGCTTTTCAGCTCTCAAGAGAATTATATATGAAAATAGATCATCGAAGGATAATGAAAAGCTGAACAGTATTTTGTTGCTATCAATGAAAAGTATCATAATAATGAAACTTGATTACAAAGGTTTGATTGACGATTTTGCAAGGCTAGAAAGAAGCCAATTGCTTAGGATAAGAAATCAAGGCATGAGAGGATGACCTAAAAGTATTTAGTATGACGTACATAGCTCCTATGATGTGTATATAGATGAATAATAATAGTATAGTAATAATAATAAATGTTTCGTGGTTTATGATCATTATCATATATAAATACAATAGGGTGGGTGGGAGGTCCGTTTTGCAATAAGAAATGATGTATATTATAGGCCTATTATTGTGACCACTGTGTTGTGGGAAATAAATAATCATATCTTATCGCTGCCTGTTGCCAGTTTAGAACACGGCGGGTCCATAGGTGGTGGATAATGGAAAGACTCTCTGAAGAAGAGTTAAGGGCAAATCCGAACCAAAACTGGCAAGTGAATAACTTAAGTTGAGGTCAATGGGTGGGAGGGGGCGCTTCGCCATGGAGTGCCCAAGGCGCTATTGACTTCTAAATCGGCCTTGTATTTAAATAATGATAGGAGTAGATAATTAATAACTAATGGTTTATATGTAACTTTGTAATTATATCAGATTGTAGATCACTATTAAAATCAGTATTTATTTTATGTGAAAACAAGCAATTTTTAAAACACATGATATAAAATTGAACAGCGCAGTTCGTTTGTCTACATACACCATAGAGTGTTTATTCACAAACGGTATAACAACTCGAAAAATGTTTAAAATGGCGGATATGTTCTTGTCTTCAGATAGTTCAATATTTTCCCGAAAGAGGGAAGCACTTATCAGCAATTTAGGGACAAATTAAACATACACATAAGGCAGAAGTAAAAACAAAACATAAGGCCACTATTGGTAAGACGGTCATGCCGTAGACGAATGGAGTAAGAGGCCACTAAGGGTAGGACACCGACCTTTACAGAAAAAAATGGCACCATAATTACCAACCTGATTGAGGAAATAGCAAGGGCTGCTATGTGTGGCCTTCTGAGCTTGAATTAAGGAATAAAAATACCACAACCGTGCGTAAAGGGTTAATATTCTTTAGGTTTATTTTTTGACAAAATACATTGTCATTTATTTTACAGGTTTTATTCATCATCAATCAGCTGTTAAATTACATAACTATAATAAATTTAACAAACTTCATAAAAGTAATAGTAACCGCAAACCTAAAAGTTTGGCTTTTTATAAGTATTCCCATACCCACTCCAGTTCTTTTAATGTTTTAAAATAGTACTTCAAATTTCTCATAATTGTCTCAAGATTACAACTGTGATTATAATGTTTTAAAATTGTATACTTTCTATTCTAAATATTTTTTTAAAACTTCTCGTCTCAAGTAAAAAAGTCACTCTTGCACACACCTAGGCTTTCTTTAAACTAATAATACTTTCTTTGCTTAACTTCTTTACTGACTGATTGACAATTAAAACATGTCCTTTTACTTTCTCACTATACTATATATAGTATAGAGAAAGTATAGTGATTGCAAAAAAATCGATGTTGAGATTTTTGTGGAAATATCCATTTTGGGATCCCCTGAGTCCAAAAAAGTGGTTTTTACAAAATGTCTGTCTGTATGTATACAAAGCTAGAGCGAAAACTATTCGATCGATTTCAAACAAATTTACACCAGACATGTCAAGTATGCCTGTATAGATGCACAAAATAAGGATACATGAAAATTTTTGAAAAACAACCCCCTTTTTGGCCAAAAAACCCCCAAAAAAATCAGTTATTATTTTTTTTATAATAAAACGGCTCTAAAGATTTTGATCAAATTTGGCTTATTTGTAGCCCTTAATGTACCGTACCATATGCAGAAAATCATATCTTTCTAAAAATTCTTGTTTAGCTAATAATAATAATAATAACTGATTTTTGGGTTTTTTTTGGCCAAAAAGGTTTTTTTTTTAATTTTTAAAACCTTTTTTCGTGCATCTATACAAGCCTAATAGACGAGTTTTGTGCAAATTTGTTCGAAATCGATCGAATAATTTTCTTTCTAGCTAATAATAATAATATTTATTAGTTAATCTCCTACTTTAATATCACCTCTCCTTCCCCACCTACAATTATGAAGTCACAATGAATGTTTAATAATTTAAATATGTTTGTGAGAAAGTATGTGCCAGTTCCTGGTACCGTTTATTTTACTTACTTTAATATATACAGAGTAAGTTGAATCATCCCTGCATTTGGAGGTAAGTCTTTGTAGTTATGGCCATGCTGAAACAAGTAAAATTATTTCCATTAAACATCCAGCAAAACAGTTGTTTTGTGGAAAGCCAAGAAAAACCGACCGTGCTATATTAACGGTAAACATAGCTACCATTAAAATTTGAAAAGGTAATTTTGTTTCAAAATCAAATTATTTGGTGAAAAATTAAGTGATATGACCTTTTATTCAACTTTCTAATTCAAGCTGATTATTTCGCGGTTTGATTCTGAGGGAGAAAATAGGCGTCCCAAAATCAAAGGAAAGGGGAATTCTAACATTTTTCGAGTTTTGAGAAAACTGAATTCAAATATTGACATTGATATTTTGTAGATTTAACACGTTACAAACGAGTGGTTAAAATATTTATTGATGCTAAAACAGGGGTTTATAATAATAGACAGGGGTAAGATAACAATATGACCAGACTTAAAAAAAATAAAAAGCTATGTCCGAGTTGACTCATTAGCTGAGGCCATTAAAACCAAGTTTAACTCTATATACATTATTATATATCAAGTAAAAATGTGATGTTTGAATTAGACTACGGTACTTAATTTCACTTAAAATAATAAAATATTAAATAATTCTTGTTTACTTGTTTCTGAAATTATCACATTTATTTTATCTAGATAATATAATAATAAGCAATAACTCTAATGTCCTCTGTCTCATGTCCATACACAAAATATCTTGAGATCTACCAGAGAAGCTGCAATTTAGAAGCGAGATAAAACCTAATTGTCAGAGGTACAGGAATACATTTGGGTGTTGATATCTCAGAAGTGGTTTTAAATGCTAAACAAGTTTTTTGGCCCAAAAATGGCCGCTATGAGGGCCGTTCACGGCCAATAAGGCACAGAAATTAGTTAGCAAATTTCTTTTGAGAAGAAATAATAATAATCAAAACCTGTTTTTAAACTTTATTTAAAATATGATTCAAAAGTTTGCCTACTTCATATAAAATACAATACTCTCGTATCAGAATGTATCACATTTATTATAATTATTTTGTATTGTTTAACAAAAAATTAAGGTACCTCCCAAAAAACACTCTTTATTAAAAAAATAAAAACAAGATGGAAAGGTGGAACACTTTTCAAGGCTGTGGCACAAATTTTTTTTTAATAATAAAAAATGTGATGTTTTTTCACGCACGTCACGTTGCTGTCATGCTAGAAAGATCAAAAGCTTTTCAACTCTCCAAAATAAAATTACAAAGATTTTGGCACTACCAGAAGTTTTCTACGACATCTGTGAGTGCATATATCATGTTCACAGACAGACAGACACACATACAGACACACGGACCCCTCACCGTATATTCTACATTTTTACCCAAAAACGTGATTTCAATGCGCTACGACTTTTTAAATGTCAAAATCAGGTTTCCCGTAAACAAAAACATATAAAACGATACCCCACACTGTACTTTCAAAATGTTGACTGTCAAATTGGGTTTCCCGTACTCAAAAACAAATAAAACGATACCTCATACTGTATTTTCAAAATTTTGACCCAAAACGTGACCCCGATGCGCTTTGACTCACCCTATAAAGCTCAAAAGCTTTTCAACTCTCCGCAATAAAATTACGAACATTTTGCAACCACTTTTGTGTAAAATTTAAATTGTAAGATAAATTGTAATACAAAAGAGAGTAGACATTTGCTCTGTGCATATTGTGATGCATCTTTAGTATCTTTAGCATTAATGTCATATTCCTTCCAGTTAACACGACATCGATTATTAACCTTGTGATCAAGGAATTATAAGGACCAAGCTGACTATCGCTGGGAATGCATTCTAGGATTTTGAAAACCATGGAAGATTCCCATACAATGACGGCAAATGGTCAAAGTTGTTTTAAAGAGCATTTGCCTTTTATATTTATGATTTTAATGATTTATTTTTTACATAATAATAAAATGATATTGATATCTGGTTATTGTTATGGATCGGATATTGTTATCAACTTGGATTTCTCCCATTAACACTGACAGCCATGTAACAGAAATGCTACATGATGATAATAAATCAGCAATTTCCCATAATGTCTAAAGCATAGAGGTTTGGTCTAAATAAAATAAAGGACGCAATATATATAATAGTAAACGTTTATAATTCTTGCATACATATAAATTCTTTTGTGACGCAAAACAATTAAAGTAGAATCATTTAAATAAAAGTAAATAAAGTAAAAGGCAGACTGTTAGTAAATAAAATAAAAGCAGACTTAAAATATATTAATCAATAAAAGTATGTAACGTGTGTGAACTGTATAAGAAGTTATTTCAACAAGTGGTGCGATTGAAGCGAACGGTTAAAAGAGACAATTAAATAATTATACAATGGACAGTTTTAAAGAACAATTGAGATTAAAAAGTAAGCACATGTGAAAAAATTAAAATATGTATCAGCGAATATAACAGGGCACAACATAACATCGGTACACAAGTGTCGGAAAACAGTACAAACAACAAGCGTTAAAACAAGACTCATACAGAAGGCTTTGTACGGCACCAAAAGAACGTTCCAGAACGAGAAACATGGCGTTATAACATTTTAGCCCAGTTGGGAAAATATAACCTCAAAATTGTA
>JAGFPH010000414.1:332408-359129 GCA_018207615.1 Philaenus spumarius | reverse complement strand
ATCGGCCATATTTATTAAAGTACATTTAAAGAACAATTACCAAAACTCCAGTGTTAAATATAGACTTAGCAAATTGTTAAATTATAAGAAATTAGGAACCATAATTAGGAATTGAACATTTATTTTATTATAGCGTATAGCTTTGTATGTATAGCTAGCTGCAGGTGATGTGAAATTTATCGAAATATGTAGTCGTTTCAAATGAATGGCAACAAATGTCATTCTAAAGTGAAGTAGAGGTGCTTCGGCGTTCGTGAGAACTTAGAAAGTAAAATCGATGGTGTAAACTTTGTGATAAATGAAGTTGTAGAAAGTCGCCCATGTGCTTTGATAAAACGCGCGTGATAGTTATTGGTGTTTCATGTCAATGGTGAATACAATAGAATCCTGGGTAAAAACAGTGCAACGAATAACGCAGTAGGTAATAATGGCCATAGGACATACATTTTTCAGTCTGCAATTATAAAATTTTTGATTGTTCTAACAAGTAACTTCCTTTGATTTTTATTGCGTCATACTTTAAGCTAGGCTTGACAACACTTTGTACAGATTTGTATATAATTGATTTGTTTGTTTGTTTCTTGTAATGTTGATATATTTTGTTGTAAATAATCACTTTTTTTAAATGTTTGAGTAAACAAATAGTTGTTCCGCTACAATGTCTTAGACTCCTTTATTTAGCCACGTACATCCACAAGTCATTACTTTGCAGCCAAGTATTCACCCCTGAGAAAATTGAATTAACATAGTAAATCATTGATAGTAATTAGTAATTATAGATGGATAAATGCATAAGTATTAATGGAGCATAAATAGAGTTATATGTGGATTATTATTATTATTATTTTTGTTTTTATTTGAGTTAAACGAAGGTGATATCAAGGTTTTTATGAGTAAGGTGTAAGGTGAATTAAGGTAAGGTGGAGCTAAAGGTGTAATTCTACGTTGGAGTTAGAGGAGATACATGATGTATGGTGATTTTTAGTAAATGGAGGTAAAGTGGTAAGAAGTGTTTTTGGTGATTTAAAGTAATGTTATGAGCGATGATTACTTGTATTAAAGGTGAATAAGCAGAGGAAGTGAGGGAGAGGTGATAATTATTAGGAAATAATCCATATATAGCATTTTTTATTATTTTTGAGTATTTTTTTTTATTTTTGAAACATTTCCGAACCCCATTTTTTTTAACAGTTCATATTATTTATATTTTTTTATTTTTGTAACCATAAGTTACAATTGTGATATCAATAAGCGGCGATTACTGTAATAAAAATCATCTTCAAAATATAAAGTCATTATAATTACCAAGAATTATCATTTTTATTTTACCATATATGTGTGACACTTGTGCGTAAGGGACAAGTAAAGTATTGTTTTATTTTCGAGTTAACTGTTTTAGTAAAAGTTTTTTATCTCCTGACGATGGGCAATTAAATGTCTAAAACATGTGCCTAGTAAAAATTTAAAGACAAGCTTCAAAAAATATTGCTTGAGAAAAGTGACATGACAGGTAAACAAATTTAATTGTAAAATTTAAAATCATCATAAATAAATAATGAATTATTCCTAAATATGGTGTGTCAATTCCAATAACGTTATTTGTAATAGACCTAATTATAACATCCATACAATCTTGTATATTGCTAGTTTTAAGTATTATTAGTTTCAAGACAATAAAATATTCATTATTTCCTGTATAACCACATAGAATATATTTTATTTCAAACAGTTTCTATAGACATGAATATGTTAATTAACAATAAACATTAATATGTTTATATTAATTAATATGGTTGTTTAGGTTCTTGTTTATTAAATTTGCCTTTAATTTTTTTCTTTTCCACTATTTGAATTATTATTTATTTATAATTTTTATTTTATTTTATAAATTAATTGTTTATTTTTTAATAAGTAGCTAATTTGTGTTGAAATTTAAAACTTGAGTTTAATTGTATATTATAGTTTGTAATTTTACACTTTATTGTGAAATTATGTTTCTATGTTATATACGTTTGTTTGTATATTAAGGAATTTAAAAAATCTAATGTAACATCTATCTATTTTTCAAAATTATTCAGTTAAAAGTTGAAAATATAACACCAACATTATTTCACAAGCACTAATAAATTAAATGTGTTGATAATGAGCAGTAAAACAAAAGAATACAACTTACCCTCAATTTAGTTTGAACCAACTGAAGAGGATATGTCAGTACGGTAGCAATAGTTTTAGATACGGCACCAATTAAGAAGTAACCAATTGCAGGTAGTTCTCTACCACCTAAGTGACGTTTAATAGTTTCATAAGTAGCCATTTGTAAAGCTGGGTTTATCACTAAGAGTATGGAAGGTAGTGTACCACTCCACAACGTAGCAACACCTTCGGTCATACTGATACGGATCAGTCCATCTATAAAATTAAATTTTATACTTATTATATATATAAAAAACATCAAATTATGGTGTGGGTGAAAAATATGAAGGAAATGCAAGAAAGGTCCACTACTCCATTACAAAATTATTATATCATTACTTTTATTTTATGAGTTTAAAAATTTGGTCTGGTATCTTGAATAATGTAAAATTATTTTTGTAGAAACAAGATGGTCATGCATGATTTTGTATTTTAGAACGGAACTGACAATCTCAACTTTTCCTACTCTAGCAGCCATCTTGTTCAACGAATTAGGTCTGAAATAGAGATGGTCTTCATTATACACAGATTAGAATGAATTTGTTTTAGGGTGCAATCATAGTGGAGCAGCGAGCCTAGAGTTAAGCACCGATTCAAGCCACGAGTTAATATATTTTACTTACAGTAGAGCGTCGAAAATCCGAACTAATTGGGACCGAGGGGGGGTTCGGATTTTTGAAAATAACCAAGAAAATGCTATTTAGGCTAAAATATATGCCCTTTAATCGATTAAAGTGGTTAAACAGTACAAGCAGAAAGTAAGACTACTTACATATTATGATTTAGAAGAACCTTCACGTCATGATTACGCTTTGAACTCTCAATTACAGTACAGTATGTACTGTACATGTTTAAAAATTGACTTGTACATTATAGTTAACACAAACGAAAAATAAAAAAATTACTATACAGTACACTACTGTATGTAAAACACACTGTTATAATGATTACACAAAGAGAAATGAATGAACTTTCTGTATAAAAAAACTAAAAATGTACGAAAGACAGAGCAATGATATCTACTGTCCTGTAGACACTGACTGACTGAGGGTGGACGTGATAACTGATAAAGAGATAGACTGAGTTAGTGGGGCGAGCTAGTGTAGACAAAAATAGACAAGCCAAGGTTATTACCCCGCCCCGCCCCGCTTTGTTCAACTCTGAGACAAACACGATGTTTGTTTACTGCTAGCGCTAAAGCAGCTTATTAGCGTGACAGTGAAAATACTGACAGCCAGTCTGCTGTGAGGGCGTGTGAGAGCAGGTAGTATTAAGATGTGTTTAAAAAGAGATACTGTAATGTAATGTCAAACTGCAGTGAAGATTTTTGTGGATTTTTTAACGACGCAATTGAAATTTGCGAAATAAAATTTTTGCAGGGGCTGCCTCGGAATGCGTTCGGATTTTTGACGTTTCGGATTATTGACGTTCGGATTATCGACGCTCTACTGTACATTTAAACGTGTCAAAACATAGAAGAGCTTGAAGTAGTGCTTTACGAATTGCCATGAATTGTATAAGATAAAATCACAGCTTGATCACTCGCTGTAATAACCAAAGTACTACTAAATTATTAAATAGAAATAAGTTGTACAGATAAGTTTTACTTACCAATAAGTCCTTTATATGATGGCTGTTTCCGATTTATACCAGCCATCTTTAGCCTTGTGTTGACTACCCATAGAGGAGTTGTAGTCAAGACGTTTATTATTCCTACAATAAAATTGATTAATGAGCAGTAAAATAAATATCAAAGTTATACCTACATTGCATAGGTTGTTTATCAACATTAGTTGTTACCAAATAAAATTTGACTGCCAGTGGTTGTATACCATTTAGACAATTAAGTAGCCTACTACAGAGATCCTAATGAAAGGACATTAAGTAGAATTAAATAGGCACACCACATTCGCCTTGAAATTATGCTCAAATCAATCCAGAGTGAAGAACACAATTCAGTGGGATCACTTGTGGAATCAAGCTTTGCAAGCTTAAATTACATTTATACCTTCATTTTTATTCGTTACTTTAAGTAGTTTTGAGATGTTATTGTAATCATTATTGTCCTGCAAATTAAGTAATTTAAAGAAATTATTGTGAACTGTGTGATTTTGCAACCTCTAGTTATTCCCAAGGATTAGCCGCTGCTACCTGGGGTTTTCAAAAAGTCCATGACGTAGCTCAACTATGAAAGGTCGATCTACTTGAGGAAAGGGTGGAGAATATGTCTCAGTTTAGTTTAATAAAATATTTTTACTAGCATTAGTTTAGATTTAGAACCCTCCAATGTTTGGTAATTTGGTTACCGGAATATACTTCAAAGAACTATAATAACATACTTAATACATTTTTACTAGTTTATTGTGTTGTGTTATTTACCGAACTTGTGGTTCGGGACTCAGTGTTTCAAATTGTTTCAAATTCACCACAGTGTTCATTGAGCATTTATTACAACAATGGGTTAGTTGAGACTTATATGTTTTAAGCATCTTTGCCTAAGTAGGTTTGTTTGGACAAAGGTCACAGTAAGTTGTAACCTTTTACAATTTTTTGCCTGGTAACCTTTAGCTTTTATTAATTTTTAGCAGATTTTGTAATAGTTGATTTTGAAATAGTGGAGACCAATTGCTTTCACGGGTTCAATTATATTTTCCTGCAATCCCATAAACTTATAGGCTACTTCAGGGGTGCAGAAACAATTTACCCAATCACACTTTGCGATATTATCCACATTCATATAGGTAATATTGTATAATGCATTATATAACATAGTATATAAACTTAAACATCACAATAATAAACAACTGCCTAATCCACTTGCTACTTATAAACTGACGAATTCAAATCGAGAGGTATCGTATAAACTCACCCCTCCACCCTCGTCTACACAATGAAAATGTAAACAAACAAATAAGTCATCATTGTACATATTTTACTGATAAAGACCGATTTCGAATTTCGGTACCGTAAGTAGTTTAAGTTAAGAAATGAAAAACATCAGTAATACCTATATTATATAATAAATACTTTTATATTGGGTGTACAAAAAGTCCCGCATTGGTTTAATATTTCGTATATAAAGAAAATTTGAAGGTAGATGTGATTGAGGAACCTACTCTATGTAAAAATACTATTTTATTAAGATTTCAAAAATGTTATCCGCCATCTTGGATCCACCATTTTGAATGTAACTTTGTTTTTTTAAATGGGAAGGTGGTCTTGTGATACATCATTTCGATGTAGAATTTCAAGAGAAAACCAACGTCCATGCACATCCATATCTTTAACCGATTAAAAATGGCGGCCAAAAAACAACGAAATCGTGTTTTCAGATTTTGCCCCATTTTGCTGTACTATTTTTGTTTAAAATACTAATTGTTATTATTTTTGGATTTAGAATTAAATAAGCTTTCAAACGATATGTCACACAACGATATTTGGTTGAACCACTCGAAATCAATTTTGAAAAATCAAAATGGCTGTAACTCAAAAATTGTAAATACACCCAAATATCGTTATGTGGCATATCGTTTGAAAGCTTACTTGATTCTAAACCCAAAAAGAATAATAATTAATATTTTTAAAAAATAATACAGCAAAATTGGAAAACAAGATTTGGTTGTGTTTTGGCCGCCATTTTTAATCGGTTAAAGATACAGATGTGCAAATTTCACCGTTGGTTTTCTATTGAAATTCTACATCGAAATGATGTATCAATGACCACCTTCCCATTTCTTTATATACAAAATATTAAAACAGTACTGGACTTTTTGTACACCCCATAATATCATTTGTACGAAGCTAACAAAATTTTCACTCTGGAACCATAAAAATGATTAATAACTAAAGAAATTATTAGAACACCGGTTGTTTGTAGGCAGTCAAAAATCACAAAACTGCCATTCATCAAACGACAGAAAAATATCGTATTGGCAGCTCGGTCGTACGATATTTTGTGCGGTAAAGATTAAATAGAAATCATACCCGACATGTAACAACAGAAAGCATTCAACACACTTTGTGTGTCTATGTATGAGGGCTATTCAGAAAGTAAGGAACGTTTTGGAATTAAAAAAAGACTAAGTACAAGAAAAACATTTTATTATATACACCTGAAAGAGCGGCAAAAATACTACTTTTTCACACAGTCACCAAACAAATTGAGGCACTTATCGTAGTGGTGGACAAGCTTTGAAATTCATTTGTCGTAGAAATCTGCCGCCTGCGATTGCAGCCAATCAGCGACACGCACCCGGAGTTCCTAGTCGTCTTCAAAGCGCTGTGTTGTTAGCCAGGTCTTCATTCTTGGAAACAAGTGAAAATCGCTTGGTGCTAGATCAGGACTGTAGGGCGGATGAAGAAAAACCTCCCATTTGAATGAATTAAGGACTTCTTGAATGCGGTTTGCCTTGTGAGGACGGACATTGTCATGCAAAAACAAAATTTTGGAAAACATTTCTTGGCGCTTGTTTTGAACTGCCCTCCTAAGGTTGCGCAAAGTTTGACAGTACCGCTCAGAGTTTATTGTTGCACCACGTCCGAGAAAATCAATAAGCAGTACTCGTACCTATCCAAAACACAGTCGCCATAATTTTCCTTGCTGACAAGGTTTGCAAACATTTCTTGGTTTTTGGGGGGATCTTGTGTGCTTCCACTCTATGGACTGTAATTTTGTCTCGCAACTGACGTGTTTCACCCAAATTTCGTTACCAGTTACGATTCGTTCTAGTAATGTTAAAGTTGCCCCCATTCGCTGACCTTTATGGTGGTCTGTTAGCACTTTACTTTTGGCACCCATCTTGCACAAAATGTATGGTAGCCTAGCTTTTGAGTGACAATTTCAAACAACAAAGTCCGTGAAACTTGTGGAAAACAAAGCGAAAACTTTGTTATTGTGAAGCGGTGGTTTGCACGAATCTTTTCATCAACTTTAGCAACCAGATCGTCAGTCACAATGCTCGGGCGTCCACTCTTCTCTTTATCATGAACGTTGGTTCGGCCATTTTTAAACTGAATACAACATTTTCGGACGGAACTTTCATTCATTACGTTATCTTCATACACTTCACACAGTTTCAGATAAATTTCTATCGGTTTTAGGATTTTTGCCAACAAAAACCGTATGACAGACCGCACCTCACAACTAGCGGGATTTTCAATTGCAGCCCACATTTCAAATTTGAATATAAAAAAAACGGGTAGCGCGAAGATGTTCCCGTTGTTATGGCTGGACGCCGAGCACACACATACCAAAATATACATGATCAGCGTGCGCCTAGCGGCATCCGACGGAAATGTTCCTTACTTTCTGAATAGCCCTCGTATATATTATAACGTTAGGCGTTATAAAAATAAAAAATTTGTAAATAAAACTTGTTAAAAAAAATGTTATAATCGAAAAAAAATATTCTAAGTTAAATAATAAAAATATTCAGTTTAATAAAAAGATTATAAGTGTACTATCTTTTAATTATTACTCATTTTATTATTTAACTTCTATAAAAAACACTCCTTAATTAATTTACTGTACCTTAAAAATCAAAACAAACACTTAACCTCAAATCTTACTTGTTTACTTTTTGAAGATTGTCAGTTCACACATAATTCATCTATGCTCTATGATCTCATCTGTGACTACACTGTGCTACATTGCACGCCTACGTCACAGCACAAAGCTTGTATTGCACAACTTTGTACCATGATTTTAGCGCCAAACACACTTCGCACCAATATAGCTTCATATGAGTCATATTTCTTTGTTTCGCATATCATACTCTATACAAAAACTTACTTTAATTTAATTTTCCGGGGTGTGTTTCGTTAAGTTGCTAAAGTACTCATTACATGGATATTTGTGGCAAATAATGAAATCTAAGACATCGTGACGAATAACTAAACTTTTTACTCACTTATATTCCAAACATTTATACACGAGAAAAATTCATTCAAATTACATAGAACACAAAACATAATTTTATGATCTAAAACATACAACTTAAGATTTTATGAAAAATGAGACGCAATTTAATTTAGAATATTTGAAAAAATTTAATTTAAGAGCAGACACAAATTACTATATCTTAATATTATTAAAACTTACAAAATTGACCAAAAAGTTCAAAATGTACCTAGGTTTTTTCACTTATATATCTTTTATACTTGCATGTCACAAGAAGTTCACGAGACGCATTGTACATTTGTTAATCACATGGTCACATAGCTCTATCAGCTGAATCCTTCTAAACCATTCGATGAATTTCAATGACTAAGCCTACATACCTAGTTCCTTAGTTAAAGTTAACTTTGAAGTCTAATTTCTTACTCTCACTTGCAAATAACTCATTATTTGTAACAAAACTCGCCGACTGCCACCTTTGACCAAATCACTTCTACGCCATATTGGCTCAGGGCTCTATAACAAGGGCTAAACCGTTTCTTTGATCTCGGCACTGTGCCGCCGCCAGTTTCACTCTGACGTCACTGTGCTGATAACTGCAAAGACTAGAGCGGCGGACTCCTTGTACACGCTGTCGTTTACTCGCTGTTGTAACTCAACGGATAAGCTTCAGTAAAATAAAACTTACATATTCTTAATCTTGAAAAAGTACGGATTCAAACAGTATAAAAAACTTTTATTTTAACAGGTATTTCGAATTTTAATAATTGAAAATATTTGAGAATTATCACAGACTGACATGGACAAGTTACTAAGCGAGGAAATTTTTTATTTTTGGGTTACAAACAAACTTCCAGCGAGAAAGTTGTAGCCAATGAGTTGACCTAAACTTTTCAATTCACCGATTTGTGATAAAATGATTACATCATTATGAAATCGTTTTTAAATGAGCGCGAGGCGGTGACGCGTCGCCACTCCCGGTGTACTGTTGTTTAATACTGGAATATTTACATCCTTATCCATTACGTTTATGTACATATTGTTATTTTAAAGTAATATAGTAAATCACTTGTCCCCAGGTAATTATGCCAGCTAGAAAAAGTAAGCATTTTATTTTAACATAAACTAATTATAATTTATAATTAAAATTTGATATTATTGAAGTGGACACAAAAAGTTAAGTTGGAGGTTAATGTTTAAAAAATAATATCATTATTATGTACATTCAAATAAATAAATTTAGAGATCAATGAAGGAAGAAGAAAATCGTAATTACGTAAAAAAAATGAGTTTCATATTTAATTAAAAGAATTGTGTAAATATTCCAGTATTAAAAAACAGTACACCGGGAGTGGCGACGCGTCACCGCCTCGCGCTCATTTAAAAACGATTTCATGATGTAATCATTTTATCACAAATCGGTGAATTGAAAAGTTTAGATCAATTCATTGGCTACCACTTTCCCGTTGAAAGTTTGTTTATAACCCAAAAATAAAAAATTTCCTCGCTTAGTAACTTTTCCATGTCAGTCAGTGATAATTCTCAAATATTTTCAATTATTAAAATTCGAAATACCTGTTAAAATAAAAGTTTTTTATGCTGTTAGAAACCGTACTTTATGCAGATCTAAGTTTTATTTTACTGAAGCTTTTCCATCGAGTTACAACAGCGAGTTAACGACAGCCCGCACATTACTGAAATATTACCAGCTGGTGTAGTGTCAGCATGGTGACGTCATAGGCGATCGATAATGGGTCACCGTAAATTAGCAAAATGGTATAGCCCTTGTTATAGAGCCCTGATATTGTCTAGCTCTCTGTGAAGACGTACAAAGCCCTCGGAAATCTTCATCGCTGCTTACCAGCAATGCTAACTATATCAAATTTGTTCTCTCCTTTAACTAACTGTAAACACCTGTGATGTACATGATTAAGTCATATAGTTCTTTTTGTTAATTTTTTAAATACTTTGTAACTGTTCATTGTCTGACTTTAAGATATATTGTTTTAGACTTTATTTTAATACTGTTCTTATTGTTTTGTATTGCACTTCCAATTATCAATGTTCCAATTTCATACAAGTATATGACACACTTTTACTAAACAATGTATTTTCTTATTTATTTAAATTTAAGTCTGCTTTTAGTTTTACATATTAAAGTCTGCTTTTTATCTATTTATTTAAGTTATTAGAATTTATTTGTTTTGCGTCTTTGATTTATTTATGTATATTTAAATGAAATTTACTCAGCATTGATTACTAGATCTTTCGTCTCTCATTTTACTAGACTTCTCATTCTTTGTACCCTTTTTATATGTATATAAGTATTTTACCATGGTTTTCTCGTTACTCAGATCACATATGTCACTATATATATTGTAAACAAAAAGATTAGGCTGATCTATATTTCAATTCATTTCTCATTTATTTTCTCACAAAATAATTATTTTTCCTTATTTTTTTTTATTTTTTCCCAGCTAAAATTTCCCCAGCCGAACCTCAATTTCTCTGTACACCTAGATTACTTTTCCTTTAATGTAAGTGATGGAGAAAATTTGATTTTGTGATCACAAAATAGGAACAGTATCTTTGAAAGATAGCTTTGAGTTCACTATAATATTGCTAACTCAGAGAAGCTTTTCAGCCACTTTGTGATAACATAACATTGTTTTTTGAACAGATGTATTAAAAGACTTAACAGGCGGGTAAAAAGTCTTGTTCTAGGAATACTATGCCAATGCAATCGAACTAAAACTCTTACATTAGAGTCGGGGTTTATTTGGATGGGTGGGCTATTTAATACAGCACATTTCAGTTAAAAATATAATTTTGAACTCATATTCGAATACAAGTATTTAAGTCAACAATTTGAATAGATAAGTTTTAATATACTTAGTACGGACGAAGTAAGTACATTAAAACTTATCTACAATGTAACATTTTGTATATATCTAAATAATTTCAAAGTTAAAGAGTCCTGGTTAACAAATAAAAATACAATGAATTGTAAGTTTCAGTATAGACCTACCTACCTACCAACCTACTTATATAGCCTAGCCTAGAGCAGTCAAAATTAATATCTTAATAGAGTAACTTCGGGATTTTAAATGAGTAAATTAAACCACAGTAAATACACAAATGATAACAAGCTTAAGCTAAATTAAATTAAACTTACCGTATAACATAAATAAATCAAATTTTAATCATTGAAATTAGCCTATAAAAACAAAGGCAAGTAAGAACAAAATCATTGTATTTAACCGATGTAGATTAAGTTAGTTTTAGTGTAAATGAAATTATAAATTAAGTAGAAGCATTGTGTATAATTTGAATTATAAATGATTACTTGTAAAATTCTAAAAGAAAGTTAGTGTGTTCAATAACCTTAAATACAATCGCGTAAGTAAAACAAACTCGATTCACGGCAGAGGTGATGCCATTGTCTAAACTGTGATCTAAGAAAAGGAGCAGGATTCAAAAACAGCTGTGATAAATACAATACGATACTGTTATGTGAAAATATAAAATGGATATTTTGGACTTTATTAACAATTCAAAGTGAAATAAACATTAAATATAATTAAAAAAGTGATACCAAGGACATAAAAAATAACAGTAGTTGTAAAGTTCGTTATATTTAATAAAACGTGACTACATACACGCTAAGCAAATGAACACTGCTAACAGAAGTTATGGAGTTAAACTATAAATGGCCGTATCGATTCTTGAAGCGGTAATTGTTTAAATTTATAGGCTTCTTTTTTACAGTCCTTTCTGAATACCCATATAATACAGTTGCATTTTGATGAACAGTAATTAAAACAAATTTATAAGAATAATTGAATTGACTTAAAAACTTTGAACACTGAATAGAAGAAAACTAAAATTAAATATCAAAGCTATAATAAGTAATCCTGTTTGTATCAGTATAGAATAGAACCTGCAGCCTAGGTAATATTCTACCAATTTTCATCAACCCATATAACAAAGTACCAGAAATTTGATCTTCTAAATTAATAGACTTGAGAACATTTAATTTAACTTCGATTTGGCCATATATATATAATAGTGAACATTTTTTTATAATAGTAAATTTAGTTTGTAATATTTCTTTGTAGTAGTTTTAAGTACAATATTAAGTGATTGCATATTTAACTAGCCAGGTACTCTTTAACCCGAGAGAGAGAGAATATCAATTAAAATTTGTATAGTCATTAGTATATTAAGCCTATACATCAAAGAAAATAATATTGTTTCAGTGCTCTAATAAAGTTAAAAAATAATTGTGTAAAGAGAAAGTAATTTCAACTTAATAAAGTACAAATTTGTTAACCATAAAGAGTGAGTCATTGTAGGAGTTTGGAACAAATAGAATAATAAAACTCACTAATATCACATCATTTCTAATAAGAAAGAACTTTTTTTATAATTTGGCTTTCCCAACATGAGGCTTCTCACAAAGTAGTCATTGTGAATATTGTTTTATAATTTGACGCCCCAACTAGTGTGGTTTTTTTAAAAAGAAAAATATAGCTTTGTTTTATAATTTGGCATCCACAACGTGGTACTCAATAAATAAAAGGAGACTATAGTAAATATAATTTGTTTTATAACAACAATAAAAATGTTAGCCCGATTGGTACAAAAATATCACCTGAAATAATTTTTTTTAGAAATATAATTAAAACATGATTACACAGTAATCACAAGAAAATATAATTGGGTTTTACTTGGCACTTGATGCCACTTAACAAGGCAGTTAAAGTGTTAACAAAATCAAACTCTCTGATAATAGAATGACAGTAAGTAAGCCTAACCCTACTATATTCAGAACAAATCTAGTTCCAATTAATACATTCAGCCCCAGTGATGACAGAGATCCAAGAACAGTATAGTATAGTTCACGGTAGGTGACGCTACTAGTGCGATCATTGTGATGCATATGATTTGGCGCTTTTTTCATCGCTATAGTTTCATTCAAGCTTAAGTTGCTGCAGAATATTATAGTAGTGTTGTTATACTGTTGTTGTAAAGTGTGATTGGGTTTTCAGACAAGTACTTTATTATTATCTCAATACTAGGCTAACTGTAATTTTGAAAGTGGCGTTTTACCAAATACAAAGCCTATATACTGTCATTTTTATTTTGTTACTTTTAAATACTATTTATATATTTTGGAGTGAAATTGGGTTTAAATAAGTACTTATTATTTTTGTTTTTATTTACAATTAACAGTAATTATAATGGGAAACAAAACTTTCCCTTAATCATCAAGTTGTTCATGTACAGTAGTAAACATAGTGTGTGGTGATGACACCTTAGATAAACTATTGAATGATTCCCTAAATTATTTAAGCACAGAAAGCGAATCAGAGTTGAGTAATTGTGATATACACGGAATTGAGTTAATTCTGCTCCATGAGTCAACACCGACACCAGACAGAGAGTCAACAAACTCAAGATCAGATTCCCCTCATTCTCCTTTGTTATTAAAAGGCCTTGGAGGAGTTGGCCATGCAAAGAACGTGGTTATGCATTTAATGCAATATAGACTTGATCTAGGACATGGTTTGTAGGACAATTTCTACAATAGCTGCCTTATCAAATGAGCTTCTTAATCATTACACTCACACCCGAAACTTAACAAAGCGGTCGGAAAAATATAACTATCGAAGTTGTTGAAACTTAGCTTAAAACTGGAGAAGTCTTATGATGTTTGTATTCTGAGGGCCGTGCCACTGGGAAATAGCGGGACAAACGAGATGTTTTGTTTTATTTTCATAGAGCAAGCACTTGATATGGTAGCATGTAATAACAAAAGGAGGCAGAAGAAACGGAAACCAAAAGCTATCACAGAATACATGCCAGCAGAATATGGGAGTTGTAGACCGACAAGACCCAATGTTAGATTATTACCCAGTTTCTCGGAGAACTACAAGGTGGTATAAAAATCTTGCTATCGATACACTAGAAATGATGCTAGGCAACTCACACATATTGCATAGTAAAGTAACTAACAATCACATGCTTTTTTATGACTTAAGAGAATATATACTTCAAGACTTGCTTCCATAAAATTATAATCCACCGAACTGAAAAACAAAGATGGATCTTCAGCCCATAGCAGCAAATGGAACAAAACTGTGCAAAAGGTATAAACAATGTTTCATGGAAGGCAAGAGGAGAGATACGATGTATTATTGCCAAAAGTGCCCTGGTCAACCTGGACTATGTTTAGAACAATGTTTTGTAAAATTTCACAAATAACAGCGATTTACAGACAATAATTAATTGTTTAAAAATATTTTTAATGGGTAACACATAGATTGAAGTATTTATTAATAAATTAGTTGTAATAAAACAGTGTTTTATTTCCACTAATTAAATACCAAAAGCTAAAGCACTTCCTGCAAAATCAGTTTGTTAGTACGCAACATATGCGTCATAGTAGTTTTTAAAAGTAAAAATAATACATTGTTAAATTTAACCTAATATTTGTATTATAAACATGACCTATACATAAGTAAACAAAAAGTGTGATTTAGTACAACACTAAACGCTGAGTCTGAATGTGTTAATTTGAATTGGAAGTGTTCATATATATCACTGAATTACCATTTGCATTGTTATAAAATTTACCTGCAATGGAAGCCAGTAACAAATCTTTCCCAGCAGACGAGTTCACTTGCCCATGCACTGATTTCAACCCATGAAAAGTATAGAAGTAGACAAAGTTGGAACAACAGAGACTTTGGAGCACAGGTATTAAACCCCGATACAATGTTCGGCTGAAACACAATTACAAGAACTTATTAAAAACTATTTTAAATCAGTAAAATGTTGACTTAACATTTTACCCAATTTTCAATTTCTTGCAGTAGTCCTGGCGGATTACCTATGTTTTTCTCGATATTTACTCCTGCAATTGGTGACATTTAATTTTCACTTTCTTTTGCAGTCATTCTCAGTTGTATATTAAATTATGATTTAACACCGGTATTTCATAAAATTAGTACAAATTGTGTGAAGGCTTCACTTTTTTCGCAGACATTCTCAGTTGTATTTTTAATTACGTTTCAATACAGACATTTCATAAAATTGCACAAATTGTTTGAGGGCATTATTTTCTTTTGCAGACATTCTTAGTTATATTTTAAATTACGTTTTGCTTTTACTACACAAAAATAGCACAAATTGTATTAGGGCTTCACTTTCTATTGCAAATATTTTCAGTTGTATTAAAACTATGTTTCAATACAGGTATTTCATAAAATTAGCACAAATTGTACTAGGGCTTCACTTTCTTTAACTGACATTCTCAGTTGTAATTTAAATTATGCTATACGCTAGTACTGTATTTCTTAACCTTTTCAGTGGCACGCCCGTATATATACGTTTGTGCTATGTGGCATGCGTAGGAGCAATCCCGCATATATTCGTTTTCAAATTTACCTCTGAAAGAGCACAACCGTGTTAGTTCGTTTGACTTTTAGAATACATATACTTGTGCTGCTATCTGTTGAGAATGTGTAGAACCTTTTCTGAACCAATTAAGCTTTATACCAATATACAGAAATATTGTTTGGAGTTGCAATCAAGTGTCTTCTGTTTGAGCATTTAGTTGCAGCTGTCTCCTCTTCTGTTTTGTCATATAACTCAATAAATTATCCACGAGTCTTAGTTTTTACTATTAAATAGAGTTTTTAGATAAATAATTTGATTGTGTTTGTGTGAATTAGTGGTTATTGTACTGCTAAATAAAGTGTGAATACTATAAACAATAATAATATTTCTTATCTTTATACGATTATAACCTAATAATTACATTGCTATATAACCGTTTTTATTTTGATTGTCATTTACAGTGTTAGTCCAAATAACATTTTATGTAATTTTTGTCAAATGTTTTATAAAAACAACCATTTAGGACAAGTAAATAATCATTTTTGTAATAGCCTAAAAAACCTGCTCCACTAGGTGACCCTATGTTGTTCAAAACCCGCCACTGAAAAGGTTAAAATTAGCACACATTATATTAGGGTTTCACTTTCTTCTGCAGATATTCTCAGTTGTATTTTCAATTACATTTTATTTGATAAAATTAGCGGAAGTTGTATTACGTCATTGCTTGCTTTCGCAGATGATCAGTTGTTTGTAAAAATTAGGTTTTAACGCCGGTATTTTATAAAATTAGCACAAATTTTACTAGTGAGTAACTTTCTTTCACTGACATTAGTCACCCTAATCTAACAATTATTTACATCCCATCATTTCAATAACCCTGGATTAATTCGGCCATACTTAACAGATTATTAAATAAATAATTTGGCTTGCATCTAAATGGGTATTTTCCCATTTTTTGTTCAGACATTTGTATAATGTGGCAGATACCCTCCACCTTGTAGTAATAATAACAATGAAAGTAATTAAGTAATAGTATAGGTTAGGTATGGATCGACACTGACTGCGGGCACGTCAATCTATATTGGTTATATAGACATTTTGTTGAGATCAGGCTAAAAATTCAAACAAACACAGTTGCCGGTAAAGTCATGGCAAGTGTGTTTTGCAATCGAAAGAGGGTATTGTTGTTCGACTTTATACCTGCTGGGACGAAAAAACAATCACCTCGAGTGGCGGTACCAGTGTGGAGGTATTGCAAAACACTGAAAAACAAAACTTAGACAGGCAATTCAGAATTGGAGAAGAGGAATATTGAGCAAGGGTGTAAGCATCCTCCATGACAATGTTCATTTGTCAAACCGTCACTCTCCTGCAACAGTTTAAATGGAACATCATCACACACCCACCCTATAGTCCAGACTTGGCACCCAGAGGCTACCACCTATTCCCAGGACCGTTCAAAGGGGGGGGGGCAACCGGGGCAAACTACCCCGGGCGCCGTGGCTGACAGCTGGAGGGCACCGCAGCAAAGATTTAAAAAATATGTGATTGCTGTAGTCATTTGCTAGTTCACATAAAATTGTTTAATAATCTTGTAACTTGTATTTTGTATCTTGTAGCATTTGTACTTTCGCACTCTCAGACGACCTAAGGTCACAGCTAATTACACAAAGATAAAAACCTATACTCCAAAACAAAAATAATATTAGTCACCAGGGGATTAATAGTCAAAGTCACTTAGTCATTCTAATATTAAGTGTGAATGGTTCAAGCTTTTTTGTCGAAGTAAACAAGTGTTTGGTAGGCCTGGATCCAGTATGCGCGCGCATGATGTATGCCGTTTGCCGGTTATGTCAGTTTCGGCTTAATGGTGTAAGTAAAAGTGTCAGCTTAGATATTTTCTCAATTCTTGATTGTTTTTGTTTCGGTAGTGGCATGTATTTTCACCCCTACTTGATACTGTAACCTCTTCTTCAGAAGACAGAATCGATAAGTTTTCCAATTACAGGTCCCAATGGAGTTTTTTGTTTGACCTCAAAAATCTCTCTGAAAAGGACATTCTCAAGGATCATGTCACTATAAACAAACATTCTGACATAAACGGGGAAGAGCTGTACTATGAGTAAATTTAATTACTGCTCACAATAAGCAAGAAAAATGTCAATATCACGTTAGAAGCTCTGCAAATCATAAAAGAAACTGACAGAAAAGATCTTTTCCTCAACTTATGGATTGCACTCTGCATACTTCTGACCATAACAGTGACAGTGGCCAACTGTGAACGAAGCTTTAGCAAGCTGAAGTTAATAAAAAAATATTTACATACATCAATGTCTCAAGAAAGGTTGAATTCAATTGTGATTCTTGCCATTGAGAATGATGAGTTAAAGATGCTAAACATGGACAGTATTATAACAAAGTTTTCTGTTGCCAAATCCAGAAAGATCCTTTTAATATAAGAAACATGTAAACAATTTGACAACTCTGTTTTTTTATTTGTATAATAAAGTTTTCCTTGAAAATTCAATTTTTATTTTTAGAACTTTATTTTTATTCATTGCCTTTGATTGTTTGATATATCATTATTATTTTTAACTCAGCAATCTGTTTCTATTATTTAATATATATACTAGCATTACCTGTCGCGGCTTCGCCCGCAATCTTAATAGTATTATTGAAATTAGGAAATGCTAATTATACCCAGTGCATATTGTTTATATATAATTTTAATTTCTAACATTAATTTAGATATAATTAATTTTAAATTTAAAATTCTTTTGAGTTTAAAAAAAGTCAAAATTTCAAGTTTAAAAAAGTCGAAGTTATTTAAGATTATAAGGGGCGGTTCAGGAGTTCAGGTTTATCTTTAGTCCGGGCTTAAATACCAGTTCAAACCGGTATTTGAGCTGCAGTTTAAAAATTGACTTCAGGAGCTCGGGTTTAACGTTAGACTCGGACTAAAGATAGTCCCGGCTTAAAGGTGACAGGGATAAACTCGAGCTTAAGAAATCGGCTTCAGGAGTCCACATCGATTTAAACCCGAGTCTAAAAGATAAACTCGTGGGTTCAGGAGACCAAGTTCGAGCGTAAAAAAGAAAGCCCGAGACTAAAAAAGAGCGATTTTAAGCTCCAACTTAAACCCACTGGAGAGCAGGTTTAAGTTGGAGTTTAAAAAAAGAATAGTATTTACATGATTATTTACCGTAATATTGCAAAAAGAGTTGTATTTTCGTCATCAGGATTAATTTCTACACACATTGGTAAAAAAAAATATTCACATAAAAAAATATATTTTCATAGTTTTTTACAGTGTTACTATAGAAAAACTGTTGTTTCTCAGCTATGGATAAACATAACTTTCTTAATTTAGCACAAAATTATTATGTATATAAACTTATTTAATAAATAAACATTTGAAAGGACTAGTAATAGGAACTACACGTTTATTAGGAGGCATACACATATTGCATTACGTAATTACATTATCCCTTTACGTAACGTAACCCAGTAAAACAATCTTTTTACGTAGTTTTAACCGTAAAAAGTCAAATTAAATCTCAATATGATACAAATTAGTCAAAACTACCTTTACTTATGTATTGATTGATATGTTTTACCATTAATATTTCAACGTATTAAAAGGAAAATGCAATGGCGAAAGAAATGTACTTTCATATAAATGCATATATGCAATGTAATAACAAACTAGTAATATAATAGTTTACATAACAAAACAAAAAATACTTTAAACACAAACTTAAAATCTTTTCCTTTACAAATAAAAATACACTTTAAAAATAAAGGAATTAAACAGTCCTAACAAATAGTTTAGTAGGAAACTGTATTATTATTTAATCTATACTAATATTATAAAGAGGTAAAGTTTGTTTGTTTGTATGTAGGGGGTAATCTCTGGCGCTACGTACTGAACCGGTTGAAAAAATAGTATTACTAATAAAAAGCTACACTATCCCTGAGTAACATAGACTATAATTCATTTCGGTAAAAACCTTTTTTTATTTTAATATTTGTAAATTTAGTCGGAAAAAATCTTAGGTTAGGCCTGGAATGATAAACCAACACATGTATTTACATTTATTACCATAGCAACCAATTAAATAAAATAACAGATAATTAGATGTTTGCTTCAATATTTCCATGAACAGCTGATTTCAAAATTTGAAGCAATTATTTTTGTATTTCTAGCTTTTAGGTTAGGGTTTTAAAGTGTAGACTTGAGCTTTGCTGGTTCTTTTAACTGCTGTTATAAAATATAAGAAATAATTTGGTTTGAACATTTAACATTATTTATCATCTTAGTTTTGAGGTTATTATTAATACTACAACTGTATTATAAATAAAACATAACGTATGTTTTTAGAAGGTTCCATTGGGTGTTGGTGTGCGAAGCAAGCAGGGGTCTCCCCTAGTAGATAATATAATATTAAAGAAACAAAATAATAAATAAACTGAAGTGATTAGCATAGTTTTTAATGAGAATTTGAGAACGTTTTAGTTTAACGGCGTTTATTGCGTTAAAGATTCACTCAGTAGATGAACAGTTGTTTGCTCCAAGGTTTCTCTAGGTTCAATGCCGATAGATAGTGGGAAAGATACTGGAACAGGTGAGTTTTGAAGAGCATTTTCTTTCATTGTCACCCAGTAGCTCCTCTCTTCTCCTTAAAATAGCGTAAACAATATTACAAGAATAACGCCATCTCACGTCTACGGGTTTTCTAAAGAAACTGACCCAAAACAAAGACACAGATGTCAGCAGGGTTATAAACACCCTCCCCCCACCCTCATCATATTGTTTAAAGAGCTGTTTGATAACGAAACTGACAGATAGACGCTGGAGAGTCTGCCACGATGCGCCCAGTGTTAGCAGGTATTTTCTGTCGCTGCCAACGTTACCAAACAAATTCCCAGCGTTTCCCTCTCATTTAGGCTCAGTCTTACTTTAAGCTCGGGCTACGTTAAGCTCGAGCTTATCTCATTTACGCTCGGACTCTTGAACCCAATTTTTAGTCGCAGGCTATTTTAAGCCGGGACTAACGTTAGACGCGGACTATATAAACCCGAACTCCTGAACCGCCCCTAAATAAATTTTTACTCAGTAAAGTACAGTATTTATTAAAAAGTGTTAATCATATATTTCTTACATTCAAACTACAGCAAGTAAAGCTGCAACGGGAATTCTCATCTACAAAACATTTACATATTTTTAAAATTGAGTTTAAAAATGTACATAAAACTGAAAATAATATGTAAATGAGAATCATAAAAAATATATACACTTATGAAAAATGTAAATTTTCCTAAAAATAGACAAATAAATCAATATTAAAGTTTAAATTTAATTATGTCAAAACTTCTTTATACACTATGTTAGATGTTTTTCCTCCTGGTGACAGAATTACTAAACTTGATGGACTACTTGTTCTGGAACATCCAACATATAATTATCCGTGTGAAAAACAATCTTCTCTTAAATCAATTCCAGCTCTTTTTAATGATTGTCCTTGTGACTTATTAATTGTCATTGCGAAGCACACTTTAACAGGAAATTGAATTCTTTTGAAGTCAAAGGGATAGTCCGATGGTATCATAGGTATGCGTGGAATGAAAACTGATTCACCTTTGGCACTTCCAGTAATAACTGTTGCTTCAATAAGATTTTTCTGGAGGGCAGTCACACGCAGACGTGTACCGTTGCACAGTTTTGGAGGGCAAAGGTTTCTCAAAAGCATAATAGGTGCAATAACTTTAAGCGTTAAAACATGTGGTGGAAATCCAGCCCGGTTCAAAGAATTCAGAAACTCTGTTGGAAATTGTACTGCATCATCAACTTTTAAAGCTGAATCAACAGACATATATTGCACTTTTTCGAATTGAAATGAATTTAATAAAATATTATTAATTTCAGAAGTTGTGTCATTTTTTAAAGTCAAAATGGCTCTTTCGCATAGCCAGTCAATCGATTTATCTTTGAGATTTTTAATGTTGGGATATATTCTCGATATCAGGTCTTCCAAAGTACTTACTACTGTGCCTAATCCTGTAGGCAAAGTAATCTTTCCTTCTGACCCTGTATAATCGCCGTTTCCAATTTGTAACAGGAGTTCAGAAAACTGCACAGCAGTAACATTTCCTCTTAAGTAGACTCTTAAATTTTTTGTGAGCGAAAGTTTCGTTATTTGAGGCCATAGATATGAACTCTTGATGCAAGCTTCGACTTCATTGGCTCGAGTTCCTCTCGGTACAACTGGTAAAGTCTGACGAAAGTCTCCTGCTAAAAGAACTGTTACTCCACCCATCAAAGTATTCTTTGAGTTTCTAATGTATTGCAGACATCTGCTCAAAGCTTCGAAGCATTTTTTATGTGACATTGAGCTCTCATCCCAGACAATCAGTTTGCAATCCTGTAAAATTTTTGCTAGATTCGATTGTTTATTGATATTGCATGAAGGAGTTGTGGTATAATTTAGATTCAATGGCAGCTTAAAGGCTGAATGTGCGGTTTTTCCTCCATCCAATAATGTAGCAGCAATACCAGATGATGCTGTTGCCAAAGCGATGTTATGGTTGCTTCTCACTTTAGCCAAAAGCAAGTTAATGAGGAAAGTTTTACCAGTTCCACCAGGAGCATCTAAAAAGAAAACTTTCCCTAAGTTGGATTCAACGCTGTCTAAAACTCGATCATAAACGATCCGTTGTTCATCTGTTAATGAGGCTTCGTTTTTCAATACAGTTTCATTCAAAGCAACAATATCATAATTAGTTTCTCTCACATAATCTTTGTTTCCTAAAATTTCACCAGATGATCTTTTTGGATTAGGTAAATTGTATTCTTTCATGTTTAGTCCACCTAAAGCTAAAATAGAATCTTCAAGTAACTCTAAACACCTATTGTATACTAACTCTACTGATGGATTATTTTGTAAATGTTGTCCGTTCAATTGGTTCATAATATCTTCTGAAAGATCACCCTTAAATTTATTCCACAGACTCAATGCATAGGAGAGATGGCAAAATACCAGCATTACACTAAATAGTTCCCGCATTTTAAAAGGTGAGCGTGTTATTGCAGCTTCTTTTAAAGTAAACCCCCATTGCTGGTCATCTTCTAATAACCCGAGCGCCTTGCATGTTGCTTGGAAAGTAGGACACTCAATATGATTTACTGTTTTTAAATAAGATAAGGATGTTGGGCCTCTAATGTGATGAAGAAGAAGACGGAGATGATAACACTCTACGTTATTGGGATGAATAGTGTATACTCTACCTAAAGCATGATCCTTTCTTACTCCTGGCCAACCTTCTACAGCTTCTCCTCGTTTACGCCGAACAAATTTTTTATTTTGCCATACGTAGTACGAAGGCACTTGTAAGTAATGTAGAGTTTTAGCAAATTCGTCATTTTGGCATAATTCGAAAAATGCCAAAAGAGTTGTTGTTGGTTGATGAATAAGTTTTTCATTTATATTATCCGCAGTAAAGTAAATACGTTGTCCATTTTCTAGATGAACATTAAGGTGAGTGACAGCTAGAGACCTGTCATGAATTGAAAATCCTAAAATTCTCCAAACTGCTTCGGAACTACTTATATATCGACCACTTTCATACATTTTTATTTCATCTATCTCGTTTTTTTTCTCCATAGCAAATGCTGCTTGATCGTTGCCTTTAGTAATATATTTGCAAACATACTTTATAGACTTTACGTAACAAAACAGGGTTATAAGGTACTACCCATCGGTTGTCCAAATCTACTGATTTTATGTTCATCTTAAAACCTCCATCATCTGGCGATCGTCTTTTATATTTTGGATATCCATCTTCACCTCTTCGAGTTTCTTGAAGAAGCATAGCCGGATAATACTTAGTGCAACGCCCATCTTTCATGCAAGGAGAGCTTTTATTCAAAATGCCACATGGTCCATGTATCATATTGGCCTTGACTATCTCATAAAGTAGTAGATCTTCATCAGGATTTGGAATTTCAGCACATACGAATTTATCTATCATATTGGATGAAATTCTATCTTCCAACCATAGCAATATGTGAACATGCGGCAAGCCTCGCTTTTGCCATTCAACAGAATACATGTGACATCGAACTTTTCCAAACAGTTGGCCTTTAAACAAAAGATCTGTTAACTCTTTTACTTTAAGATTGAAAACTCTTGCAATAATATCAGGATGATGATAATGTTTTTGCCCAGGTAGCAATGATTCTTGAATCTCCTTCCACTTTGGATTGCAAGTGAATGTTATAAATAAATCTGAACTTCCATAATGTCGGATGTAAGTCATTCCATCCTGACCCCGTTCATGCATATACCGAGGTCCTCCAGTAAAAGATGATGGCAATACTACTAATTTTCCAAGTTCATCTTCTTGAACGTCTTGTCTTCCTATGGCGTCTTTTAAATGAATATAGTTACCGTATCTCTGCCCTAAGCCTTTTTTGATGATATCTGATATAATTAAATTTTTCCGTCTCTATTTTGGCGTACATGTCAACTAAATACTGACTAAATAAAGCACCATAACGAAGCAAATAGTTATTTTCTCCTTCCCTCTACATAATTCTGTAGGCATAAAAACAGGCAGCAGATACATTTTTGTTCAAAGGAAGTTTCGTTGTAGGATCCCATTGTAAAATGTCTATTGAATATCCATCTTCTCCGTGGCAAAACATAAGCGGATATTGTAGTGCATCATAAGATCTATGAAGTTCACTGATACGTTGTAGTTTATTATCGTGGCTTTGAATGACAATATCCCGCTTTTCAAACTGCTGTCCAACTATTACCAAAGCTACCTCATTAGATGTGGGAGCATTGTAACAACCTCTATGAGCGTTGGCAGGCTTTCTGTCTGCGTGAATCACTATTTGAAAATGTTCGCAATTCTCCGGTACCTTATCTATAGTAGTTTTTAAATCTCTAATGTACTTATTTTCACTATGAAGCATATCTTGCAGCTGTTTAACTAAAAATAGTTTGACATCTGGATAGTTCGAGCACCTAAGTCGAGCTTCTTTTTCATCTTCACCAACAAAATAGATTTGCAAAAATTTAGCCTCTTCTTCTGAATGTGGGAGCAAGCTTCCATATAAATGGTAAACTTGGCCTTGTACTTCAAAAGTTGACATAAAACCATCTTCAACAATCTGTTTAGCACCAAAAGATGTCATCTGAAAGCAACCGTTGTACCGTCTAATGCGATCAATGAAGTGGCTTTGCTCAGGGTGTTCACCAATAAGTAAATTATATAGTGGTTCTGGTGGAGGTTGCAAAGTGGCGAGCTGTACTTTACCAGAACTACAGCACATACCAAGTGTCTCGCCTTTCCACTTAAGAGCATGGCAAAACCGACATTTTTCACTCATAATACCAATGTCATTTTTATAAACTATATTAGGATCATAGGCCAGACCAGAAAGTTTTTTATTTTTCCATATGCGCAGACGAATTTCTGCCCGAAATCCTGGATTATTTCGATCATATAGATTTTGGGATGCTCTATGAACTTCAACATGATTGCTTTGATACTTAGCTGCTGCAGCTCTGTGGACTTCTGGGCGATTGTTTTGATAGGCAACGGCTGCTGCTCTGTGCACCTCTGGGTGATTATTTTGATATTTAATTGCTGCTACTCTATGCATTTTTGGGTGACACATCTGATATGCAGCTGATGTACATCTATTTAAATCGGGGTGATTATCTTGATACTTTTAAACAGCTATTTGATTACCTTTCGGGTTGGTTTGTTTATACTTTTTCACAGCTTGAATATTTTGATTTTTTCGTGTTCTGTTTGTGTACCTACCACGACGCTTTTTATTTTTGACATAAATAGTTAATGTAGAATTTTGTGAAACATTGTCTTCGGAAATAGGCAAATACACGTCAAAATGACCACTATTAATATTCCCACTTAGGCGCAATCTTTTTACGGGGAATGTGTCTGTACCAAATTTTGCATAAAGATTATTATTATAATAAACTTCAAACAAAAATGGAAATATCTCACCAGCGGCAACCAATTCGCAATAACCAGCATATACTGAATGTTGATTCATTTCACGTACTACAACGGACAAAACTCGTATTTTCTTCGTTAACCTTTATAATTTTTATAACAAGTAAGAAGATACGTCATTGCGGTTTTCACCTGGGATGCAGCAATAGACACCGCCTTAACTCTACAAGAACTTCAGTGGCAACTTAGTCTATACAAAGTTGGCCTAACTTGGAATTTTCTGGAGGAAGAACATAGCCTGCAAGACAGCTGATACATGGAGTGATTCGTATATCTTCCAGACAGGACTCCAGGACACCACCAGGCGACCACTAGGACATGCAACAGTAGCTTCGAGGGAATAACCGAACTGGGATTGCAGACACGGCAGTACCACATCCATCTTTAAGAAGCCATCCATCACCCATCCAGACAACCCTACAGGACTTCACCTTCACCCACAAGACAACTTTATCAGCACGCAGAACATCTGTAGCTTACCATCACTATACAGCGTTCGCGGACTTCACAACAAACGTCGCAACGCCTGGACAAGTGTGAAAAGGTCGGTAGAAGCGTAAAATACGTTAGTCCATATTAAAATTGCCTGAATTAAATTCAAATAAATTTATTTTAAATACTGGGTTACTTAGGATGTTACATTAAGAAATATTTGTAATTAATTATAAAAGTAAATACATTAAATCGTAAATTCAAATTAAAATTTTCATTAAATTATTAATTATATTCAATTGAGTATAAAAATATTAAAATAAAATGTAAGTAGGTAAAAGATTAGTTCTGCCTTGTAGCTTAAGAAAATTATTATTCTAATTGAAAAGAAATTTATTATTTGGTTTTATTGGAAAAAGATTGAATCCAAAAGTTCTGTTTTATGTTTAAAAGTTGAAAAAGGAAATTATTAAAATTTTATTTTGCTTTATAAAAAAGTTATTATTTACAAAAATACCTAGTATTCAAATATCCCAATAGTTTATGAATTATAGATTAAGAATTGATACAGTGAAATTTCATAAAATAATTGCAAGCACAAGTAAGCTATTTACAAGGTTAGTTTCAGTGTACTCACTCTTCAGAGGTTTACAAAAAATAATATTATTAACTTGTGTTCTAACTGAGCTAGTTTCAAAAATAAATTACTGGAAGTATAAAGTAAATTTTTTTTTTGTCGGGATATT
>JAGFPH010000414.1:315838-327408 GCA_018207615.1 Philaenus spumarius | reverse complement strand
ATAAATTACTGGAAGTATAAAGTAAATTTTTTTTTTGTCGGGATATTCAGCAAACTGAATATTCGACACATAGTTATTTCACCTAGGCCAAACAAAGTGAGATTGCCTATAAGACTTCCAGTAGGTGGAAATAACTTATTCTCCAACGAAGAATCTTCTAAAAAGAGGATTCGTTGTAGAATTGGCGCAGCCAACGTGGGGCAGAACGCGTTGTAGTTGTGGCCAAAACGAAGTATCCTCTAAAAAGGTTATCCATTGTAGAATTGGCTCCCGAAACGTGGGACCCGAAATATTCTCAACGGTAGTTCCGTTGTAGTACATTCTCCACAGAAGTTGAAAAATTATCGCCATTGGAGTTATAAGACATCCCAGCAAAGTTATTCCAATTTTCAGCCACATACGTAACAATTGTTTCTCGTAGCTCCTGACACCTTTCTTGGGTATTAAATAAGAGAAAAGAAAGAGCGTGAAAAAGGCAGGCCCCATCTCCAATGATAGATACAACAGTTTGGGGTATTAACATCTCATTGGCGTTAATCTCATCTATCAACATGTTTTATTACTTTGTTGAACAAAAAAAGTAACTTCATTTAGTTCATTGTATAAAGTTATATAGTACTGTACTATAAATACTGTACTATAAATTATTTGTACATTTACCTTAATTATACTGGTTAATTTTAGTAATATACAAACTAAAATTGGTTTTGCTCTTCCAGTAAATGACACTTAATTTTTCCTAACAAAATTGTTTTATTTAACTATTATAACTTGGGTTGATTTCACTAAGAACTACTTAATTGGTATACACTTAAAACTCGAAATTTTGTTGTAAAATGCACTATTTATATTCATTCAAACGCACAATGTTTGGGTGTATCCCAGTAACATATTTTGTAGAATTTGTTTGTAATATTATTTCTCCATTGTGTGACTTCACTGGAACATTTTCTTAGTTCTCGCTTTGATACAATATTTCTGATGAAACAGTGATGTAATCATTCTTGAGAGGATGTTAAAAGTTAGAATTTAAACAAATATATAAATTATACATAGGCCTACACATATTTCATGTAAGCTGTAACACTGAGCAAATAAAAAAAATGTAGGCCTAAAATTTGTTAATTTGGTTGCTATGGTAATAAATCTAAATACTTTCAAGAAACATGTGTTAGTTCAGTATAGGCCTAACATAAAATTGTGTTAAGTTTTTGATCCAAATCAGCTGTTTATTCATAATATGTAACAAAAGATGTAATCTATATTACAGTAAAACTTTTAAATTGACTTTTCCTTTGTTTTTATGTTAATTTTGTTAACCTAACCTAAAATTAGTAGTTGGTTGTGCAAAATAATTAAAACAAAATTAGCAGTTGTAGGGTATTTTTTTCAAGTGATTTTTTTATTTTAAAATAATTGTATCAAAAATTAAAATTTCATAATTTGTAAATTTAAATCATTAAAATAATAATATTATGTTAGTTGGTTGCTATGGTAATAGATATAAAAAGTATTCAACAAACCATGTGTTGGTTCCACTATAAATAGGCCACTCCTAGAATTGTATTACTAATTTACTAAGTATTTGATTTGAATCAGCTGTTTTATCTGTTATAGGGATGGGAGTGAACCCCAGTATTTTAATCATTTTCAACCCTTAAAGTCAATATTTTGCAAAATCCTTTCTTAGTGCGCCTCTACATAGTGTTATTAACGTTCCTTGAAAGTTTCAAGTCTATAGCTATCATAATTTTGGCTGTACGTTGATTATGAATCAGTCAGTCAGTTAGTCAGGACATCTTCTTTTATATAGATATATATATATAGTTTTGAAGCCCGTAGGGTCATCGTAATTTATTAAATAATCATACACAGAATTATTGTACATTTCATCAAGAAATTAATGAAATCCTCTGGATAAAATAATTTGATAATAAGAATGATAAATTCGTAAACCTTACGAGGACTGACAATAGTTACAATTTGAAAAGTATATTCTAAATAATAGATACAAATTGCTGAGGTAAGATTACTAGATAAATGTAACTGTTTATATTTATGTTGTGGTTGGGGGGAAGGCCCGGAAGGGGGGGGGGGGGGCGCCGAGGTTAATCTTGTCCCAGGGGCCAATTTGGCTGGAAGGCAATTCTGCTCCGTCTACGAGGTGAAAGATGAGGTTCTCAAGGACACGACGGTAAGCTGATATGATATACAATAACTAACTGTCATAGCTTCTACAAAAATGCATCGATAAAGAGGCGATTACGTAAAAAAATAGATAAATAGTTGAAATATTATAGAAAACGGATTTTTGTTTTTCCAAAAAAATAGGAGAACTTAAGGGTGTTGGTATAGAAAGTAAATTATACATTGGTGGTAAGGTGAAAACTCTCAAACATAGTATTACCATACATCGCTAGCATTAAAGGTAAACATATTTTTTATCATAATGATTTCGATCCAAATAGTTTTCCTGTAAAGAGTATGAATTTCTGGATAGATTTTTTAGACAAACTTTTGTGAAAAAGCTACATGATAAGTAGGTTGTTTTGTGGAATACTGTATTATAAGATTATATTTACCAATACTAGTAACATTTAAACTATTAAGGTTGTAGTTTTGTAAAAAGGGCCCTCATCAAAATATTATTCTTAATCAAATATTTTCAAACTTTAATTAATATACTTACACGCCTTCTTCATTTATGAGCTCTGAAATCACAGTAAAGGTGTTTTTTGCTTCTCTGTTTTCTTCCACTGTGACAAATTACAAATACATTTGATATCAAATGAAGGTATATTAATTGACAATCTCATACATTACGATAATTAATAGCAAAACTAAAACCAGAATGACTATCAATGAAAATTGGAAATGTTAGAAATTAAGATATTATACTCAATGATCAGGTAGAATATAAGTCAAATTTACCTCTATTGAAACCATTGTCTTTCTGGACAACCCCGAACTAAGGTGAACTAGTATTGATAAAGTCACACCCACAGTCAAGTTATGGCTATGGAGAGACGTTAAAGTTATCAATGTTTATATACTAGGTTTTAAATGTGATATGTAAGTCAATGAATTAGTATGTTTAATTATTATTAACAGTTGATGTCGGTTTTATATGTTAGGTTAGGTAATGTATAATTCTAAATGTCATTATTTTGTACTAAATGGTAATGATAATAATGTACGTAGGTTGCTTTGAACTATTGGGAAAACAATCTTATAACCTAAGATATAAAATTGGTTTTGGGAGAAGTTACAATAATACAAAAACACTTTAATACAAATAATTCCCAAAATAAACATTTAGGCTATCAGAGAAGGCAAATGAATGAAATTGTCTAGTTTTACAAAATCAATCAAACTTAAACAGATTTAGATCGCTAGGAGATGCAAGATAAAGAAATTCAACTAATAAATTGTATCAAATATGTTAGAATAGTAATTTATATGACTAAGTTCAAATATAACGTAAGGTGTACCTCTTAGAATAACAGTACACAAAACCTTTACACCCAAATTTCCACACGACACCATTAGAAAAGATTATTTCCTGAATTCAAAATACATGGTAGGTCTTAGGTTAAGCCTATCTTATGTTTTGTACACATCGACGGATCGAACCATCCAAAAAACTAAAGTCATCCATTTTGCTAATTACCATGACAATGAAATAGCTAATACAATTGAAGAAGCAACATTACAAGAAGCGAAACCTAATGGGCCATAAGTGGACGCTTGCGTGTTAGTTCACATCGAAGCCACTCGGAGCGCCACCAGTCTTTTGCTGCTCCTCGAGACGAAACTGACATTATAAACAGAGTTTAAATTTCGCCGCACCACCAGACCGCAAACATATCTGCCTCTTACACTGCCTTGCAGAAACTACTTTGACCTCCTTTCATCATCCCCAAAGAAAGAGAATTTAGATTTTGTTATGGAGGGAACGAGCACATGTTTCAACTATATTAATACAGTACTGTTGAGCAATGATTTATTATTGATAATGTTTTTAATCATAATTTACCATAATATAAATAAAACTGCTGATTTTTTTATCAAAAACTAAACATAGTTTTAGGTTAGACCTACAATGAACCAAAAGACGTTTATTTGCAACCAATTTTGGCTAATGTAGAATCAGGTAATTATTCTTCAGAACTATCAGTTTTTTAGATTTGGTAAAAGCAAATAAAATATTTACTGTAGGCCTTTTACAAGTCAAACATCTAGATCAAAATGTCTTAACATATGGATATTTAGTTAATGTAAATATCCGCCTGTTGGCGTGTCGGAAAACCATCACTTTGTTTATGCGCCAGACAACAAAAAAAAAAAAAATGTTGTGTACCATAAAGCATTACAATGAAAGAAATAGTTATGTTACATCAAACCACTAAAATTAAAGCATTTCTTCGTTTTGACTGTTTACTTGAAATTCTGACTTAATTCAATCATAACTTAAAATTTTTGAACAAAACCGCATGGTTCCAAGTCGACCACATTCCAGGCACATATCTCACATTTCAAGCATTTCAGGGTGTACTGCCGATAAAATTCAACTCGCATGTAAAATGTTCAATCATCGTTCTTCTGAATGTACTCCTCAAATTTAATAGGTACAGTGATCACTCATAAATAAGTTTTTTTTTTAATTTTCCAACAGCTTATTACAAATTCACAAAACGATCACAAACAAATTTATTGAAATTAATAGCATCTGTCTGGTTAGCTATTCAAAAATATTTCTTAAAAAGCCAGTTTATTGAAATGTGTATGATTTAACAAATATTTTAGTTGAAAATGTGAGTCAACAAGATGTAAATACAGTACATAAATGCTCACGTCGTCAATTCATTTAGGCATATATTTTCACGAGTAAAATAAATGTAGAGTTGTGTCACGTATTAAATTGTAAAATATTTGATGGTTTAGCAATTGTATGTAAAGAGCGTACTGTAGCTTAGGATGAACCAAATTGAAGTTAAAAGCATGTAAATAAAACATCAACTTATCAAAAATATACACGGAGTTAAAAAACAAAAGTTCACTATCCACAGTTATATGGTCTCTACATTAAAAATTGTGTTAAATGTAGCCTATTTCTGTTTTTACGCATTGTTCAAGACATGTTAATGAACTCTTTACCTCTCTATATAAAAATTTATGTTTGTTTCGTTGTCCCCTATTGACTCAAAAACTATTCGAGCTATTTCACAGTTTATCCAGGAGTTCATCATTACCAGGAGTGTTTATATGTTACAATTATTACAGTCTAATGGGTTGAAATGGGAATGTTACTCCTATACAATACAAATAAATTAATTGCTCTAACTTCCTACAAACTATACATCTAAATTTGTAAATTATTCTTAAATGACATAAAAACCATTTGCATTAATGAAATGAAACAACTACCTTTAAAATTAAATCAAGCAATAGTGAAGCATTGCCGGGTCCCCAAGTTATTTAGTAAAAAAAAAATGGCGGATTGCTGGTAAAGAACCACCCCCCCCTTTTTATAGGAAATTTGTGTCCATATTTTGACCCATGTGACCACCCTTCAATTATCACTGCGCATTACAGAATGACTTGTATGTAATTGAGAAAAACTGCCATGTATGTATTTTTATTGAGTACGCTGGGTAAACTGTTAAAGATAAAATGCAGAAGAAATTATGTATATGTATTCAGGTACTCACACTGTAGTCTAGAACGTACTGTGTCCAATGGGTAAAATGTTGTCATTCCCACCACACTTCCCTAAAACCAAATACAATATTTTAACACTATGCAACTACTTTTTCTGTATCCTTAAATCAAATTAGTGGTGAACCTATTACCTATGTGCCAACGATTTATGATTAGTTAAAATTATAAAATATTCGAGCAGTTTTGATTTGTTTAAAACAAGTGTTGTTAAGACTTCTCATTCGATAAACACTGAAAAATATTATAAACAAAATTAACTAAAAAGGAGAGAGTGCGTAATTTCCTACAATGATGGTGGAACATATTTTTATTGTATTGCACACAACTTATATTTGTACAAATTTATATTCTATATAATTTATTATAGTACTGTAAAATGTTATTAAAGTAATAACCAAATCTAACCAAACCTTAGATGTCACAGAATATTGTAAAATCACAATACGTAACACATATTTTTTAAAGTAATTTATAAACACCCAGACCATTAATCATCCTAAACTTATAAAGCAAGTTCATTATTTAAGTGCATAAAACATATTGATGTTAATAAATCATTGTAAAGCCGTGACTAGACTTGCAACAAAAACCTTTTTATATAAACATTGTTTATGGAACAATTATTAGTATTGGAACTTGACAATAAACATATATTTCTCCAGTGATGAAAGTTGTAAGAAACGATGTTCCGAAACATTTCGGTCATTCTACACGTGCCATAATTTTTATCCATGTCCAGTGTTACAAAAATGTCCGACTAGGAGGACGCTGTTCGTGCTGCTGCTGCGTGTGTTGTGTTTAGTGTATGTGAACGACAACCGAGGAAGTTCACCAATAAGACCTTCCCTAGCTTCATAAGGTATTTACAGTGGGACTGACTTATTTAACGACCTTAAAAGAAGATGTGGACCTGAGCGGAGAAATGCAGTGCGATGGAAGTTTTAAGAATTTTTGTTGAATGACATGTGAAGATTTTGAATTTTTGATTACCAGTATCCTTTGAAGCGTCATGCTTCCTGTTTCTATTTTTATAGGGTTCAAAAGAAGGGTCAAACAGTTTTATTTTCTCTCTAAATAAATCAATTAGTAAAGTGATCTGCTCCCTGTTCCACTCTATTGCTAGTAAAACACTACAACTTTATTACTACATGCAACTAAACACGTTTAGATAGCACAACACTGACAATGTCAGCACCGGACTGCAGAATAACTCAACTGACAACTTTTCAATTTCAATTTAAATTTTATTTGTCTGTTGACATGTACATTGTACATTTATTTTACAATGTATAGACATGTCCACAACATATATAAGATAATTAAACTCCATACAAAAACAATTTAAAAACTAACAACCAACACAATTTATACAGTATTCTTTACATATTTCATCAGATTAGTTACACGCTCTTAAAATTATACTGCGCAAAGTCATTATATTTAACAATAAGATAAAAGCAGTTACTACAAAAAATTCATTTAAAATAAAGATAGGGATACTACAATTTACTAACCATTACATGTAGGACAATAATGTAATCCCTGGATAGGAAATCCCAAATATAAACAGAATCAACCAGATCCACCCCCCACCCCTCCAGACTCGACTCCTCCACCGAGTAAAAAGAGTTTGCCACCAAGAGTTGTCTCTTAAAGGCTTTCTGGTCTTGGATAATTTTATTTTTTTGTGGGAGTTTATTAATAAGTGTAACTCCTGCTTGAAAAGGAAGTTTTTTAGACTTTTCAAGTCTGTGCTGTCTTATCCGTAAGACATCTTCCTGCCTGGTATTGTGATTATGTACATATTTACTTAATATTGGAATACATTTAAATTTTATGTAACAAATTGTTTGGAATATATACATACAGGGGAGTGTATTTCCAACTTCTTGAAAGTGCTTTTGCAGGATTCCAACTTTTGTAGACCTCCTACAAGCCTTACAGCTTTTTTTCATTATAAATAGCCTTTGCACATTTTGATATGACGAGTCTCCCCACAATAAGACTCCGTAGTTAAGATGTGGGTAGAGCAGCCCTTAGTAGGCTTTTTTTAAAGTACCAAGGCTACCAAATGATTTCAGATTTCGTAATACAAAAATTCCCGAACACAACCTTCAACAAATGCTATCACCCAGCATAAGGGATGGTCCAATTTTATTATTCTGGTTTCGTAGTCTGAAATACATCAGACTGGTTTTCCTAGAATTAATCGATAAATTATTCTCAGCAAAGTACTGGCTTGTGACATTAGATTCTACGGTTGACTTTCCAAATTTTCTATGGAATCTGCTTGAAAGAGAAGAGTTGTGTCATCTGCAAACTGTATTACCTTATCAACACTTGTTTGGGATGACAAGTCATTAACATATAATAGAAACAATATAAGCCCAAAAACAGATCCCTGTGGGACACCATAGTTCAATTGAGCCTGGCCAGAAAGTTTTCCTGCAACTTCTACACAGTGACCTCCCAGTCACAAAGGATTTAAGCCATGACAATGAATGACCCCTAATTCCGTAAATTTCCAATTTATAAAAAAGTCTTTCATGATCGACACAATCAAATGCCTTGGAGAGATCCAAGAATACACTAACTACTTGTTTTTGCATCTAGGGCCTCAACTATATAGTCAATAAGACTTGTTAAGGCATCTTTGGTCGATCTCCCTTTCCGGAAGCCAAACTGATTTTTGGATAAAATATTGAACTTTTTCAGATAATTTATCAGTCTAGCTAAAAACAATTTTTCAAAAATTTTGCTGAATGTTGGCAGCAAAGCTATGGGCCTGTAATTGCCAACATCCTTCTTGTCACCACCTTTGAATAATGGATAGATTTTCAATACTTTTAATTGGTTACGAAAAACACCTTCAAGAAAAGAAGAGTTAACCAATTTCGATAGTGGCTCAATTAGTTCGTGTGAAATTTTTTTTTATGAGCCACGATGACACTCCATCCATATCCGTAGTTTTTTACTTTCTCCACCCTATACGTAGTATATGGAGAAAGTATTGTTTTCGTAAAAATGTTCGAATTTGAATTTTCAGTTGAATTATCTGTTTTGGTGCTCCCAGAACCCCAAAAAATTGTTTAGTGCAATTATCTGTGTTGGTGCTCCCTGAACCCAAAAATATTTTTAGTGGAATTTTTTGTTTTGGTACTCCCTGAACCCAAAAAAGTGTTTTTAGAGTGGTGTCTGTCTGTCAGTCTGTCTGTATGTATACACGACCAGAGAGGACACTATTGGTCCGATTTTCATGAAATTTTCTTATGTAGGTACTAAACCCTAATATCTCCAGGCGTTTTTTTCATTTTTTGGAATTTAAAATTTTTAAGGGTAATTTACCCCTAAAAACCCATAAAAAACGACAAAAATGCAAATTTCTCAAAAACGGCTCTAAATATTTTGATCAAATTTTCAGTATTTATAGTGCTTAAGATGCCAAACAAAATGACACCACCCACTTTTATCAAAACTTCGGCGTTTTATAATTATGGGGAAATGTTTAAAAATAAACAAGTTTGTGTTGTCAATCTAGCATCGCAGCGGCGGCCGCACAGGGTAGCACCACAGTAGCGAGCACGGCCAGTAATTAATTCAAAGGTCGTGCGATCGAATACCGCCTGTGACAATAATTTTTTTATACGATTGACGTAGGTAGAATATTATTTTTTTGTTTTGTTCTAAAAAGTAGTAAAAAATAAAATGATTAAAAACAATATTATTTTGACTACAGTAAGTTGGGAGAAAGTTTGTGTCAGTTAACTGATACCGTTTATTTATTTTTTTATTTCCTTATCACTTTAGCCACTTCCCCACCAAGCACAGGTAGCAACGCCATCGATGACACAGAGCAACTGTGATTCACCGGCTTTGTTGGAGGATTCAACGTCAAAGGCTTTGCAACAGAGTTAAAAAAAACAATTAAGAGCAGTTGCAACATCGAATGGGTCTGAAATTGGTTCACCTTTAATATTCAACTCTATATCTGTATAAGGTGGCTTAATTTTCCGAATAGTATTAATAAATTGCCAGGATGTTTTTGATACATTTTCAGATTTTATTATCTGCTCATTAAAATAAAAAAATAATATTACCTAAACGAGAATTTTTAAAAAGATGCGGTTTTTTGCATGGTAGGGTACATTAAGGGCTACAAATAAGCAAAATTTTATCAAAATCGGTAGAGCCGTTTTTGAGAAATTTAGATTTTTCTTGTTTTTTAAATTTTTGGGGGTAAACCCCTTAAAAATGAAAAATTTGAAAAAATGAAAAAAAGTCTAGAGATATTTCAGAACTACACCTACATACCAAATTTCATCAAAATCGGACCGTTGGTATAGTCTTCAGCTCTGTACACATCCTTACAGACACACGGACATACGGACAGACATCACCAAAAAAACTTCTTTGGGTTCACTGAGCACCAAAACAAAAAATTCCACTAAAAATATTTTTGGGTTCAGGGAGCACCAACACAGATAATTCCACTAAACAATTTTTTGGGGTTCAGGGAGCACCAATACAGATAATTCCCCTAAAAATTCAAATTCGAAAATTTGGACGAAAACAATACTTTCTCCATATACTACATATAGGGTGGAGAAAGTAAAAAGAACATATAACCATGGTTGTGTTACATTGTTTTCACAGCTCAGGGTGTGGTATGGTACCCTTTGAAACACGCATTGGGGTGTAGGTTGGGCCGCGCGGTGCAGGTCTTGCAGAGGTAGATCGTTTACTTTCTCATTTCATGTTGAGCGCAAACAACACATCTACCAGTGCCCTTTTCTCCCCTTGCTATAAAGTGTTTTCTGCCAAAAAACAATACAACAACAAACTCAGTACAGTTTCGCACGGAGTCTGAACGGAATGACTTGCGAGTTAGTTTGTCTACAACGTTAGCGTCGCTCGTAACAGAGCATTAGTGGTGTAGCGCGCCAACTTAGGTGCTCCTCCCACAACAGTTGGAGTTCAGAGTCGACCGCCATTATGTTTGTTACTAAATAACTGCTGCACTCAAACGACAAAACTGAAAACTATTTAGCCCTGAAAATACACTCAATGTTTAAAAGCGAGTATATTTGTCTACAGCGTTTTGGGCAAAATCAAACTTAGCAATTATATATTCGTCTACAGCACGGGAAGGGTTAATATACAAATTTTGTATTTAGGTTGATTTTTGATAGGACATTACATCACGCGTAGTAATATAATTGGCCTTTTGTTTAGCATGTTTATTAACTGCAAATTACAAATTTTATGTTTTGGTTGTTGCTATGATTTTTTTACAATTTGTATCTATAGGCTAATAATATTATGAAGAGGTAAAATTTGTTTGTATGTAGGGGGTAATCCATGGAACCGATTAAACAAATTTTTTACTTAATAAAAAGCTACACTATCCCTGAGTAGCATAGACTAAAATTAATTTTGATTTAAGAGTTGAACCAACCCCTAAATTAATAAATATTAATTGTTATATGCTTTTACTTTCGCACTATACTATAGTATAGAGAAAGTATAGTGATCGCAAAAAAAATCGATGTTGAGATTTTTGTAGAAATATCCGTTTTGGGACCCACTGAGTCCAAAAAAGTGGTTTTTACATAATGTCTGTCTGTATACAAAGCTAGAGCGAAAACTATTCGATGAATTCCAAACAAATTTGCACCGGACATGTCAAGTAGGCCTGTATAGATGCACGAAAAACGGTTTTGCAAAATTTAAAAAAACAACACCCTTTTTCGCAAAAAAAAAACCCCAAAAAACAGTTATTATTTTTTAATAAGAAAACCGCTCTAACGATTTTGATAAAATTTGGCTTATTTGTAGCCTTTAATGTACCC
>JAGFPH010000414.1:259393-278430 GCA_018207615.1 Philaenus spumarius | reverse complement strand
AAACTTTACCTTTTTATAATATTAGTACAGATAAATCTCGGTTGATATGATACACATTATAGACATTGCACATTATTAGTTGATCTAGCTACTAGATTACTAGATTGATAACATAATCGATAAAGAAGAAAACTTTCCTGATTGATTCATGATACCCCGATTTCCTCCCAGCAGTCTCTTCTTGAGTTATTAAAATAGTCCGGATGCCTCATATTATATACCTCTGGATAATTTTTTACCAAAGAAATAAGTACACCTACATCCATCTTGTCACTTAAGTACCTAATCAAAACTCAAATGGCTAATATACACTCAAATGGTGTATACTACGCGCAGCTCCATAAAGAAACAATCATTTGACTTTTCCAAAAATCCCGGACGTACCGGTCGGTGCAGTATGCGCGTAGCTTAATTATAACATTACCTTCTCCTTGATCTTGGTGTCCTGTATATTGACGACCGCGGTTTCGACCTCACTGTGTCATTTACGAGTCTTCATACTAAATTACACATACATTTACACGCACATACATATTACCCTTTACACATTGAATTTAAAGCAGAGAGCCTTTGACAAAAGAAATTTGACGTGTGCCAACTTTGAGGCCTGTATTACACTATCAAATTTCTTTTTCAAAGATCTTCGACTACATTGGTGCACAGATTCAACTATGAAGTTAGCTTTTTATTATTATCCTTGATTATACATACAGATATCCCACCTTATGGACTATACGGTGAGAGAATACGCCAGCGCATCCTGTCGTGACACATTTGACACTACTTGAACTTGTGCTTCATAATGTGCTGCCCTCTAGCGTTCTAAATCTAAAGGAGCATTGCTTTAAACGAAAAGAGAGAGAGAGTAAATCGAGATAGAACTGACCTTGAAGTTTGAAGGTATCAACAGGCTACATCTACAGGAAGTAATATTCCTGTAAGAAGTGGGGGAGGGGGAGTGTGAGGTCAGTTCAGTTTGTTTATTCTTAAAACTGAAAGCATTACATCTCTCCTTCGAAACCCAAACAACATTTTATCATGTCTATTTAAATTCTAAATATGTATCTGAGGAAAAATTGAATGTAGCATGCATTTATGTATTTTGGTAGAACTAACTTTAACAAAATTCATAATACCTACCTAATTATGTTTTAATGTAACATTTGTAATTTACAAATTCAAAGACAATACAGTTATGAATACCCGTTTATAACAATAATATTTCGAACGCATTAAATTTAAAATTAGGTATTAAACATAAGTTCAGTAAGAAAAGTTTTCCTTTCCTATTTAATTTCACAAACATATAAATTAAAATAAATATAATTGATAGTAAAATATTTTTTTTGTGATTAAAAGTTGCTAAGACTATCCTTTCCGATTGACCGATAATATCTATCAGATTAAAAATATTCGTAATTTACTAGGGGAGACCCCTGCGTGCTCCTCACGCCAACCCCCGTTGGAACCTTCTAAAAACATGTTATGTTTTATTTATAATAAAGGTGTAGGAGGATTAATAAAACCTCTAAACTAAGATGGTAAATCATGTTAAATGTTCAAATTAGTTTGGTTCTTATTATAAACAGCTGTTTTGTATAGAAATGTTGTTAAATTCGTTCCATGTTAATCTTGTGGGTAAAACCCGACCTTTGAGATTAGCTCACGCCATTAAGGATAAGAATTTTTTACATCTAAAACCTTATTGCAAAACTTCGAAATGAGACGAATTTTTTGACAACTTAAACATTAAATTTGGTCTAGAAATAAGGGAGGAGTTGTGTTCACAAAAATCTGCTTCACGTATTATATATAAACATAGGCACTCTTAGCTTACCTAATGCAGTTATTAGAACATTATTAATAATTGAAATTTCTTAACATGAAACAAAATTTTAATTTCTTTTATTTCTATTACAAATTTGTTGTTTAATGATCATTATATTAATTCGTAAACATGGAAATTTGTAGTACCTTTTTTTAGTATTTTTTATAAAAGGAGAGTAATGAAGCTTTTAAATCATTCGAAAGGTACAGAAAACAAAACCAGTGTTATTGCCTAAGACAATTAAATTAATAAACTATTTCTAACCTAAAATTGTATTTCTAAGTTGATTATCCGAATCAGCTGATTTATTTGTTATTTTATGTAGTTTTTTGCTATGGCAATGAAAATATCTATACTAATATTATAAAGAGGTAAAGTTTGTTTGTTTGTTTGTTTGTTTGTATGTAGGGGGTAATCTCTGGCTCTACTGAACCGATTGAAAAAGTAGTTTTACTAATAAAAAGCTACACTATCCCTGAGTAACATAGGCTATAATTAATTTCGGTAAAAACCTTTTTTATTTCAATATATTTGTAAATTTAGTCGGAAAAAATCTACATGATGATTTTTAGTCTAGTTTAAAATGATAAATCAACACATGTAATTACATTTAATACCATAGCAACCAATTGAATAAAATAATAGATAACATAGCTGCTTTAATATTTTCATTAACAGCTGATTTCAAAATTTGAAGCAATTATTTTTGTATTTCCACCTTTTAGGTTAGTGTTTTTAAGTGTAAACCTGAGCCTTGCTGGTTCTTTTAACCATTATTAACTGCTGTTATAAAATATAAGAAATAATTTGGTTTGAACATTTAACAATATTTACCATCTTAGTTTTGAGGTTATTATTAATACTACACCTTTATTATAACTAACACATAACATATGTTTTTAGAACTTACCATTGGGGGTTGGCGTGCGGAGCACGCAGGGGTCTCCCCTAGTAAATTATATTTTTGTAGGCCATGGGTTATATTTTTACTTTCACCACCCTATACGTAGTATATATGGAGAAAGTATTGTTTTCGTCCAAATTTTCGAATTTGAGTTTTTAGTGGAATTATCTGTTTTGGTGATACCTGAACCCCCAAAAAATGTTTAGTGGAATTATCTGTGTTGGTGCTCCCTGAACCCAAAAATATTTTTAGTGGAATTATTTGTTTTGGTGCTTCCTGAACCCGAAAAAGTGTTTTTTGGTGTTGTCTGTCCATGTGTCTGTGTGTCTGTAAGGATGTGTACAGAGCTGGAGACCATACCAACGGTCCGATTTTGATGAAATTTGGTATGTAGATGTAGTTCTGGAATATCTCCAGGCATTTTTTCATTTTTAAGGGGTTTTACCAATGTCCAAAAATGGCCAAAAAACGAGAAAATTCAAAATTTCTCAAAAACGGCTCTAACGATTTTGATAAAAATTGGCTTATTTGTAGCCCTTAATGTATCCTACCATATGCAAAAAACCGCATCTTTCTAAAAATTCTCGTTTAGGTAATAATAATAATAATAACTGATTTTTGGGGGGTTTTGACCAAAAAGGGGGTTGTTTTTCAAAAAATGTCAAAACCTTTTTTCGTGCATCTATACAGGCCTAATTGACATGTTTGGTGCAAATTTGTTCGAAATCGATCAAATAGTTTAAATAATAATAATAATATAATATAATAATAATAATATAAAATCAGAAATTTTTGGAAAATGATAAAAATATATTGTTAAAGACTTATTCTATAAACATTATCCAAATTTTGAAAAAATCTGATAAAACTCTGTAGCAAAAAAAAATGTTTAGTGTTTTTTGTTTGATTTCTAATATTTGCTGACTAATTTGTATTGGGCAACTTCAGATTTGTGTTAAAAATACCAAAAAGATAAAGAGTAAGCCATACGACATAAAAAGAACTACACAAAAACTTTCCACTTCAAATTTTTAGTAGCAAGGAACTACTGTGTAATAAGTTTATTGAGTTGGTTTCATCTGAAACGCCACTATTTCACACCAGAAGAAACTGGTAGTCTAAATATATTTTAACCAGTGCCCTACAAACCAATGTTGGAGGTGAGGATAGTTAAGAACTTCTAAATGAAAATAAATATAGATCAAAAGAGTTACACCAATTAAAGATGTTTGACTTACTCTGTCCAATTTCAAGATGGCGGCAGTTACACCATAACATTTTCATTTTACAATTATATTTACCAAAAGTCAATATTCCATGCAAGGTAAGTATGAGTACGAAATTAGTATAATTATTGAAGAATGTTTGTTGTTAATTAGCTGAAATAATTCAACTACTGCTTACTATTAACTAGGACTTTATTATTTTTGTTGTAACTTGGAAACATTGATTTAGCTTTCTTAATTTCTATAAAACAAAACTTTTAATAATTTTACTCAATGTACAAAAAATCTATTGAACATTTACTCCTGTTATTAAAACTTGCGCGTTATTGTTTTTTAAAGCTTAATTTTGCGTGTAAACACTCCTCGCCTCTCACCTATCATAAACATTCCTTTCCCACGGAATGAAGGGACTCTATTACCAGCACTTACAAAAATCGAGAGTTTGCCGGCTATTTCATTTTTTGAACTATTGTCGGTCGCCGGTCGGTGCTATAAAAGGTAAACGTTTGGTGCAGGGGGCAGGCCTAGTCGCCTAGTGGCGGCAGTGCAGTGGCACTCCTTCGTCCTTCAAGATCCCTTTCAAGACGAGAATGAAACGTGCTAAGTTTAAATATTTTAATAAATAGTATTAATACTAATACACATATTAATTATTGTTGTGAATGATAATGCATCTAAAATAATAGTCTAGTAACTAGGGTAGACCCCTGCGAGCTACGCATTCCAACCTAAACTTGCTCCTCTCGCACTGCGCGAAATAGTTAATAAAACCTATTTCTGTTACACGGATGATTTATTTTGTCAAGATTAAGTTAAAGTTTATGTTATAATTTTTTCAAAATGAGAAATTGAAATTTCCTTGTACTGTATATTCACATGTGTTAAGTATTACAAAACTACCACGCTTTCTGGGCGTTCTATCTCTAATATTATTTATATTAGCCTACACGCAAAATAAATAAAAAGAGAAAAGAAGTAAGTTATGAACTTAGAGGCATATTTTAAGACTATTATGTTTTGTTTACATTCACACACATTAAAAAAAGTAGCCTAAACAATAAACGATAGGCCTATACTGCAAAATGTTTCGGAACAGATATTTGTATTATAACACGGTAATTTTTTCGTTAATTGCTTTGATTTTGTTTGCTTTTATATTGTTAACCTAACCTAAACAAGCGATGTGTTGAAAAGACATCTCCCGAGGTCGGCTGTTTAGATAAGTTGATAGTAAAAAAGTATTAGGGCAAAATTAATATCTGGAAATATGTATCAATAGGTTTGTAACCTAAAACAAAGAACAACAGAAAGTGCACGATTAAATATAACGATAAAATAAAATAGATTTTTCATAATCTTTTGATAATAATTAGGCTACATTTTCTTTCATTTAAAACAAACCGCACGAAAATCAGCCCGGTAGATCTCCAGAAATAGTTATCAATAGGGTCACCAAACGTTTAAGTCTATGCTGAATTATTATATAAGATAAGATTTATTGTTTCTACATTTTTTTATTAGTTTAAATTGTGGCAATAGTAATGAATATTCATTTTTATGTCTCCAGTTGCAATAGTTTAACAACTAAGTTAATGTATATCTATAATATTAATAGTTAGTAATGAATAATGGATTGTGTTAATAATAATGGATTGAATAGTTAATCTAAAATTGTGTTGTTATAGGCACGCTCTCCTTAAAACGAAGAACTGAACCGAAAACGAACCATTGTTAATAATTTACACTATTTCCTCCGATTTAGAACTGAACAAAATTGAATCGAACTTATTATTGAATATTCAGTTACGGTACGTTTTAAGGGGGCACTCCACCCTAAAAATCGTCAAAAACACATTTTTCTACCATTTTTTTTTGCAGTTTCATTTTCACTATGTTTTTCTGAAGAGATTGATATATAATAAGCAGGGAAAATGTTATTCTAACCCATTCAAATCTAACGATAACTAAAAGCTTGCACACAATTTTGAGACACTAGTTCAAGGAATATAGAAAGAAAATTTAAATGATAAAAATTTACCGTGAACAAAAACTGAAAGATAAAGAAGGAAAGACCTATGGAGCAGGAGAGTTTTAGTGTAAGTCATTCAAACATACTATGTATACTAGTAATATTAAGAAATACACTTGCAAGATTTGCTTAGCAACTGATGTGGTGTTTGTTTTCCTTTGTGGGCTGTTTCCCGACAATTTACTTTTACACGTTTTGAATCACTATGGCGGAGATATCTCAAGTTCTATTAGAGATATCTTCTTGATTTTTATTTTATTTTGAAGATAACATTTCATTCTGTGACCTCTAGCATGGAATTGTTGAAATGTTACCTGTAAATATTTTTTCAAAATTAATCAAAAATATTTAGTTAAAAAAAAAATTAATAAACAAATTAAGTTATATTTTTTAAATTATTTAAAAAGTAGCAATTCCATGCTAGAGGTTGCAATAGACAATCTTCTCTACAAAGCAAAAAAAAACTTTGAACCTATCTTTCATAGTTCTTGAGTAAAGCCCGCCATAGAAAACGCTTGTTTTTTATGAAAAAGTGCCCCCCCAGGTCTTGAAAATTTGGAAAAAGTTAATTCTTACTTATATCAACTACTAAAAAAAATATGGTTATGATAGCTTGAAAAACAAAAGAAATCAGTTTTAGGGTGGAAATCAGTTTCACCTTAAGGAATGTAAAGGTGAAAAGACACTGCCGTCACGTCACGTGATGTCACGTCAAAGGCTAAAAGTGTGGAATGTTGTTTTGAATGGTATGTCAATGGACTAGAATTAATTACATTGTTGTCACCTCACATCTCGGGCATAAGGTCACAGATTTCACTCGTGAACTCACGTGACAAAGATCTCTGCTCACACACTTTCGGGAGACGTGAGCTCACGTATTTTCCAAATCATTTCAGTTCAGTTCAACTATTTTGCAATAATTCGAAATAAAAAAACATTTGGCCTATTTTGTAAATATTGGTATGCATACAATAACGTAATATCAAGCTCCTTTCTTTTTTTTTGTGATGTGCGACTTCCAGTTCAGTTTTGAATCCAAAATCATTTCGAGATATTTAACTTTATCCTGTATGTTATTGCATATTAAAAGAAAGTTAAAATATTATATTTTATTTGCTTTACATTTCATATTGATACATTAAATAGTTTTGATTTTATGAATATTATAAAATAGTAATTAGTGTTGTAAGATTTAGATATGATTTTATGAAACTATAGGCCTATTTGTTAAAATGTTGTAGGCCCCTATCTATATACATTGATATATATAAAAATAAAGATTTTACAATATTATTTTTATTTGCTTTTTATTAAATATTGATCAGGCACGGACTAACAAAGAAATGATCTAGAAATGTTACGGTGACGGTGCGTGACAGCAGTATTCCTTCTTAGCATGATATTACACTAAATAAGTGACAGTGTGACATCACGTGACGTGATGGCAGTGTGTTTCTATTTTTACTCGTGCACAATGTATTCGTAATATCTGTCTGTACAGGGCGCGCGCGCTAATCGCGGCGATCCATCTCCTGTCGGGTTTTTCAACGAACACTGCCTATTCACCGTTCATATTTGGACGGGAGCATAAAAGGTTTGTCGTTTTCAGCGCACATGTGATTATTGTTTTTCAATATATACATTTTCCAGTGATTAAATATGGATTGTTCATAAACGAATTTAATGAAAGTAATAGATTCCTTCAGAAACCAAATCATTTTTGGGATCCTCTGCATAAGGAACATTAAAACAAAATACAGTATAGGTATATGAAAGCAGATGCTTGGAGAGAAATATCCTCGGAGATAGATGTATCTGCGGTCCAGTGTAAAACAAAAATAATATCATTGTGGAAAGGTCCCCGAATTACTGAATTTTTATAAAAAGTAGTAAACGATTTTTTTAATTTTTTTCAAAATATAAAAAAGTTTTGTAAATTAATTTGCTTTTGTAATAAGTTTTCGTTTTTGGTATTTTAAGTTATGTATTAATATTGCTAACGTAAAAGTAATTCGTAAATTGTCAAAATTAGGAACAAAATTTAAATGGTTCAGCAAGAAGCGTAGCAATAGATTAAAAAATCGAATGATGCAAGGAAGAAAAGTTCTTTACTTTTAAAGGTAAAATAATATTAGGTAGACTATGTAATACATAACACTATCATTTACTGTAATCCTGGCACAAATTAGTCTGGTTATCTATCAAAGTTATATACCCTCAAACTATGCACTAAACTTGATATTATTTAGGTCCAATTTTTAGGAAAGCAGATTCGATTGAAAACCGAACTGAAAATTTAATTAACTTTAAGTTCAGTTATCAGTTTGGAGAAAAAATTGCCTTTAGCTAGTGATTCAAATCAGCTGTTTTTGTTATTATATGCGATTGGTTGCTACGGTAGTGAATACAAAATAGGATTGTGTAGATCATAACTATATATTTTAACCTTCCTTTTTCCATAAGATTTGGTTTTCGCTATTTGCGGTTTTGTTATTAAAAGCAATTTTTCGGAACCTATCCGAGTTTTTTATTCGTTTGATATCATTTTGTGATTCGAGGACCACTAAATGATTTCTTTTAGAAAACAACATTTTACAATTATTCAATTCAATTCTTTGATTTATCTATACTATACAAGAAATTTTAAATTAATAAATATATTGATACAGTTTTTTTTTAGAACTAAATTACAAAACTTTTGTACGTTTTGAAAAAAGAAATACAAACATGTTTACTACTTTTTATGTAGGTCTAAAGTTGAACCTTTTCCTTTCATTACTGAACATTTTTTTGTTTCTTGAGCTAATAACTTTCTAAAATTTACATCTATCACTTTTTTACTGACATATATAAATTCTTTGAACCTCTCTCTACAAAAAAGCTACGGACCACTTTCGAATTGGTATATAATTACTATATTTGGCGATTTTTTGAAAAAATGCTTGCAAACGCCCTATAATATATGTAAACGTCCTTGAACGTATGCCCTATAATAAAACACAAATCTCAATAATAGATGGCACAAATTGGATAGGCAACAACCTAAAACGGCTAATACATAACTGTAGCGTCTTCCCGACAGTTTACAACCTTTCTGCATCTACCCTTACCGACCTTTCCAAGTAGTTACTCCTTTCTCCACTAGGTACCGACTCTGTACGGTATCAGTACTTTTGCATGCGTGCATAGGTCACAATTAAGCGGATTCCTTATCTCATATACTGAAACAGCTGATTTATACTTGACCGTTAACCTTGGCCTAGCGATAGATCTTTCTAGAAAGTCATCATTGACCTGCCACGAGTCTTTCCGACATGTCTGTTTTTATAACCTCGGCTAACTGTTTAGCAATGCCGTAGCTTTGTTTTAATTTAGTCGGAAGTTTCAGTTATGTGCGTGACTAATCATTATGCTTTCTTTATAAGCCCTTAATTGAGAACACCAGGTAAGAATGTTTTAGCTTTACATTGTTAATTATGAAATATAGTCTTGTAAAACTTTATAAAGTTAGTTCCACCTTTTGCTTTATAAATAACTTTTCAAACTCATTTAGTTTAATTTAAAACCTATGTATTTCATTTTACTACAGCCTATCTTTAAACTCTAACTTTACAGCCTAAAAACTTTAAATGTTATGCTATGTTATGCTTTTACCATATCTTAGCCTATTTTGAACAAAAGATTAGCTTATACAGTTATTTTCTGTACTAATTTAAATCAGTGTAGCTAAAATCTTGAGAACTTTTAAAAGAGCTATGTGCATATTATATCTCTGATATATTTTATGTTACTGAACAAGGTACATTTTTATGTTACCATGTGGTTTGGTTAACATGTAGAAACATTCTTATGCAACATGATAAGTCTTGTAGTAACACTTGCAATCTTTTAAAGTAGCTATTTGTCACCTTGTGCTACCAATATTATAAAGGCTAACTTAAAAGAGAAACTATTTGTACTATGCTTGTTTAATTGCCTGCAAGCATTCTAAAAAGGATTGTTATTTGTTTGATGCAGTTTTACACTGGTCCAACTTCAGGACATTAATTCTGGTATCATGTCATAAGTCCAGCAACAGCTTACACTTTGCTGAAAAGGCCAACCTTTCCACAAGAAGTTAACTATAAACTAAAATATTTTCTAACTACAGTGATTCAACCATAAACTAAAATATTTTGTAACTACAGTGCTTTAACTACAAACTAAAATATTTTATAACTACCAATAATCTGCAGTGGACCTTTTTTTTTCTCTTTAAATGAATTTTGAATAGGCTGTATTTGTATTTGTATTTGTATTTGTGTTTTATTTGTAAATGAATAGTATATAGGACATGTTTTGTATTTAATAACATTGGGAGGTGTAAGCTATAGCACATTTCGGACCTTAGCCCTAAGGGCTGTATATTAGAAATTCATATACCTTTTTTTATAGAGAGACGTCTCATAATTAATTTTTTTGTTTATCTATTCAACTATTTATACTTAGCTTTAGAGTTGGCCAACGACATATATTTTATTCTTAAGCAAATCCATGGTATTTCATGTTATTTTTGTAATTTGTTTAACCTTTTGTATAAATTCTGTAATCTTTATTAATGGGGAGGGTTTTTGATTTTTGATTTTTGGGGAGGGCTTTTAAAAATTCAATTTAATTAAATATATATATGTATTGTTTTATCTGAAGTTTTTCTTGTACTAAGGGCGTATAAATAATTTCTTTTTTATTTAAGGGCATATAAACTTTTTTTACTTAACTTTGGTTAATAAACCTGAAATTGAACCTAGTTCTATGGTTTATTGAGTTAACCTCTAGGTATCTAGTGAATTGTGAGTAATCAGCTGAAACATTCATACGTTTGGTGATATTAAAATTTTTAAAGGTAAGTTTTGAACAGTACCAATCTATGTGGCCCAGTATTGCTTCCGTTCCCTTAATTATTCTTTTTGTAAGATTGGTACATAACTTACCTTTAAGTGGTCCTTAAATTGGAGGCAGAAATTGCTGAAGCCTTGATTGTTTTAAATTTTGGTAAACACAATAGGCATTTAAATGTTAAACTATTTCCCTCCCTTGTCATTTGTTCATAAAAGTTTGAAATGACTGGCCACAATAAAGACATAATTAAATTAAAATTAAAAAGTAAAAAATTAAAATACTGCTACACTAGACCTAACTCACTATTAACAATCACTAATTCACTAAATAAAATCTAAACTGTCAATCACTATAACAGGGCAAAACAATTAAACAACTTATACAAAATTGACAAAACTATCCAACTGTAATAATGGAATGCGTATAACCAAGGGCTAATTGAATGACACTGATGGGTATGTTAACGGCGTTGTTTTGTTTGTTTACGTTACAGTTAGTTAATATCCCAGGTACTTTCTACAGGTATAAGATATCTGGGCTAATAGCTAGTTCTATCTTTCTTTAGATACCCCACCCCTTCCGGCCTGCCAATAAGCAATAAATAACCCAAACTAAGGAATATTGAATGTTGTCGCATCAGGCCCACCCACACGGCCGGCATTTCCATTGTGACAAATCTTTCCGGGCATCCGTCAAATTAACTGACGTTAGTTTTAATCGTTAACCAATATTTTAACGATTAAGAGTTAAAAGTTAACCAGTTTTAAAACTAACGATTAAGTTAAAAGTTACCCATATTTTTAACGATTAATTTTAATCGTTAATTTTTTTAATCGTTAATCCCAAGACTGTTTATTACAAATAAAACATAACATATCTTTTTAGAAGGTTCCATCGGGGGTTGACGTGCGGAGCACGCAGGGGTCTCCCCTAGTTAGTATAGATAAAATGTTTGAATGTAAACTACAGAACAGCTGTTTTATGTTTTTAATTTATTTATTTAATACCAAATGTTTTAATGTAAACAAAGCAGATGTTTTTAAATTCTCATGTATTTCTTATGGGGATTTTTCGTTTTTCGGGGACCCCAAAAACCCCTTAGTTTTTAATTTTAGAAAAAACTTATATTTTTCCCTCGTTCATTGAATCGATACCTTTAATTTGATACCCCTCCCATCATCCTCCGATTTACCAAATTCCCACAATTTTGAATCTAAAATTTTGCTTACAGAATTATATATAAGGATTGTAATGATTTTGTAATATTCGTATACAATGACTGTGTATATTTGTACTTAATAATATCAATAGCTTGATAACTGTATTTATAAAATACATCTACAGATTTAATTTAAATTACTAAAATGTCACATATTATTAAACAAACTACAAGTGGCAATTTACTGTCTAGTGACGGTAAGTCGACTGTAGCTCATTCTAGTCGTCAACAAAATAACCATTTTAAACATTTCAAGATCAGCGTAACCTGTCGTCAGACATTGAAACTACTTTAACCTTTGCTTCAAAAATCTCTCACTAAAGAATGCATTAGGTGGCCTATCTAGAACGTCCATAATCAAAGTTATTATCATTTTTGTGAGAGGTTATGCGTACAGCGCATTGCGCAAGTACACGAGTACAGACAGAGCCAAGTTTTGAACTTTTGAAGTGCTAATAATGAAATATACAAGGAAAGAAAAGTGTTTTTGGTTTAATAGTTCGTTTAAATAAAGTTATGGTTTGGATTTCTTGGTTAAACTTAAAGAGTGGGATATTTTTTAGAGGCTGAATAATTTGTGGGTATTACGATTTTGATTAAAATATCTATAAAGCAATTAATAGGTCTAAGTTCACTACACTAAGTTGGGGATTAATTATTGCTAGGCTACTACACTTAGAAAGTAGAAACCATGGACATTTTTGAAGACTTAAATGATGTTTTATGTAATGGACAAAGTAATACAGTTATAAAAGAGAAATTGAGTAATATATTCAGTAGTCTTAAACATATAAAACAATGTGAATCATACAAAGTTATTACATGGCTTAATTTGCAGGTAACTTTGTAAGTGTTAAATATTATTTAAGTTTGTGAATAACCATTGGTGAAAGGCGTAACTTTTCTATTCGACTCTAGCCTAATATTTTTGCAGACAACGACGTTGTTTTACATTCTACTGTTAAATGGTAAATACAGGTAAACATACTGTGACTAAATAAGTTAGAGATTGAGGTATTTTTTTATTAATATTTTTGCATTTCTGTTAGTTCTAGGTTAGCCTAGAGTCGAATAGTAAAGTTGCGCCTGGTGAAAATAGGGCATAAATATACTATACAACCCTTACCTGATATTTTTGCGGACAACCTGGCTTTACATTCCAGGCGGGGGGCGATATGGGCGAATTAATAATATTCTCCAGCCATAAGTGAAAGTGTTATCGAAACTGGAATAATTATTTATTAAAAAGTCTAATTTACATATACACGCGCGCGCGCACACACATCTAAATATATATAGGCTATCTTGAATAAAAAAATATGTATAAAATGCATCGATCGACCCCCCTAAAGCAAGTTGCTGGATACACGCCTGCATTCTACTATTAAATGTTGAATACAGGTAAACATACTATAACAAACGCCATAAGTTAGAACTTCATGCTATTTAAAAATAAATTTATTCATGCATATCTGTTGGCGTAGGGTAATATAGTAAATTCGCGCCGAAAATGTATCCGCTCTCTATCTTTCAATAGGCTACCTAGCCTACCGAAACATATAATCTCCAATTATAGTAGCCTATGTAACCTGTTCCCTAGTAATCATATTTAGGTTGGTACTACTCCTTAAATGTTTTAAAAAAAGATTCTAAAAGTTGACATTATAGGTTAGAGGTGTAATTTTGCTGAAGAAATCGCCCAACTGCCTTAAGGTGCGTACACACTTGCGCGGTGTGCGTGCCGCTCGTGCGCATTGAATTTGTACGGGGCGCACATGCGGCGTGCGCGCCGCTCGCAGCGATCCAGTTTCTGTCGGTTTTTTCGGCGAACACTTTGATGGTTCGCCGATTATATTTGGACGGGAACGTGAAAGGTTTGTCGTTTTCAGCGCGCATGTGATTGTTATTATTCAAGATACATTGTACTCAGTTATTAAATAAAGATGGATTCCTCTGAAGCAAATTTAATTAAATTAATAGATTCATACAGAAACCACTCCATTCTTTGGGATCCTCAAAACAAGTTTCATTTTAATAAAAATATGAAAGCAAATGCTTGGCGTGAAATATCAGCAGAGATGGATAAATAAATGGCCAGCAGATTGTGAATTTTAAAATTCTTTAGTTTAATAAAAATATTTATCATCAATTACCGGTACTTCTTTATTATTTCAAGGTATTCTTTATTTTAATGTATAGCTAGCCTGTACAACGATCTTAAAATTACATTATTTATAACAACCAAGGCTATTTTAACTTCAGGCCTATTTCACATTATTTGTTTAAATTAAAACCCAACTTTAAGGCCTATGATTACTACCAGCAATATAGCGAATAGAAAAGGTACGCATAATTTATTTACACCCCTGTCTTGAGTAAAATTGCAGTGTTTGCGGAATTAAGTGTCCTGTTTAGAAATGTGAAACCCAACCTTCTGCAGCAGGTTCTCAAAGTCAGAATGATCGCGGGTTTTCTTTGGATCGCTAGAGGTTCGTTGAAATCAAAACTTTCAATGAGCCGCGAACGCGCGGCGCGCACACCGCAAATGTTGCACGGCGCGAGAGTGTATACACACCTTAACCATGTCCAGATAACGGTAATTGTATGTACTATTTCCCCCACTTTGTAACTGATGTCATACAAAGAGATATGAACTATTTTCGTTTGATTGTTGTTCAGACAGGCTATTTTAGGCCCGCTGAAGTGATTGTAGTAAGATAGCCACCATTATCTTATCGCTGAGTGTCTTATAAGTGTTCAGGCTGGCGACCGTTTGGCGTTTCGTTAGTGAGTTGTAGGCATTGGCTTGTAGCACATCAACTACTGTTCAGTGCTGTGACTAAAGATTATAGCCTAAGTTACATTTTCAAGCTGTATTTCTTTTTTTAATGCTTGCATTTTTGTTGCAAAACAAAACAACTTACTTAACAGATGTTACTAACCGTATTCAGATGTACTAACAGATGTACTTAACAGATGTACTAACAGATATGTTTACCGTATTCGGGCCGGCGTGCAGTTAGGTATAACAAAAATTACATGTAATGCTACTTAAATTAGGCTACTATCTATATTTAATCACTTCAGCGGGCCTAAATTAGCCTGTCTGAACAACAATCAAACGGAAATAGATTATTTCCCTTTGTATGACTTCAGTTAGAAAGTGGGGGGAAATAGGCTACGGTACAATTACCCAGACAAACTTAGTATGCCACTACTTGTTGATATAGTGATCTTTTTGGGGGAAAGTACTACCAACTTTTATATGTTTACAAAGTGAAAACATACTGTCACCACTGGATACTGTAAGTTAGTTTAGTTTCAGGTTCTTTTTTGATGGAAACACAGTTGTAAAAAATAAGTAACTAAGTGCTAAATTACAAAATAGCCCAACTATTTTATCAGACATTAAGTTGAGTTGACTACTATGCAGTCATTTGTGGAGTAGTGGTTTTTGCTTAGGTTCAGGTTTTGTTTATTTTTAGGTTGATATTATAGGTTAGATAACGCTCAATGGGTCTGAGGTCAACTTGTCTTTTTGATAAACATTATCTTTTAGTTTTTTATAATTATAGGATGCTCATACAATAATACTATTGAATTCCATTAAATGTAAGTTACTTCTAGACAAGTTTAATAAATTTATAAAGTATAAATTGACTAGTATTCTACTTTTACCATTCTATGGAAAGTACCTTAGGCCTACCTATTATCTTTAAAATTTAAATCAAATAAGATAACTAGATATTAGAAATAGAATAGGTGCAAGCAATGATCGTCTGATGGTATAGGAATAGTGGTCTTCCGACTTCTTGTACTTATGTTAGAGATATAGACAAACTTTTCTGCCAGGTAAGTCGGCACTCCAGTTTGCACAATGGAATGTAACATCATCAGTGTATGATATGTCCGTGGTTCATTAAGTTTTAAGATGTGAAGAGTTTTATAATAAAGAGAAACATGAGTATCGCGTTTTAAATAAAAACTAAAATGTATACAGTAATTCTGTGCCTGCTGCAATCTATTAGTCAACACCACGGTCATGTCACCGACTACGGTGTTGCAGTAAGTAAAATATGGAAATATAAGAGACTTTACAACAAGCATTCTGACGTGGAACGACAAGAGATCTTGCATTTTTTAAGGTATGCATCCCTGCAAAAACTCTTTTACACGTCTCAGTCACATAATCTCTCCAAGTCAGCTTACTTTCAATGAGCAGTCCTAGGTCCTTAAATTTGTTACAGGAGTCTAAGATATAGTTATCAAACTGAAATCTGGGAAAGTTGTCTAAGTCTATTTTATTCAACAGTTGAGAGTAACCCTAAAAAAAAACAAAACTGTAAAGCCTGATGAAGAACGCCTAAAGGTTGAACCCTCCCCTACCTACTAACTCAGCATCTCTTAAAAGAACAGTGGGAATGTTGTCACACTACCAAAATGGATCTCAAACCACTCTCAGAAAGTTCAAAGCTTAGTTAGTACAAAATCTTTCCCGCTTTCATCAAAAGCTATCTCAGATTTCGAGCTAATGACAGAAGAAATTGCTAAATCGGCATTGTCTGCAATTGCTGAAGATATCCCGTTTGTAGTTTAAACCAACGCATTGGAACATTCTGTAGCTGCCACTCTTTCACAGTCAGAACGCCCAGTTGCATTATTTTCTCGAACACTTTCACCCAGAGAGGTGAGACATTCAGCTGTAGAAAAGGAAGCATACGCAATTGTTGAATCGCAAAGAAAATGGAGACATTTTCTTAAGCTTTACACTTTACATTCAAACATTGGACATCCAGGAGTTACAAGAATGACTCACTGGATCAAAAGCCGAAACTTACCGTTTTCTATTCAAGAAATCAAGAAGATGACTGCCTTGTGTCCAGTGTGTGCCGAACTCAAACCACGTTTCTATATACCTCAAGAAATGCATTTAATAAAAGCAACTACACCATTTGAAAGATTGAATGTGGATTTTAAAGGACCTTTGCCATTCCAAACAAAGAATAAGTATTTACTAACAATCATAGATAAATATTCTCGTATCCCATTTGCTTATGCATGTGCAGACTTGACTGCTAGTACTGTAATTGAGAAGTTTGTGATTTATTCAGCATATTTGGTACTCCATCATATATCCACACAGATAGAGGATCTTCATTTATGTCTAACGAATTAAAAATGTTTCTTCATTCTAGCTATGAGTCGAACAACACCATATAATCCCCAAGGCAACGGTCAGACAGAGTGACTAAATGGAACTCTTTGGCAAACTATATCTCTTAACTTAAAGAGTAGAAATATGCAAATCAATCAATGGGAAAAAGTTATAAACGATTCTCTACACTGTGTAAGATCATTGTTGTGCACTGCTACAAATGTGACACCACATGAGAGAATGTTTGTTTACAGCAGAAAATCAACAAATGGACTATCTATGCCAACATGGCTCATGACACCTGGAAAAGTACTCTTGAAGTGATATTTTAGACAAAGTAAATACAATCCACTTGTTGACGAGGATTGTTTCAAGATCTGATTGTTGTTTCAAGATCTGATTGAAACAAACCCAAACTATGCCATTGTGCGACAACCAAACGGAAGTGAGGAAACTGTATCCCTTCGCCACTTAGCTCCGAGAGGCGATTGTGAGCGGCTGCCAGGTGAATCTGATTTCAACAGCCTAAGATCAAGTATAAATATATCTCATAGAAGCCCTACTAGATTAGGCTCACAAGATAATACAAATAAAGAAGACAGGCAACCAACAGCAGTAACACTAGAAACTTGCATACAACAAGAAGTAGCCGATTTCGAGCCAGAACTGACAGTCCCAGGAATTGATGCTCAACCATCTGAACTTTGACGATCCCATCGACAAAGAAGAGCTCCCGCATACCTGAATGACTACGGCTGAAAATCAAGGGAGGAAGAATGTGGTGAAAATTCATAATACTGTTTGTGTACATATGTTTAATTCTTATGTTATCATAGGTATGTTCAATTCTTAATAACAATTTAATGTTTATTTTCGTGCTAACAGTTATGTCTAGTTTTATGATGAATAAAACCAAGATTCATTTTGTAAAGGTTTTCTCTTTTATGACAATAGGCTGCGTTTTAGCCTTGTTGATTGTTAATCCGTTTTTTCTAGACCACAGAGAAATATTTGAGATATCATGGTTCATGTGTTCCACCGCTCTACTGGAATCCCCTATTTTAAAGTGTAAATATATTTTAAAGTCATCGGCATATAAATGAAATTTACAGAATTTCAATATTGTAGAAATGCAGTTTATGAAAATAATAAAGGTCCTAAGACAGACCCCTGCGAACTCCCATGCTAACATCCCTCCAGCTAGACCAACCTTCTCCAATACTGACACACTGCCTTCGTTCAGAGAGATATGACTGAATCCATGATAAACACACTGGTTCCAGTCCAATATTTTTTAATTTAGTTAGCAGCAATGAATGGTTATTACAATCAAAGGCTTTAGAGAAATCAATTAGAGTTAGGATAGTTATTTTTCTGCGTTCCATTGCCACTCTTACATCATCGGTTACATGAAGAAGCTGTAGTGGTACTATTGCCAGAACAAAAACTGATTGAAATGGACTGAGAATATTATTTTGTTCAAGGAAAGATGTTGATTGTTGGTGGACAATTCGTTCGAGCATTTTGATAAGGCTGGCAGAATATTGATAGGTCTAAAATCTGCAGGACATGAGGGATGAGATGGTTTACCAATGGGATAGACCAAAGCGGACTTCCTAAACCAGGGTGTCAGAAGGAGTGTGCAGGGAGACCAAAATAATTTGGGTAGAGGAAAATCTCTATTAATAAAAAAAAACAAAAAACAAACAAACTCTTAAACAGGTTAAAGGATCAGCAAACAAGAACAAAATGTTAGTTAGTAAATCTTGCAACAAATCTTATCACGAGAAAGGCTTGA
>JAGFPH010000414.1:241416-252038 GCA_018207615.1 Philaenus spumarius | reverse complement strand
GGAAAGTGTTAAAGTTAACAACAAAAGGTTGTGTTTATTGAATAAATAAAAGGGTAGGGAGGTTTGCGCGTGGAAAGTGGCTCCCGAACGTGGGGCGAAAACCTTGCGATCCCGAAAAAGAGAGGTTTGCGCGTGGCAGTTTGTATAGTTTTTAGGGTTAGTGACACAGGCCATGTAAGTAAGATGTAGACCGGTATCTCATTAATTTCAGTACGTGCTTGCACTTGGGGACGCCTGCCAAATGGAGTTTGTCTAACTAATTGATATATGAAATAGGAGGAAACTGTTTCCGTCAGAGTAAGAGTTTAATGTTTCAATATAAACAATATTTTAAAACATACAAAAAAACTTTTAACAACAATATATTAATCCTAATACTCTAAATCTTATTTGTATCTTACTGCAGGTGTCCTTGTAGCTGATGTAGTACACCTGACTAGGCAGCTAAGTCCCCAGTTTGTATCTGGGTGAAGACGATGTTTGTCTAGTAGTAAACAAAGTTGTTTTCAGGCGAGGATAGTCCACTAGGGCTTTTCGTACAGTAAAAATATATGTATATATACAAAATTTGTAAATTGACTCTGCTGAAAATCACTGTTATAAATTTACTGTCACAAATTTCTCTAAGAATTAACATTTGAAATCTTTAATATTATAATTCCCCAACATTAACTTTCTTACCTCCTTTCCTCTTTAATCAACTTGTGGTTCATCGGTGTTCAGAATTTTCCCAACAATTTCCCGTTGAAACACCTCTTGTTGACCACAATAATAGCCCAGAATTTTTTTTTTCTTAGGTATTAATACCTACAAATATACTTCTTAAGTTATTTATTATATTACTTTTTATTAAATTATACTGAATATAAGCACTCACAGACGTCGTAGAAAACTTCTGATGTTACCAAAATCTTCTTAATTTTATTGCGGAGAGTTGAAAAGCTTTTGAGCTTTCTAGCGTGAGTCGTAGCTCGTCGAGGTCACGTTTTTGGGTAAACATTTTGAAATGATTAGGTCAAAATTATCAAAACACAGTGTGGGGTATCGTTTTATATGTTTTTGGGTACGGGAAAACTGATTTTGACAGTTTAAAAGTCGTAGCGCATTAGGGTCTCCTTTTTTGGTAAAAATTTTGAAAATATTGTGTCAACATTTTGAAAATTCTGTGTGGGGTATCGTTTCATAGGCGTAACCAGTACAATCTAATTTTATGGAAATTTTTTTAAATTAAGATGCAAAATAACACGTTTTAGGCTTCCCAAAAATACTTTAAAATGATATAGGTATGTATAATTTTCCACTTCTAATTGTGATTCAGGCCTAATTTATAATAGCAACCATGACTCATCCCCCGCTAAATCTTTCCGTGCGGTGACTAACCCCATAGACTTGGATCAAATACGGCGTTTTTTATCGGCTGGGGATTAGTTACCGTCACCGCTTATAACATTTAAAGTAAAACATTTACACAGGGCGGTAAAATTTCCAACGCCGCCTAAAAGCCTCATTGGGATTCTTTAAATTGAAGTGTCTAGTTCATCAATCACGAAGTGTGTTATGTAATATATTATTTAGTTTAATGTTTTATTGATATGAACAGAGAATAGGTCTTGCTTTATTGTTATTCCGTCGCCTATTGAAAAGGAAGCAAAAAAAAAGTACTTATTTGGATGCATACAATCAATAGATAAATTAAGGTTTTGGAGCATTCTACACTGTATTTCCTGATTTGAGGAACTAGAAGAAGCACTTTTCAATTATTTAAGAATGTCGGTTTAGTCATTTGTCGAACACAACCCGCGGCTGAAGGATAGTATTCTAAAAAAAAAATACTAAAATAAGGAGAATTGGCGTCCATTTGGTCACGCTCGCCACTGTTTCGGGGTAGACGGTGGAAAATCCGTTGATTGTAGTGGCAGCTACCGTCAGCGGTAAGTAAACCGATCGTTTATTTTTCCCATCAATGTGTATGCTCTAATATTATCCTTCGCGCCACTGTTGATATGATGGCGTCGGCAAATATACCGTGGCGGACAAAAACGCCCTGTGTGTTCCAGGCCATACACTATACTGCATTGTATATAAAATAAAGTGCCAGTGCCCAATTCGGCCAAAGATAATGTCAGCAATATATTAATAATTTATTGTAACTTGACATTTGCATAGGTGTTGAAAACAAGTTACTCTTAAGAGCGTATTTTAATGTAAACAAAGTACGAAATATTTTTTACAATGGGAGGTTATAACCCCCAACTCCCCTCCCCCCACTGGTTACGCCTATGTATCGTTTCATATGTTTTTGGGTAAGGGAAAACTAATTTTGAGGGTTAAAAAGTCGTAGTTCTGCCCGGACGAGCCGAGGTCTTGAAAAAGTGTTCCATCTTTTCACTAGTTTTACTGTTTAAATTATACTGTAAAATGAAAACTAACAAAACCCGTCCATTTAAAGTAATGTAGGCCAAATTACCGCACAAAAAATTTATTAATTTTCAGTTTTTCTAAAATTGTTTTATATATAATATATATATTATATAATATATTTTATTTTGCAGTGAGTCTGTTTTATCTAGTGTAATTTTAGGGGCCCAAGGGGGGGGTGGCTTCGCCCGTTAGCCCAAATGGTATATCCGCCACTGGCTCCCGTGAGAACTTTCTTAGTTTGGTATAATTTTAGTGAAACAAGTAAAACAATGCGAAGTACATTTATAAAATAAGAATTTTCAAGTTTACAGTTCAATTCTATGATTTATTCTCTACACTTTGTTATAATTTCATTGTTGGGCAAAGCAAATATTCCTAAATTACTATTCAAACTAGGCCTAGTTTTGTTAGCACTCTTGTAGTAGGAACTTAAAAACTGGTGTTTTAAAAAAAGATATTTGAAATTGATATATATTTTTATACACTTCTATTAAGAACTAAATTTAAAAACTTTTGTTTATTTTGAAAAAAATAAAGTTTAACTTTTTCCTTTCGTTACTGAACATTTTTTTGTTTCTTGAGCTAATAACTTTGTAAATTTTATGATCAATATTTTACTGGCATATATGGATTCTTTTAACCTTTCTCTACAAAAAAGTTATAGAACACTTTTGGATTGGGGTACAATTGCTATATTTGTTTAATTTTTGACATAATGCTTACAATACACCAAAAAATTTGCATTGACAGTCGAAGGGTTGAAGGCCGTATCGAGTTTGAAATCAATCGGTAAAATCCTTGTAGAGAAAAAAAATTAATTTAGTAAAAAACTGAATGGGGGGCTAGATGGAAATTGGAGCATTTTAGGGCCCATGAATATTGGAAATTTTTTATTATAAATGGTGCAATGAACTTGTAGGTGAATTATCAGTCGACAGTTTTGAAACACCTATATATTACTGTACTCTTTTGTGTTAAGGAACACCTTCCTGTCAAATTTTATCTTTCTAAGCATTATAGTTTTTGAGATCTAGAGAATTCTACTGATGAACTGTAAATTATTATACTATTTAATAAATATATCATGTGAAATTGATGCTACATACAGTAATTTATTGTCTAATAATATTTTTGTTCTATTTATTAGATATTTGAAATGATCAGCACAGAAGACATAATATCTGAATACAAGCGTATTGTCACAAATCAGCAATACAACTGGAAATGGTTTCTTGTTAGCGTTACAACAATGATTAGTGTACGAGATGAATTGGCAGAAGCTATGAAAAGTGAGTTTTTTGCTGAAATGCATCAAAAAATATTAACGCTTTCGCAGACAATGCAATTTCCACTGTGTATGCGAAGACAAAATGACCCACCCTTAATGTAAAATTAATCAAAATTTGAATTTTGCATAAAATATTATGAAAATTATCATTTATCAAGTAAGTCCTATAAAATCGGATGGTGATTTCGTTTGTTTAACCATGGGTATAAGTGTTAAAAAATTTTTTTTTAAAATTGTAACATGTAGTTCTTTGAATGCGTATAAATTAAAATAGTAGTATTATTGCTTTTATTATTATTTGTAATCAATGGACATCACAAAGAAATAAATCAAATAAAACAATATTTAAGAAACAAAGCGGACAGTTAATTTAAAAAATAAAGCACATTTGTAAAGCAGACAGCTTTAAATTAAAAGTAGGATAGCAAAATTTAGAAGAAATAATAAAGACAATACCGTATTCAAAGATTTAAAAGGTTTGCGCATAAAAACAAACAGGATGCACAATTGGGACACACAACATTATATCAAAATTTTGAGAAAGTTCGAGAGAGTTCCAGAAGGATATAAAAACGAAAGTAGCTATGTTGTAGCACTTGTAAAGCACATGGCTGAAAAACCAGTTCTTCAATATGCTATAAAAAGACAAAAGATTATTTTATTTTATTAAATGAATTCCTTAAATTAGCCACACGTTGTGAAGCCAATTTATAATATAAATTGATACATTTTCAAAGACTCACTTTGTGAAGTCAAGTAACTTGTAATAAAAATACTTAATAAGCTAGGCCTATTTTAAAAAAGAAATCAATAACTAGGCCTTTATTTTACAATATTTCTTTATTATAGGCAAAAGTCTTACTGGTTCTTTTACCACTGTAGGATATATTCAGATTCACAGGTTTACAATTATAAGTTTATAGAGCACTTAAATATACAATCACAAGATTGTATATTAATGAAACAATCAAATATATTCACAAATGACAAATTATAATTCTATTATCTCGGGTTAAAAGGATCCTGGTCTATTAAATATGCAATCAGAAATATAAAACTTAGGTCTATACAGGATGAAATATCTAAAGCTAGTGAATGTTACAAAGTGTTAAAATAGTTCAAGTTCTTTAAATAATTACATATTTGATATCAATGATGGTTGATTTTAGTTGATTATTGCTCACTTCAAAATAAAAGTCACTGTTTTACAATGGGTAATACAATTTAGATGGATATTACCTTTGCAGAAGTTCAAATTTGGTTTGGTACTTTACCAATTATTTAATTATGTAAATTTTATAATTGTCTCTTATCTTGATGGTATTTTATCTATATATTCTTCCTTTATTTTTCTAAAAGAGTATTTTAACTTATTTCACTTGAAATTATTTATGAGTTTATTAGGTACATCTGGACAGTACATATAAGGTTTAATGCTGAAGTACCAATTTTAGTTTAACCATTGCCGGGCTTCGACAGACAGTGCCGTTGCAAGTATCTCTAACAATTGTTTTTGTTACTTAGTCCCATAAGTGGCTGGTGTTTCTGGTCACGTACACAAAATATTTTACAAAGTTTATTTTTATTGGTTTTTTATCGGAGATATTTATGTTTTCACAATGTTTATAATGATATTTAACCTTTATTAGTTTTAATTTGTCCGAAATACGTAATTATTTGCTTTTGTAAATTCGTACAACTGTATCTTTGTTCACTAACAAACGCAATCGTAAACAGCTGTTCTCTATGCATCTATGAACGTCGTATTCAGTTAGTCATGCAACTTCGCATATCGTAGCACATTTACCAATAACCTTACTTTGTTTGGTTTAACACTTTTTCAATTTTATAACGCTTTGTTTAATAAACTATACATTGCTTTTGAAATTTAACTCTATTACAACTTATATTACACAAATAAATCTATACGCTAATAATATTTCGAAATGTGAAACATTTTGAATACGTAGATAGGCTTATGCCTACTAGTAGAGAGTATTTGTATGTTCTGGTGCAAGGTCATTTCAAGGGCATCCGTATATCACACATACCTCCGGTCATTGACCCACATTCCTGCATAATTACCCTAATTAAATGGTCATTGACCCCGCATTCCTGCATAATTACCCTAATTAAATGGTCATTGACCCGCATTTCTCTAATTAGCCCAATTAAATGGCCATTGACCCGTATTTCTCTAATTTGCATAATTAACCGGTCATTGACCCCGCATTCCTGCATAATTACTTTGGCAGCACGGCCAATGTTGTTGTGTCGTCACAAGGCTACCCGGTGATGACGCAAGTGGTTTTTCCCGTCAAGGCTACAATTATTTTAATAACGTCCGCAATTATTTGGCAAGGCTACCCGGTAAGTTGTTTTTCCCGAGCGACAATTTTTTTAATAACGTCCGCAATTATTTAGCAAGGCTACCCGGTGATGACGCGCGCTGGTTTTTCCCGAGCGACAATTATTTTAATGACGCCTGCAATTAGGTTCACAAAGTGGTTTTTCCCGTCAAGGCTACCAGCGACAAACATTCCAATTATTTTAATAACGTCCGCAATTATTTAGCAAGGCTACCCGGTGATGACGCAGGTTCACAAAGTGGTTTTGTTTGCAACACAATGTCGCAAGACGTAAATTTCCGTCAATTATTTTTCAAGGCTATTAGCGACAAACATGTTTTGCAATGTAAATTCCCACAGTTACGTATAGGTTTCGCAAAATAATTGCATCATATTCAAGGCTAATGTTTCTGTATTTAAAGCCTTGCGCTCAGTGTTTCGAGAGTTAGTGTAAAGGTTATGACCAGCAGCAGCAACAACAGCCGTAGAGTTCATTTTCGAGACGATTTGACTTCCATTCATTACGTGGGCAACGATTCCGAACATAAGGAGGCGAGAAACGGTATTTGTTGGATCAGATTAGCAGCGGATCGTGCAAGAGAAGAAAGTCTAACCGGTGAGTCTAACAGAGCAGTATCCAATCAATTAGAAGGTTTTACGTTACAACCACCACCACCACCAAGGAAACCGAAAAGTGAATCATGACCGATTCTGGTTCTATTGCCGCCAAGGGTTTACCAGCTAGGATGGTTGACGCCTCTACCCAAACCAACAACAACAACAAGATCGACTACGGCAGAGATGTTACAGGTCGTTGGGGTGATGCAATATACAGTTGTACATCTAAGCAATTGGTCAAATCTTAATTTTACCGCACAAGGCAGTTTCAAAATATTGTGTGCTGTGGTTGTGGATGGGAGTCTGGTTTGGCAAAATTAACGATCAATCATGTTAATTTTCTTCACTAGATAGCAAACCCCAGTTGTGAACAAAGTAGAAGAAATATTCCCGGAAATTTGGTGGAATATGCTGAGAGCAAAAAAATTGTCAATGAAATTGAAGAATTGATGAAAGAGACATTTCTCTTTTGGCCTAAACCCTATCCAAAAATTGATGATATGGTTAACGCAGGATTTTATTATACAGGAGAAGGGGATTCGGCTTGCTGTATTGATTGCGGAGTCAACATCGATCATTGGGAGGAAGCGGACAACCCAAAATGGGAGCATAGAAGATTTGCGCATCATTGTAAATTAGTTGAAAATTATTAATGTAAAAAATGAATGTAAAAAATAAAATTGCAAAAGAATTACACAAACAAGTTCGTAAAAATTTTTCTACCCGTTATGTTGAACTTAAAGGTATAGATGATCTTTTTCAAGCAGATCTTGTTGAAATGGTTCCATTTTCTAAAGTCAATAAAGGATATAAATATATATTAGTTGTAATTAATTGTTTTAGTAAAAATGCAATAGCTAAACCGATAAAAGCAAAAAATGCTGATGAGTTGGTAAGAGTTTTGCAACCAATTTTACATAATCATCCTATGAAACATTTGCAAACAGATAAAGGAAAAAAATTTTATAATGTTCAAATTAAAAGGTTGTTAGATAAGTATGGTGTTAATCATTATTCTACTTTTTCTGATAAAAAAGCATCTATTGTAGAACGGTTAAATAGAACAATAAAGAATAAAATGTTGGTTGCATTTAGCGAACAAGGTAATTATAAATGGTTAAATTTGTTACCGAAAATTATTTTAAAATATAATAATACTGTGCACAGAACAATTGGAATGAAACCGGTAGACGTAAACAAGACTAACGAGCATTTAGTTTTGCAGAGAATAATTAAGAATCAAAAAAAGAAAAATATTAAAATCAGATTTAAAGTGGGGGAAAAGGTTAGAATCAGTAGGACTAAGAAATTATTTGATAAGGGTTACTACCCGGGCTGGTCAAACGAAATTTATACAGTCTATGAGATAAAATCAACAGATCCGGTCACATACATTTTAAAAGACGAATCGGGCGATGTGATAAAAGGGGGGTTTTATACGGAAGAATTAAGTAAAACAAAATTCGGAGATATATATTTAATAGAGAAAGTGATTAGAAAAAAAGGGGATAAATTACTTGTTCGCTGGTTAGGATTTGACAGTGCTAGAGATACTTGGATAGACAAAAAAGATTTATTATGAAGTTGGTGAAACAAAGTGTTAAACTTCCAATTATTAACTTTGATGATATCATCTCCCCCACAGTTAAAAGAAAAAAGAAAAAACACAATGCCCTTCTTCCAAATAATATTAGGTGTATTATAGCAGGACCCAGCAATTCGGGAAAAACAAACTTAATAATGAATTTGATATTTTCCCCCAATGGTTTACATTTTAAATTTGTGTATGTATTTTCAAAGTCATTATGTCAAACGAAATATAAGTTTTTAAAATGTGTTTTGGATGGTCTCCATGAAATTGGTTACTATATGTTTTCGGAAAATGAAGAAGTTCCCGATTTAACTGAAATAAAAACCGATTCTATTGCTATTTTTGACGATGTATCATGCGAGAAACAAGATAATATTCGCAACTATTTCACAACAGGAAGACATTATAAGCTTGATGTGTTTTATCTGAGTCAGACGTACAGCCACATTCCAAAACAGCTGATTCGTGATAATGCAAATCTCATTGTACTATTCAAACAGGATGAACGCAATTTACGTCATGTTTATAATGATCATGTAAATACTGATATGACCTTCGAATTATTCAAAGAATTATGTGCCAATGTTTGGAATAGTAACGACGGTTACTCTTTCGTCGTTATTAATAAGGAGAGTGAGCGAGACAAAGGTCGTTATCGAGCAGGATTTGACCGATTCTTTAAATTACCAACATCATGATAATTGTATTGGAAGGAAATATAGGTTCGGGTAAAAGCACGATCGCATTTCAACTTTATGAGAAACTACGATCCTGCAATACTAAGGTTAAGCACATAGGAACCTGTAACAAAATGGACAAATTTTTACGGTGAAAATGTTTTGAAAACATTTTATGGAGACCAGGAGCGCTATGCATTCACTTTCCAAGTAATGGCGTTGTTGCACAAGTTGGAAAACGAGATGGAAGCTGAAAAATACTCAAAGGATGGATACATTGTTGTTATGGAGAGATCTACGTTCAGCGTTAGAGAAATATTTTCCCCGCTATTGTATAAAATGGGCAAGATTAATTGCATAGAGTATAATGTGCTTCTTTTGTTGGGAAACCTTTTACCAAAACATTTGGAGGATGAGAAAATCGTACAACTATACGTAAACACGGAGCCAGTCACTTGTTACTTGAGAACTATTGCGAGGAATCGTCCTGAAGAAATAGAACGCATTAATTTAAATTATATTATGGAGTTGCACCACATGCACGAAGAAAAATTAACTAATGTAAAAAGATTGTAAACAATGATAATAATGTAGACACTGTTTTATCTGAATTAATAAAAGATGTTTAATATACATTGTGTGTGTTTTTATTCAAAACAACCCAACAATTATTATTTTAATAACATACAAGATACATTTATTCCAATCAGTATTGTTCATACTTCTTTTTATAATCTTCTAAACGTTTTTGCCAAATATCGTAAATAAAATAAAAATCAAAGTAATGTTGGTAATTATTCAACTCTTTTACATATTTTAATTTACAGTATGACAACATTTCCTGAAGATTGTTCCAATTTAATTTTTGTTCATTCTTTCTTAAAAATTTTAATACTCCTGGACGTAATTCATTACCACTAAACAAATTATAGGATGAACAATATTTTTTTAAATCTAATTTATGAGCAAATCTATCGAGAAACCATAATGGAACACCGTTATCCATAAATACAATATTTAAAACATTTAAGATATCTGGAATTTGTTCTATTATGGTTTATACAAACATAAAAATAGTCCTCTAAATTTATCTACACTTTCCGTGTCCGTTTTCAAAATTTTTAAAGAATTGTCCAACACATAATCACACATGTCCAATGTCACAGCAAAATTCACTGCACTTTCTGTACAACATTGTAACAATTTATTAAAAATATTATCAAATATTAATTCAATTTTTAATATATGTGAATTGTTATTATTTGTCTCATGATAAAAAGTTTTTGTATTTAATTTTTGTCCAACACACAAAGTTTCACGACTACCTTTATATTTGTTTAATTCACATTTAATTATAGTTTGTGTAGTTATTTCACAATCAACGAGTCTCTTCTTAACAATAAAACTGCTGCACTTTCTGTTGCACTATATAACACTAGTTATAAAAATAAAATCGGACGCTGAAAAAGTCTGACGCCTTTTAACACTCAACATCTTTTAACTTGTAATATTCCAAGTCGATTTTAGCTTTTACAACAAACGTAATTGAACGTTGTGAAACATAAATAATTGCTACAGGAAAATACAATGATAAATCTTGTAATCAATTTTAATTGGCTCATTATTCAATGAAAAATAATGATACTGGGAAATACAACTTAAAGTGGTTTATTATACAG
>JAGFPH010000414.1:226825-241406 GCA_018207615.1 Philaenus spumarius | reverse complement strand
GGGAAATACAACTTAAAGTGGTTTATTATACAGGCGTGTCACTCGACTAATTGCGGACGTTATTAAAATAATTGTAGCCTTGACGGGAAAAACCACTAATTGATTGAAGCAAGTAATAAATATGACTTTGCGAAATCTTGTAAACAACTTTAAGTGCCTCATTAGACAGCAAGGACACAACAAGGATAACTTGCAAGATTATTACGCAAACCGTACTTTCCAGAATCAACAAGCAAGGGCATTGTGAAACCTACATGCACGTGTATAATTGCGGGGAAATACTTTCATCCTTGAGATATAGTATATAAAGAGAGACTTACAAGAGTCAGACATCAGTAGTTTCAAATCCTACTTCAATACACTAAGTAAGTATTTGTTGTTATTTTATAAACTATTAACACTTGTGTGTTTGTTTTGTATTACAACGCTAAGAGTTGTTTAAACTTATACTTGCCCCTGTTTGTATTTCAACATCAAGAGTTGTTTAAACTGATAGTCATATATTTTATTTATTATAGAAATGGCTGGCATTTTCGTCAGGGAATTTGACGAGGAGTATATTCTTCCGTCAACGCCTCCGACTTTGACTCCTCCTCCACCACCACCACCACCACCACCACCACAGGCTGTACAATTCGATTATGCTTGACCTTCTTTCCAACCACCACTACCACCACAACCAGCTCAATAGCAGACGTTCGGACCGTTCAACGGGGAAAGCAGTACTGTTTTGACTGGTATGTTTAGTATTGGTGAAATTGTATCAATTCTTTTTAAGCTGGGATTAGTTTCTTTTAATAAGTGGGATAGATTTTATCGAATAGTAAAACAAGAATATCAAAATTCGAATAATTCTTTGCTATATCAACCGCTCATTGTAGTTCAAAATATTTTGGATTCTTTATATGCTAAAGTACAATCAAAAGACAAAGAATTATCACTAACTAAAATTAATACTATAATAAAACCTATTTTAGAAACTAATCAAAAATTTTCAGTCGAAGCTGTAGAGAAATTAAATAATATTGCAAAACAGTGTAAAGGTAAAAAAAGGAAATTTGAAGAATCTAGCGAGAGCGAGGACGAGGATAAGGATAGTTTAATAAAAATATTTTCAAAAAAGTTGGCTAAAAAATCCGATTCTGTTGTTATAAGTCAATAGTTTAAGTTGCAATCGGGAAATGATAGGAAAAACATTACTACACCCGGAGAGACCGGAACGTATTTAATTAAAATTGAAATAACCGATGTAAAAGATTTAAAACAATGCACAACTGAAAAAAATTATTGGCAAAAGGTTAACAGAAAAGGTTATTTTTTATTAAATGATATCACAATTTATAACTCTATTAATAACATTTTAGCAGCAAATGCGTGTGAGAAAGCCTTAAAAATTAAAAACGTTAAAATTGAATCTTCAGAAGTTAAATAAATATGGATTTAAGAAAAAAGGAATATAGATTGGTACTACGGTGTGATGACGGCGAGTTTATAGAAATTGAAAACGCTTTTAGAGGTGTTTTGAAAACATATTATCTAAAAAACAATAATGCAACATTTAAGGATGTTTGTACATTTTTAGTTGGAAATAATGAAAAAATGAAACTGTTAATTGAAAATATATTATTAAAATATGATACACCTTTAAAATTTAATATTATTGTAGAATGTACTTATACTAAACCAATGTTGTCCGATATAAGTGTAGAGAATAGAGCTTTTAAAACTATCAATGTTCTGGTTTTTCAAGACTCGTCAATCTATAAACTTTTATCGGATATGTTTTTAAAAATTTGTTTATAAGAATACAAATATCAGGGAAAGGGTAGTGGTTGGAGTCTGCTCTCTGTAGACGGACTTCTTTTGAGATTCAGCAAATACAATCCGCTTGGGGGAAGTTCATATATTCGCCTTACAAAATTTATTGAAAACAAAAAAGCTGTTATTAATCCTAAGAATTTGCGGGATGAAAAATGTTTTCAATGGGCTATTCTTTCGCGCTATGTTGTAGGATTAAACTTAGAAAGAGTGGATAAAAGATATCAACAATTAACTGATAAATTTAACTTTAGTGGAATTACTTTTCCTGTATCTTTAAAACAAATAGGAGTGTTTGAAAAACAAAATATAGGTGTTAGTGTAAACGTATATGGAGTAAATGGTAAAAATACAATTTATCCTTTAAGAATATCTTATAAACAGAGAAGAACTCATTTTGACTTGTTATTAATTTCTTGTAATAATGTAAATCACTATTGTTATATTAAGAATTTTTCGCGATTAGTGCGTAGTCAGATTACCAAACATACAGAAAATATGTTATTTTGTAAACGCTGTTTTGTTCGTTCTCAGGGAGGAGATTCGCGTAAAAAATTAAAAATACATAAAAAAGATTGTCGTATTAATAAACCTGTAACAAGTGTTATGCCAAAAGAAGATTCGGTTTTGAAGTTTTCAAATTTTCACCACAGTTTTAGAATTCCTATTGTGGCATATTGTGATTTTGAAAGTATATTGAAAAAAGTAGATAAAATTGATTCTCAATTTACAAAAGTGGATAGTCACCACGAACCAATGAGTTATTGTGTTTATTTGGTTTACCAGAACCTCCCCGACTCTATTTCGTTTAATTTACCTTCCGAATCATATTTGTATGGGGGTAAGGATGCTGCTGCAAAATTTATGGACTATTTAATTTCTATAGCAAATCTAATTGGTGATTTATTTTCGGAAACTAATTTACCTCTTCTCCCTCTTAGTGATGATGAAAAGCGTAGAGTAAAACTGGCTACGCAATGCGAATCTTGTAATACAGACTTTACATTGTTAAACCCGCCTGTAAGAGATCATTGTCATTTCACTGGTAAATTTAGAAATGTATTATGTAATGATTGTAATTTGAAAAGAAAAAAATCAACGCTATCTTCCCATATTTATTCATGGCAGTTCTAATTATGATTCACATTTTATTGTTCGTCAATTGGGTTGTGATTGTGAAAAAATTGGTGTAATCCCAAATATTTCTGAAAAATATATATCTTTTTCCAAACAGACTGCGGGCGGAATAAAATTAAGGTTTCTAAACAGTTTCAGATTTCTAAGTGATAGTTTAGCCCGTCTTGCAAATAATCTTCCAAAAGATAAATTTTTTCATTCATATCAATTTTTTACGGACGATCTAGATCTTGTAACGAGAAAGGGTGTCTATCCCTATGAATATACAGATTCCTGGGAGAGGTTGGATGAGACAGAGTTACCAAAAAAGGAGTTTTTTTATAACAGCATCGCCGATGAGAACGTAAGTGAGGACGATTACAATCATGCAAGAAAAGTTTGGGATCGTTTCGAATGCAAGACTTTGGGCGAATACAGCGATTTGTATTTGCGCACGGATGTGCTTTTGCTCGCAGATATATTTGAAAATTTTCGCAATATTTGTTTAGATAATTATGGTGTTGATCCCGCGTATTACCTGTCAATCCCCAGTTTGACATTTGATGCGATGTTAAAATATACAAAAATAGAATTGGATCTGATCACAGATTACGATATGTATATGTTTATAGAGAGAGGAATTAGGAGCGGTATAACAAGCTGTCCAAAAAGATGGTCAAAAGCAAATAATCCGTACATCACCTCTTATGATCCGGAAAAACCAAATTCCTACTTAATCTACATAGATGCAAATAACTTGTATGGTTAGGCAATGTCGAAACCTATGCCGCAAAACTCTTTTGAATGGTTGAGCCGCAGAGAAATAAAAACTTTTGATGTAAACAAAATTGAGGATGAGGGAAATGAAGATTATATAATTGAATGCTATGTAGACTATCCGAGTTATTTACACGATTCTCATAATGATCTTCCATTTTTTCCGGAATGCATAATACCGTTCGGGTCAAAACAGGAAAAACTTTTGACAACACTAGAGATAAACGAGCGTTACATATGCCACTATATGAACCTTAAACAAGCTATTAGGAATGGGCTTGTTGTAGTAAAAATACATGGGATATTGAAATTCAATCAAAGTAAATGGTTGGCGCCTTATATTTCGTTTAAGGGAAAGAGGCGAAAAATAATTTTGAAAAGGATTTTTACAAGTTGTTAAATAATGCGATGTTTGGAAAGAGCATTGAAAATATTAGAAAAAGGATGAATCTCGAACTTGTTAACAACGAAAAGCGATTGAAACGATTGATTTCAAAACCAAATTTTTTGAATAGAATAATTTATAATGAAAATCTTAGCGCTATCGAATGTGGTAAAGAGAAAATTTTATTCAATAAACCTATATATATCGGTTTCTCTGTTTTAGAACTAAGTAAATATCATATGTACGAATTTCACTATGAAATTATAAAAATTTTTTACAAAAATAAAACTGTAAACCTGATGTATCTAGACACAGACTCCTTTTTCTACGAAATCTTTACAGAAAACGTATACGAAGATCTTTTACAAATGAAAAAATATCTCGATATGTCTGATTATTCTCCCGAACATAAGAATTACTCATCAGAGAATAAAAAGAAACTGGGCTGTTTCAAAGATGAATGTATGGGTGTTGTAATCACAGAATTTGTGGGTTTACGCCAGAAATTGTACACATTTAAAACTGTAAACGATGAGGTGACAAAAAAAGCAAAAGGTGTAACGAAACCCGTGGTTAAGAATTAAATTTGTTTTGAAGATTACAAGAAATGTTTATTTGAAGGTGTTAAACTTAGAAAGGAAATGAAACTGTTTAGATCGAGAAAACATATTATTCAATCAATTACTGTTAATAAATTAGCATTAAGCTCGGAGGATGATAAAAGATATATATGTGAAGATGGGATTACAACACTTGCATATGGCCATTATTTAATTGATTTACTTTGTGTTTCAGAAATATTGCCGGTGAGCAGTTTCCGGTGGAGGCAGAATATGTTTAGTCTTTTAACCGCCAGCCATTTTGTATTGTTGGATGTGTTCTGTGTAAAAGAGGGCGTGACAACGTTTAAGATTGGGGGTTTTGGCCGCCCATTTTTATTAATTCAGCAACTAAAAGATTTTATTGAATTTATTAGGAAATCAGCTGTGGGTCTGGAACTAATTGTTCCAGACACAAAGTTGAGAATTTTTTTGGATTTTTCGACATTTTTAGTATTCAAAATAGGGTACGTACGTACTCATACTATGGTATACCAAAGACTATACCTTTTGTGGAGTATGCCGATGCTCACATCGGTAGACTCCGCGAAACGTTTAGAGTAACGGGTACCATAAGTATTGGCCACTATTTTTTTTAAATAACGTCCCGCCCTCTTTTTAATATTTTGTATTTTTTATATATTTTATTAAAACTAATAAATTAATCACTTATTAATATTTGGTGTTCTTATTTACTATCCAATAAATACACACAAGTTCGGAAAAAAAATCTTTATTTACATAATTTTTCTTACAATTCCTGACAAAGGTGAGTATTGCATAAGTGCATCATGAATAATTAAATATTAGCATGCGGTAGAATCCGGGAAGTCTGTGCTGCTTTGCATCTCGACTCTCACGTCGAGAGATCCTGTTTTCAAAGTTTCCGATTGTCTTGAACAGTCAATGACGAATAGAGGTGTTTTATTGAGAAACGTTTGTCGATTGATGAAAGGTTGATCGCTGCTTCCTTGGTAGTAGGACGATTGAAATCTTGAAAAGTAATCGTACATTACAGCTTTGTTCCCATTCATATTATCGTATGGATAATATTTTGAATTCAAGTAGAGTTTTACGTTTTCAATAGAGCAGAAATCAAAATGGCCTGCGTTCTTGGTCTGAGAATCCTTCCTGTCGGTTTGAAAACCAATTATTACGTAGCGAGGTTTTTCCACCATAGATGATGTTTTCACCGTCCAAGTTTGAAATTTAGTTTTTGGAAGAATTGGATATTCGTGCATTTGCCAACGTCTGAAAGGAATTGAGATTGTTTCATCTCTTTCGGTCATCCGCAGCAGAGATAGTTTCTCCTCGTCCACAACTCTTATGTATGGCATCCGCCATACGATTTTATTAATTTTTACTTTTACATTATTAGCCGTTGACTGAAGAATAGCGTTTTTATCGCTTGCGGCTCTCAATAAAATCAACTCCTGTTTAACGTTTAAAACTATACGTTTGTAATCCTCGGCAAAACCGAGTAGGAGTCGGAGCGGTATGCAGAATGAAAATTTTCCATCGGCTTCCAGAGCAAAAGGTTGAGCGTCTGTTATCCAACCCCAATTTCCTAAAAAATTTGTTTCTTCTGGGCGTAGGGTTAGAAGATTCTTCATCAACGTTGTATGTCCAACGGTTTTAACTTTAAAATTTCTGTTCCGCACAGTTCGTATCGTATTTCTTCAAACAGAAATGCTGGCGCGTTATTAACAAATTTTGTTGTCGTTGGCACCGGTGTATCATCCTCTTTTACAACCATTCCCTCAATTTGCAAGTAACTTTTACTCTTCATGGTATACACATCCTGTTGATGTACAGGAATCCTTATTTCATCGCTATTTCCATACGAATTTGATGAATAGGGCGAATGTGAATGCCATTCATAGTCTGTAACAATTTCGCCGCTGTGTACAGCCGCATTAACGTTTAGCATGATTTAATCTGTACCCGGGAATCGATTTTAAAAACAACAGATTATCCCGTGTTAACTCTTTGAGCTTTGAATGATGAATGCGCGGTATCGGTGCTGGTGGTAATAAATTATTCGTAAAAATAAATACCATTATTTAACCCCTCTCAAATGAAGGCGAATGATTACGTTTTCCTGTCTAAAGTTAACCAATCGGTTATATTGATCTTCCAATTTAATATTTATTTTGTAAAGCAATCCTTGCGAAACTATTGGTAAATATATTACGTATGCAGGCTTCTCAACTATTTTATACCCCGGTTTGACTACCGGATAGAACTCGTGTAATACGTGAACCTCAACACCGTCCTTGTATGAATTTCTTACAATATCGCATATGACTCGAATGACGTCCACTCTAACAATGGCTGCTTGATTTGGGGATACATGCCATTTACCCGCTTCCAACACCGAGTTTTGATCAAAACCCAACAGCGAACCGATAGTATCCTGTTTAAAGTGTACAACTTCAGAACAGAAAAGTTCTGTTTTTAAAGTGTTATTGTTAGCTTTAATCTGTAACGAGCTCTGTTTATTTTTATTTTTCAACTCTCCATCCAAAAAATCTTTAATGTCATCAATTTCATACTTTCCTTCGGGAAGCGTAATCGATTCTTCTGGTATTCCGTAATAGAATTTATCGTTTACATTTTTCTCTATATTTGGAATATAATTGTATGTCATTAAATCGACTAATCCAATTTCCCATTGTTTCGAAGACGAAAGATCGATGGGAGGGAAAAATTCGCACGTAAAATATGAGCTTCTTCCCGATATACAAATCATGCTGTTGCTAGAAAGTCTAAACACAAATGACCGCAATTGACGGTGTTCAATCTCTTTTGGCGCGCCTCGTAATTATACCTTATTAGTACAGGATATTGTCTCTGTAGATATTCCACTAATTTTGCAGGTGGGCGCAGATTACCAAAGCTATCAAAATAATCTACACGACTTCCACGCTTTTTATAGCACACCCAATGAGTACCATCACCTTTAACGTTATCCAATTTCATTACTGCCGTCTCATTTACTAACGGTAATTTCGGAAGCGTATCGCGCATAAAAACTCCTCTAAAATAGGGAATTTTTTATTTTTCTGCATATTTTATTATATCGATTGTTGACAATGGTTTGTTTGGTATAGATTCAATCATCTTCGATGAGTAGAGATTTTTTTTCTTCTTAATCTTCTGAACCTTTGTTACTCCTCCAGCTCCCTTATACGGACGCACATACAATCCTTTTCCTATTTTGTTTTTCTTATTATTATTATTATTATTTTTTACCTTTTTTGCAACCTCTGCAAGTAATTTCAATATTTTATTTTGCTCCCCTTCTCCTCCACCAAATTTTTGTTTCATCTTCATGATATTGGTTACCGCCCAAGCTGCAGTTTTTTCCCCCAGTCCACTGTCGGATGCTTTAACACGTTCCCAGACCTGCTCGGCAAGTTCTCGATCCGCAATTGCACGATTCTTGGTATCGCTATATTTGCTGTACGCAATATCGTGTGCTTTGCAGGCGACGTCTAGTTTATTAATGCCGGAATCACCGCGATGTAATCTCTTTGCGAGAGCTGTTCCCGGCCCGCAAAACTGATAGCCCGGTAAATGAAGTTCTATCGGAAGAATATCAATAGCCTTGTTTATAACATCACTAATTAAACCGCGTCCCCGTTTTAGTTGGTTTTGAATACAAGACCCTGTTCTGGTCTTACCCATAACGTACTGAGCCAATCGGGGTAAGTTTTCAAGTTTTTATCGCTGTCACGTAAATCTCTTAAATAAGATAAATATATCAATTGTAACACTTTTCCCAGAGATACAGCGTCGTACAGCTCCTCGGTTTGTACATGACTGAGCCGTTTATTATTGAAGTCAAGGACATTCCCCCAGTCTTCATATAGGTGTTGTCTTTCAAGTAACCCAAATTAACAGCATCTGAATCGGCTTTTGGTGTTTTTTTCATGTACACATTATCTTTTAAATATTTTAAATTTACAACATCATCGTCCGCTTCAGGTTGATCAACATTTTTCAATCTTTTATTTGAAAATGAAAAATGACCCTCCTTTGTTTTAACAGGAACAGAATTTTTCTCTAAATATGATTTTTTTATAACACCATTGTCAGTTGCCGGTAGTGCGACGTTACTGATTTTCTTTTTATTTCCATCGTAAAAATTATCTCCTGTTAGGCAAAATCTTTTAACAGTTTGATAATTAACAGCATCCCTGCCGCCTATAGGATTCCCAACGCTTGTCAATCTTTTATTTTGTATATTATAATTACCTTTTTCTGTCAATTGAAACCCCGTTCCAGGGGGTCCTTGCGCACCTTTAAAACGTTTTACAGAATGACGACAAATTTATCGACACTCATTCTTTAATTATTATTCCTGCTTCGACCAGTTCTTCGAGAATTGATGCAATTTCGTTGGCGTGACCCGTATTCCCCGCTCTCTGAGAAGCATGTAACAGTTTTAATCTTTCGCACAACTTATTTGGATCATTCCAGTAGACATAATTAGAAGATGGTTTTAATATCATATCCCCACCACTACCAACTTTATTTATTAATTTTGATATTATGTTTTTATATTTTTTACTTTTACTCGATTTCACCTTCCCTATAGCGGAATAGTCCTGACGGTATACATTTGTTTCGTGTAAAATATCTCCATACACTTAGAGATCCTCTTTTGTATAAATAAATGGATCGGGGTCATTCATAATGATTAATTCGTATAGACCCTCGGTTCCTTTATAATATTTTTCATTAATAATTAAATCATCACCTACCATCTTTAATATTTGATTAACCATCTTCCATGTATTACCATCGATATGAATTCCAAACGTTTTATCTATTTTCCTACCACCATCTATTAATTTTACAAAATATTTTTTTGAAATTGGTCCTGTAAAAGTTTCTTTTATATAATCGGTAATACTTTTTCTACCTTCCGTTGTACTCATCAGATCCTGACCAGTCTCTCGAGTTTCATAAACATCTTCACCCACCGGTGTTGCGGTGTTGCTGCTGGTGAATGGGAGGGTTTCCATTTCATTATCTTCAATTTCCTCATCATCTATAGGCGGTTCGTGTCGAGGCATTAACCGTTTTCGGGATTCGGTTCTAGCGTAATCTTCGTAATCATAATCTTCTTCCTCATCTGCATAGTATTCGCGAGACTTGTTTACCAATTTTTTACGTTTTAAACCTTGCGGTGGGGGTACAAATTTACGTTTTACATCGGATCTTCCAATACTCTCGGGATCCAATTCCTCCTCCTCCTCTTCTGTCGATTCCATTATGTATCTACGTTTTATCGTTTTTTTCCACATCTACCAATTTTGCATTGTCAGCATCTAGACTTATTCCTTTTCAGAAACGAGTTTTTTCAAAGGATCTACAATAGGTTTATATTGTTTTCCCAACATCGCTTCTGAATCTAAAATACCGCGCGTTAGAGCTCGGTGTTTTTCTTTTATGTTTCTACGCAATTTACTTATTTCTAGGATGACCTGTTCGTTCTACATAGGTCCTTCCTCGTTGACAATACAAATTTAACTGACCGCTAAAAGATGGGAATCGATAAGTTTTTTGATTCGCGTCAATATATTTGTATTATTTTTTGATTCTAAACATTTTTGAATTCCAAAAATTGATAGTTCATTCTTTTTCACTTGACTTACAGAATTTAAAAACTCATCATATTCGAACACATTGTTGTTTTTAAAGAAATATAATTTTCCGTTTGTAAATCTGAAAACAGAATCAAAAGAGGAGGGAATGCCTATACAAGTTTTGTAAATTTGACCATATTTTGAAACGCGAAATTTACATTCATCAATTTCCATATAGTAATTATCGTCAAAGAAAATATATGTTTCACCTAAATAAGAATTGACAACACCTTGCACTCTAATATTTACTCTTTTAACCAACAATTTTAAATCAATTGGGTAACCGTATTCAAGATGCAGAGATGGAATTTCCAACATATATATCTTTTCTTTTATAATCATTATAACAGCACCGTTTGGTCTTTGTTAGATAAAATCTATTTTTTCAAAATCGCTTGGTAAAAAGTGTAACCAGTCCCTTATCAATTGCGGGTTGCTAATTTCCTCTTCCCCATCAAGTGGAACAATCCAAAACCATTTTTCATAAAACATGTAAAGTTCTTGATTGATTATTAAAAATGTGTTGATATTTTTTACTCCGCATAGATCGGGTTTTGCCGCGCTAGGAGTTGCTGAGGGTTGAGAGATAGCGGTAGGGGTGATGGTAGTGGTGGTGGTGGTGGTGGTGGTAGTAGAGGTAACAATTTTTCTTTTCCCGTACAAACTTTCTATCGCTAAAACATCGTCTGTTGTAAGGTTTGTATCCGCTTTTTTGTAAAATGCGTACATTATCGAGTTTCTATCACTTGAATGTGAAATTCCTAAAGAATGTCCGATTTCATGAATTAAAACCGAAAATATACTCGTTGTATCATCAGCACATTTTTCAGTTTCGCTTTCCAAACACCAAGCTTCATCCTGATCCATGTGTATTTCAACCTGAGAACCTGTTTTCGTGGGGAAAAAAGAATGACCTAAAATCTGACCGCGACCATCTAAATCGTATGGACAAACAGTACCATCTTTTTGATACCTATGCCGTCCTCTTTTATTAGAAATCAATATATCAGGATTCTGTCTGTCATGTATGAATTCAAGATCTGTATACTTTGCCCAGGTTTTAAAAGCCAATTCAGTTAAATCCGTCAATTGTTTATTCACAGTCATATAATACCAGCGCAACTGTTTCTTATACCATTTTGATGATGTTCTAAAACTAAAAATTTCATCTGCTACACCACACTTTTTTGACATCATCAATTCTAAGGTTTGATTGTTAAGTTCGCCGTCAGTTGTAATATTATAGTATTCTTGGAATCTGAACAAAGCGTCAGTCTTCATATCGATAAAAGAAAAATCGGAAGCATTTTCCGAAGAAGATGATAAGTAACCGTAATCCGTAAGATACTTTATTGCAAACGATGTACAATTTTCTTCTGCTAAACCGCTTGGCAACAAATAAAGAAATGCGAAATAAATAAGCATTTTTTGTTGTTGTTTGTTCTCAAATTAATCAGAGAGAACTGAATATGTAAGTAATAACACCTCTAAAGCCTTAAACACCTTTATACATGGGTATATATAGGTTAAATGAAATAATAAAGTCATATACACAGAATTTGTTTATTATATATTAATTCCCCCTCCACCCCCTCTCCTCAAAATAAATTTCAATTTCCCACTCTAGTGGGATGTCCTCTTCTTCTTCAAGGTACTCCTCAAAATGCTCGAAAAATACGAGTCCCAATCAATTTTAAACTCCTCCTCCTCTTCTTCAAGTTTGAAAAGACGGCGAAGTTCATCGCCACAAAATAAATGAACAACATCCATTTCTGAAATAAAATAATTTATTTATCAAATCCAGCATGAAGATGTTTTGAATTGAATGAATAATATTTTCGACGGAGAATGAATGGTGGTACATCGGTAACAGAACCAAGGTTCAACAGCATAACAAAATCTGTAATAGTGATATTTTCAAAATCAATATCTAAAAACCTATAGCCCTTGGTAATACATCTCACTTGCACTAAATAGATTGTAAAATTTTCTTTCAAATGATGTTTAATAGAAACAGGTAATTGCAGTTCATCTATATGAATATCTTCTATTAAAACTTGCTTACATATTTCTATAGCAGATAGTTCAAATAACGATTGTAAATACATGTTAAGTTCCAGTTGATCCAAAACCGTTACAATTTCGTTCTGTTTGATCAATTAAAAATATTTCTTCAATTTCAGGATAAGCTATAACTTTACAAACCAATTGTGCTACTCTGTCACCTTTAGTTAATAAAAAATCAAATTCTGAATGATTAAAAAGTAATATCTGAACGTTTCCCCGATAATCTTTATCTATTACTCCGGCTCCAACATTAATAAAATTTTTCACTGCTAATCCAGATCTTGGAGCAATTCTCCCGTAACAATTATGCGGAACTATTATTACCACATCTGTTTTTACTAATTGTCTATTATGTTTTGGTATAATAACATCATATGCACTTCTTAAATCAAATCTAGCCGCAAAAGGCGACATTTTTTCAGGTGAATAAGCATTTTCAGTAATTTAAAAAAATTGTAATTTTTCGTTTGTACTCATTAAAATTATTATTATAATTGTAATATAAAAGTACTTACTCTTGTATTCATTGGCGGTAGCAGAATTAAACTCTTACACCGAGCATTCTGTTTATATATCGTAGTCCGACTTGATCACCTTCAACAACAACAATTGTGAAACAGGAAAGCGTACGTAATACATTGTCACAGCCTTGCGAAACCTTTAAGTAACTGTGGGAATTTACATTGCGAAACATGTTTGTCGCTAATAGCCTTGAAAAATAATTGACGGAAATTTACGTCTTGCGACATTGTGTTGCAAACAACACCACTTTGTGAACCTGCGTCATCTGTGGGTAGCCTTGCTAAATAATTGCGGACGTTATTAAAATAATTTTAATGTTTGTCGCTGGTAACCTTGACGGGAAAAACAACTTTGTGAACCTAATTGCAGGCGTCATTAAAATAATTGTCGCTCGGGAAAAACCAGCGCGCGTCATCACCGGGTAGCCTTGCTAAATAATTGCGGACATTATTAAAATAATTGTCGCTCGGGAAAAACAACTTACCGGGTAGCCTTGCCAAATAATTGCGGACGTTATTAAAATAATTGTAGCCTTGACGGGAAAAACCATCATCACCGGGTAGCCTTGTGACGACACAACAACATTGGCCGTGCTGCCAAAGTAATTATGCAGGAATGCGGGGTCAATGACCGGTTAATTATGCAAATTAGAGAAATGCGGGTCAATGACCATTTAATTGGGCTAATTAGAGAAATGCGGGTCAATGACCATTTAATTAGGGTAATTATACAGGAATGTGGGTCAATGACCGAATGTATGTGTGATATATGGATGCCCTTGAAATGACCTTGCACCAGAACATACAAATACTCTCTACGCCTACTTGCAAATTAAACTTGGTTTGTATATAAAAAGGTAAGTTAAGTGTTATTTAGTTATAATATGAGTGTTTATTGTTATTTCTTTATTATATACAATTTCCTGAAATGATTTTACTTGTGTTTAAATGATTTTGTCTAGATCGAATTTTGAGGTTAAAATTTAGGCTATCTTGTTAACATTACTTTTCACAATCTTTTAAGTCGGTTTACCAGGACCCTTTAATTTTTTGTGAATTTGTTTATTTCCCAACTGGGTCAAATGTTATAATGCTCCCAACAAGATAGGACTAAAAAGGGTTTATATGTCCGTCAGTGTATGGTCAATTGTCGATAGAATGAATTTTTTGTTAGAAAAGTTAATTTTTATAAGATAATTGAAAAACTTGTGAGAGGCCTAGCCTAGAGGCAAACTATGTTTTTGAAAAACTCATACGTTTCAATTGTGAAGTTGGTGGTCTGAACTAAATACTTGTTGTGAACCAAATTGTGTAAAAGAAACTGGATTTTATAAATTTCTTACGAGGTGACGATTTTAAAAGTGAAAATGTTAAGTAAGGTGGACAAAACAATGTGACAGAAAAAGCTTGCAAGAATTAGTTTTTAAGAGTAATTGAAATTTTGATACTGTCTGCTTGTTTTATTATTTTTTATGTAAATTTAGTACTTATGTTAAAATACAAATTTCTTTATTTTTTGAATTTCAGATAAAGTCAGTCGCCTTGTGAGTTGATTTCTTTTGTTTTGCATCCACGATTCAATTCCCAAAGTACTTGTATGATGTATCAAACCCCATCTTAATCGAAAAGTAATAATTAACC
>JAGFPH010000414.1:203413-226425 GCA_018207615.1 Philaenus spumarius | reverse complement strand
CATTCTTTGACAATGACATTTGTGGTGTCGAAACCGCGGTCAGATGTATTCTGAGCCAAAAACGGACTGTTTGAAGGTTAGTAAAAATAATAAATATTATTAATTTATTGTTTACAATTTAGGAGTTTAATACTGATCTGAATTGAGTAGGGTCAGAATATTAGACTTTCTAATAACAAAAAAAGGAAATTACATAATAAATTATAGTTTACATAGTATATTCATTATACTTGTGCACTGGTCGAATCTACGAAATAAAAATTTAATAATTGCAATAAGGAATAATATTTGCTAACCATCAGTAATAGTATTCTGGTAGATTTCTGGTGGGATGAATCGTAGGCTAGATGAAGTCACAGTCGTATGGTCTGCGGTACAGTTCAATTGGTTACTGGGTCAGTAGGTGATTTATTAAAAGATGGAATTTGAATATATAGCATGTGTTATAGAGGTAAATAATTTTATTTGAACTTCCAATTGAAATGTAACTACATTTTTTATAAATAATGATTAATAGTTTATAGATATAAACACATTCTATATAATTTTTAATAATTAACAAGTAATTTTTTTATTTTTGAGTTTTAAAACTTTGGCTAGTTGGGACCAATATTTTTTTTTACTTTTATCCATAATAAACTTTGGTAACGAACCAATTTCGTTACAAAAACTCATCAAATTAATTTTTGAACTTATATAGCAGATTAAATTTATATTTTTCAACTAATTTGTCTTGTTTGTTCTTAGAGACTAATCAATTCCCAACAATTTAAAAAGAAATCACTGAATTATGTTCATAATTAGTGAAATGTTGATACTTGGGCCTGCCATTTCACTGCCAATAATTTAGCCATCGTCAGTACTAAAATTTAAATGAAAACATGTTATAGTATACAAATTAATAGTACTGAGTACTGTAAACTAAAAGCGAAAATTATAAACATAAGTCACTAAAAAATCATTTAACTGTCTAAAATAAACAAACGACTAATAAAAAATGACATAGTTTGAAACATAACCTCCATAACTGACTGCAATAATGTGTGTGAGCTACAACTTTAAAATATCAATGTAGAAATGTTTCTTTACTCATTAGGCATAAAACTTTATAACATTGTGCAATCTATTAGATAAATGTGCAACTACGTGCAGTTTTTTATTACTTGAAATAATCTAGGATCTAACGCAAATTTCTCCATTATTACGCAAAAGGCCCAACCAGAAGCCCAAGTAGACCAAAACAATATACATATTTTTTAGTTTTGGAGTGGGCTACATATTTTCAGAAAGAATTTTTCAATCTTAACGTTCCTTGCAATTCCCTTTGTATTTTTATCTTTTATCCCACAACATATGACAAATGCATAAAACAAATTTGAAGAGAAATCCAAGTTGTAAAAACAGACCAAGGTCTTTATGATTTACAGTACGATTTTTTTAACCGTGCCCTCGGCCAAATTGTACTAACCTGAATGATAACGTTAGAAATCGCTCTTGTCTACTCTAGTTTTCTCCACGAAAACTAATCCTCGCGGCGTGAAACAGCAAAAACCGAGCTTCAATAACACTGTCATTTAATACACTTAGCAGCGATGTAAAATTATGAAACTTTCACGGATACACAGATAAGATCCATACGATTCGTATGATGTAAAAGAAAATCCATTACAAAACCTATTTCATATTTTAAAAATCAATATTACAACAATGTACTTTAATAATGACATGAAATTTTCACACCGCTGGAAAGTTTTTTGTTTGTTGGTCAGAGACAAAGTGTTCGCGAGAAAGTTTTAGATAAATGTCCAAATTAAATATTTTATTTGAAACATTTTTTCGTTTGACTTACGGTTTGCTCGGTACGGATGTCTGGAGTTAGATTCCGGGGAAAAATTCCTGCCTGGGGGGAAGTAGGCCTACTTGGTGTCTGGCATTTACCTTAACCACACCACAGTATTATTATTCGAATACTCAAACAAGAGACAAGTAGTCTATGACTCATTCAAGTAGTTTTTATTTCAATAATTTTATTCGGTTTTGTTTATTCGAAGTTTGTGGAACTGCTTTTACAATCCCTCCCCGCTACAGCGCTAGTCCACCGAGCGCTAGCCGAGCCGAGGGCACGGTTAAAAAAATCGTACTGTACCTGATATAGATTAGAAATGGACACCATTAGTAGACATCTCGGGAGTTGAGCCCCAACATCTTTTATGGGACTAGGTTTTTTGCATCTTGGTTGTGATGATGTAATATACACCGACTTCTAACACATGATAATATAATGTGTGGTGAAATATATAACGAGTTGTTATAATGTTTAAGAAAATCATATTATTTTGGTTGTGGTGATGTAATATGCATCGACTTCTAACACATGTTAATATAATGTGTGGTAAAATATATAACACACATAAGAAAATAAGGAAAAGGGGAAGGAGTGTATAAGGAAATCATATTAGCTATGAATTTGTGACTTATGACGAATAAAATATATTGTGAATGTATAAGCTGATCATATTAACTAGGAAAATGAGGTGGTATTGTACTGACTTATGACAAATATAATATTATAATAGTGTGTTATAGTGTTTAAGAAAATCATATTATCTTGATTGTGGTGACGTAATATACACCGACTTCCGACGGATGATAATATAATTTGTAATAAAGTATATAACAATATGTTATAGCGGGTAAGGAAATCATATTAGCTATGAATTCATGACTTATGATGAATACAATTTTTGTTGATCTGATCATATTAACTAGGAAATTGAGGTGGTATTGCACTGACTTATGACAAATATAATATTATAACAATATTTTATAGTGACCTGTTACAGCCTGATAAGGTGTTGTAATACAGTTCTTGGATTGTTACTGTATGAATTGTTACTATGCTACTTTGATTATCTATTGTTATGTTACAGCCTAAGGTTATAAGATCTACCAATAAACAAGTATGTCACCTAATTCTTTCAAGAGCCAACAAAGCCTTTTGTTTGTATATAAATCAAAGTCTGCTTTCTTATTTTTTCAGAGACACAAACAACTGTGTCCAGTTCAGTTTTGAAATCGGTAAGTACAAACATATTTTATACAGTTAACCCTTTCCCCCGGATTCATAATTGGCACCAAGTGCCTCATACCAGACCTCTTAAATGGCTAAACTTGTCATTTATATTCAGTTAACGTATTAAATCATGTATGGATCCACTGTAGTAATTATTAAAAGGTTCTGACTCTGTAAAATTTAATCTATTGGACCATTTTACTTAAATGTTAGTATTAAGCTTATTACTACGTCTTTTAGGTAAAAATAACCTTTTAACTGGTTGAGAAACATCACCTTGGCCTATTTCTCCTTCTTCCTCCCTGATTTATCTAGTTCCACTTCAAAATCACTTGCACCTGAACTGTAACTATCACTAGAATCGTAAATTAAATCAGAAACATAACTTTCACCTAGTATTTCTTCTATTTCACTTTCTCTCACAACATTCTGTCCAATTGCCAAGTTTTAAGTAACTCTTGGTTGACAAAAGTTGTGTTACAGCTAATTCTAAACACAGATCTAAAATCCTAAACAGCTTAAAGAAATGACAACTGTTATACAACATACTGTAAAATGTTCTCTGAACACGTTTCTGAAAATAGTTTTAAAATATTCCAACAGATGGCGAAGTTATACGCATTTAAAGTACTAATCAAGTTACTACAGAAACGGGGGGGAGTGAAAAAAATAATGTACAGTAGAGTCTCATGAATCTGGATCTTGTTAATCCAGACTCCGGAAAATCCGGACCGCTAATGGGAAATATATTTTTTTAATACAAAATCATTAAACCCACGCTATTACTCCGCATAGTATAAATGACTTGTATTTTGTACTTTTGGGCACTCCATGTTTCAACGAAATTTACGTCGTTTATGATTCACAAGGCAGAGGAAGTTTCCGTGCGAATGTGTTAGTTACGTTAGTTGTACGTTCTTTTTTTAGTTTGCTGCAATAAATTTCTGGGATTAAATTTGCGTTCCTTATGTTTTATAAATAAATTTCCAACTTGTAGAGTTGTTTTTACGTACTGGGTTTCTTATGTTTATTTAAAGTATTTGGAACAGTAATTTAGATTCTTTTTTATTAAAACCGTTCAATACTGTTCACAAACTTAATTTTTTCATTTCTGTGTTTTACTTAATTGCAGGCCAATACTGCATTATATACATTACACATAAGTTGATGTGCCAGAGTGTTAAAGTAGTGTTGGTTATCGGCACGGCGTGGCGGTGATAGTAAGTGCGGCTTTCCTTCGCTCTTATCGGCCGCAAGCCGACTTATTTTTCAGAATCCGGATCGACCATCCGCCCCATTAGTTCGGATTTTTGAAAGCTTACTGTACTACGAGTTACTAAAGAATCCGAGGGTTAATCACTTTTCGTGGTTTATATTAGTAAAAAGTAAATATGTAGACCACTTTATAAAATATCTTTATTATAAATTTAAAATACTCTAGGGCAGTAGAAAAATAATCATAAAACATTTATTATTGTTTATATTTTTACATTTATACAAATAATAATTAATTATTATACATACCTTACAAACTAAAAACAAAGAAAAAAAATCTGGTAATTGGTTGACCGTGCAGGCCAACCACAGAACTTCCCGCTTAGTTTGAATTTTAAACGCTTAAAAATGAGTTTATTTGTTAAAATACCAAAAAACGAAAATTTGTGACTTTCTAAACAACGATAACTTTTGAATGCGTCGTTCGATTTTCATTTTTAAAAAAGCATTCTACGCAGTTTTTAAAGCACAAAAAGAAAATGTACAGGTTTATATTGATTGGTTGAGAAATCTGGAAGATATGTTAAAAAAATACCAAAAAATACCAAAAAACAAAGATTTGTGAATTTTTAAACAACGATAACTTTTGAATGCGTCGTCCGATTTTCATTTTCAAAAAAGCAGTCGACGCAGTTTTTTAAGCACAAAAAATGTATACATGGTTTTATTATGATTTTTTCGCACGCTTTAAAGTTATTTTTAAAAAACATAAAAATTCAAAAAAAAATTTAGGTTATTTTTTTTAATTTCTTTGGATTGGCTAGATGGATTAACTCTCAAATCTAATCAGATCTAAGTTTTGATACACCCTTTCGAATGACATGTCGTAGAATTCAATCGGTTGATTCGTTTTTGAGAAACTGTACGACAAAAATTTATTTACACACATACATCCACACACACACACACACACACACACACACACACATACTTGTACAGCGTAGGATCCGAGCAAATGCGTAGTGTACATGCACTATTAACTTTTCTATGTTCCTTAATTTTATTTACTAATAATTATCACTTATGCTAAATAAATTATACTAAACATAATTGTTGCATTATTTTTCCAATTATATGCAAATTTATAACTAACACTGTACATGTACTGCGAGCAATCGCTGTTGCTATGTTACATACACAGTTACAAGTTCTGTAAACGTATAGGAAGAAAGTTTTTCCGCGCCATTCTGTTGTTGTCTTATCAGTATGTCAGACCGGAAATCAATTCATACATGCTCAACCCTGACCTTCATCAAGTCTTTCAGTTCGATTTTTTGCTCATCTGTCCCAGTAGTAAACTCTAAAATGGATATAGCCTAATCTAATTTTCCCTACAAGTTTATATGTAAGTTACGGTCATTTACATTGTGAAATGCCAGCTTTTAAAATAGGAAGTAATCTTTTTTAATTTGGTTTGCCAGTTGTTCCAGTTTATATTTGTATTTGCATTTTATTTTCATAGTTGAAAATATTTTTTTAAAGGTTTATTCTAAGAGTGACAATACAAATCTAGTTTATAAAGAGTAATTACATTTGAATACAGAAGACATTTATTTGTTTTGTAGGGCTAGAAGGTAAACATTTATAATGCTCCTTATATGGTTTTTGCAATTGTAAATAATTTTAATACGTACATAATACTTATGAGCGGCAGATCCATTTAATAGCTAAGACATTGGAATTTTTAATGTTCGATAATGCGTAAGAATAGATTTTAAAATAAGAAACATTCAGATTTCATATGTACAGAAATAGCCAATTTTTAAATTTGAATGAGGTACACACTACACATTGCCACGGGGCTTAACGCTGTGCAGGTTGGAGCCGATTAGGTTAGTTTTAATAGGTCTACGACTCAATATTTATGCCTACGTATAAATATTGAGCATTCGTATGGCCGGAAATGAGATTAGCGCCCCAGAAACCCCCGATTACCGATTTTCACGGCTTTTCATCCATTTTTAGAGGTGTCAAAAAATTATGCTCTTTTAGAGATAGCCTACACTTTATTCACTTGTGATGCATTTCCGCTTTCTCCCAAAACTGGTCATATCTACACTTTTTTCCTGTTTTCCAAATCCGGAGCTGTAGGCAAAAATTTATGAATTTTATTTTTAGTAGCCTACTTTGCCTGGTCTACATGTTTGCGTGTTTTCCATTTGGTTTGGGAACAGAAAACAATGTTTTTTGTTTGCTGAAACAAGTTAAATGTTTGTCATTTGTTTGCAAACTGTTCGAAAACATTTTGAAAACTTTCGGCAAACATCGGAGAAACAAATGAGAAATAGGAAAACAATTGGAAAACAGTTTGTAAACAATGTTTCCGCAAACATGTTTGTAAGTGTGGACTAGGCTTAAGAGGATGAGCTAAAAGCGCAATGTGAACAAACCAAACCCAACCCCAAGGCCGTGTCAAAGCACCCCTAGAGGTATGTGAAGCTGGCAGGGCCCAATTCCAAAATTAAAAAATAAATTATTAGTTTTGTTTGTTTATCGTTTGTTTACGTTTGTTTAGCTATGTTCATAGTTTGTTTAGCCTTAGTTCAAGAGTTATTAAAAAATGGGTGCTGCTAGGTTCACACCAGCAGCGCCCAATTCAAAAATCTTTCCAAAAATAAGTGGAATCGTTTGTTTACGTTAGCCATTTTCATCGTTTGTTTAGGCTCTGTAAATCATACATAGCCAAAAAATGTGGGTGCTGCTAGGTTCACACCAGTAGCGCCCATAAAGCATATTTACCCCAAAAAATTAATTAAATCGTTCGTTTATCGTTAGTTTACGCTTGTTGAGCCTTAGTTTAGCAAGAAATTAAAATAAAATCTCTACTAAAGTCACTGTTCACCTGCATGGTCAAATTATTTCTTCATACAAAAATTTCTTCATAATATGGAAATTTGATAAAAAAATTATCTTTTCATTATCTCCCTGCAGCAAATTCATTAACTAAAAATTCATGGTTGTATTTGTTCCTTTAAATTTAATTGCAACTGTTAAATATAAATATTTTGCTAATCACTTCATTTGAATCTTATTTATAAAAAAATAGAAAAGCAAACATAAAAAAATAGGTAGCCTAAGGTATTTTATAAAGAAATTTACCAAATAATGTAGTAACAGTTATTGGTTTAGCTTCGACATTGAATCTTCTGTGTTATTTAATTTAGTTTTTTTTTTATAATAAAGTCATTAAATTTTATCGTATCTTGATGATTTTCTCACAGAATGTGTATGTATACTCTATTAGTATTTGTGTTAAATTTGATTTAAGTTCGTTAAATAGTTTATTATAAATTTATATTTCGACATTACGAGACGACACAATCGATTATTTGAACTTTTACTATAAACGTTAATAACTTACGTAATTATTATATTTATAAAATTTTAATATCTGTTGTATATAGTTAATTAGAACATATGTGGAAAGTTTGAACCAAATTGGTTAATAATTATAAGTTTTTGATTAAAATTTATTTAAAAAAATCCAAAATTGAGTACATTATTATAGAAAACCGTGTAAGGTATATCTTAAAAGCTAGTTGTCGTAAGTTATTTTTAAAAACAGATATAGATTAATCATGAAATTTACTATAAATTATCATGTTTTTATTAATATGTATTATTTTACAAGTTGTATAATGTAATATTTAAAACAATATTCACATTTTTAATTACCTGTTTCCAATAAAAATGTAATAACTTTGAAAATATTCAACCAATTTCAATGACATTTATACCACATATAAAAAACATATATATAATAATGATATGAAAAAATTAAACTTTTAAATTAATATTTAATACGTTTACTAACTAGGCCTATAAAATTAAAATCGATTAAGTTATTTAAATTTTTGCCGTAAACGTTAATAACTTGCATAACTATTAACGAATCTTTATGAAGTTTTAATAACATTTTTTATATATTTATTTAGAACATATGTGGAAAGTTTGAACCAAATCTGTTAATAATTATAAGTTTTCGAAAAAGAAATGTTATAAATAAATATTTATTTAATCAGCATTTACATTATATCGAATGGTATTCGTACAATTATTACTAATACATATTAATAAAAACTTGATAATTTATAGTAAATTTCATGAAGAATATATATTTGTTTTTAAAAATAACTTCCAATAATTATTTTTTAAGATATAAACTTTTTTCTATAATAATGTACCCAATTTTCGATCCTTTTTTATAAATTTTACTCGAAAACCTATAATTATTAACCGATTTGATTCAAACTTTCTACATATATATTATTCTATATAACTATATTAATAACACATAAAAATTTCAAATATATTCATTAATAAATTTTCTTATTATTATTGATATAAAATAACTGATAGGTATATTCCGATAAAACATCTATAACCAACCGGACGAGATATAAACAGACATCCTTCTTCCATCCTGTCTTCAGACTGTCAAAGATGCCGAACGACCACACATAAGTTCACTTTTCGCTTATCGAACCGCAAGTAATAAAAACATTATTTGCTTGTGTTTTTTAACTGACGACTATCAGCTTATTTTACGCTAACATAATGGTACACGTTCGACAATCAGTAACATTTTGAATACAGTATACTAACGCTTGTTTTAAGACAAGATGTTAAACAAATCTGAAACATAAATCCTTTTACTTTTTGTACTGAAGTATTTTTGTTATAAAAGGTTTTAAATAATTGTTATATGCTCTTAACCGGAATTAAATATTTGGAAACTGTTGTTTAAATCCATGAGCGTAAATTATGTTTTCCCGTAGCACATGCACAAAAAATTTCAATATATATTTTTAAAAAACGTTTATTTATTTTTTAATTGAATAATTCTGTCGAACTACAAGTTTGAAGTTATTCATACTGGAATAATTGTAGTCTTGTAAAGATTAGAGGAACATTTTGTGATTTTCTTGTCGTTTATATTTTATTTTTAATTTGACTTTACAGTGCAATCAAAATATTTCACGAAAAAATAAATACAATTTGATTACCGGTCTCGAAATATTGTATGATCTATGATCTTTAATTTATACTTACCAATTTTTGCTACTACTGTCAAAAATAGTTTTCTCAAGTTCTTCACTATTGTGAAAACAACTTGTTTTGTCAAAGAGTTAATTATAAAAAAATAATGTTTTATTAGTTATTAGCAATACGGACTATGTCTATTTGTGAAATAAAAATAAATATGCTAGATGTAGCACAATATTTGAGGAAGTTTTACATTTTCTTTATAAATATCACGGAAGAGGATTTATATGTTCACCATTTCTTTCCTTGCAACAATAACGCCTTTTCAGTAACACCATTATTTTCTCCAGAAATACAAATGCACTTCATTATTATTTTATTTATAGGATCCCATTAAATAAACTCACAGGGTTTTTACGTTAAAGGTTTTAATTTACCACATGATTGAGTAATCATGCATATTTCTTGCATGCTACCCAATAGAACCTTTTCGGCCTTCATCAGCGAGGGAAATCGTTGTTCATTTAGTAATTATTTCCTGGTTAGATTAAATTCTTAATCTATTTAGTAATCTGTTATATGGTTTATGCAGTCAAGTTCAGATAGGTGCCACTGATCAAATAACCCTCAAATAAGAAACGTGTCAACAATGTCGCCCAAATGTTTTTCCGGCTAAATGTAGCGGCCTTCAACGAATGCTGAGTCTTTGACTGACTTAAGGCATAGTGACCAAAATCTTCAATATAAAAAAGTTCATCATAAACTCCATTTCTACTTCTTTTTTTTCAGCAAAATATACAACTAATTTTTATTTATTAACTTTCTGTTAGATGTACTGATGGGAAACATTTTTGTTTGGATACATTTTACCAAAAATTCTAGCACAGTTTTATTCTAAATACAGTATTTAAAATTCTAAGACAGTAAAGCTATTGACTTGAAACTTGCTATCCACTGTAACTAATTTGAGTGACACTAGTACAATAGGTTTTAAAAGTAACCGGCAACGCTAAAAGTTCACTGTTTGTAGTGCTTTATGGTCTGTAACTGTAACCCCAGCCTTAAAAATGTCTAGATGTCGACAAGACTTTAATCATACTAATGAAATAAAGTCATAATAAACGGCATTACCAATGTGATAATTGAATGAACAGAAATGCCAAAGCAGGTTTATCTTGTATTTTGTATGGTTGTGTACACAATACACGAAATAACCACTAAATTTTATTAAAAGTATTTAATAAGTGGACCCGAAGTTAGCGGACCCTGCAATGCTTCGCTTTGCTTGATTTAATTTTAAGGAAAGTTATTCCATTTCATTACATTGACCTAAGTAATTGAATTGCAAATTGTTTTATGTCACTTAAGAATAATACTACACAAATTTAGATTTATAGTTTGTAGGAAGTTAGCGCAATTTATTTTTATTGTATTTATAGGTGTACCTACCAAATTTTAATCTCTTTGATTGTAGTGATCCATATTCTCTAAACAATATTGGTACTAATATTTGCAAATTCAGAAATTGTTAGTGAAATTAGTTTGAGTAATTTTTGAGAATATAGAAAAAGTAAATGTATCTATTATTATTGAATTTTTACTGTAGTTATTCAATTTCATCCCTTTGACTTAAGTAATCAAATTTTACGTGGTTTTTATATCACATAAAAATAATATTATATAATTTTAGCCTTTTAGCTTGTATTATGTTAATTTAATTTATATTAATAGGGTAGCAACCCCATTTCAATTTCTTAGACTGTAATAATTGTAACGTCTAAACACTCCTGGTAACGATAGAACTGTGGATAAACTGTGCAATTATTAGTGAAATAGGTTGAATAGTTTTTGAGACTATACAGGACAAAGAAAAAAGAAACAAAGATACAAACATTCGTTTTTATTTATATAGAGTACATTGTCATGTCTTGAATATTGTTTAAAAACAGAAATATTCTACATAAAACTTACAAATTTAACGTAATTTTTATGTAGACCATATAACTGTGGACAGTAAACATATACTTTTTTCCAAACCCCATATATTTTTTAAAATTTGATGTTTTATTTACATTGTTTTAATTTCAATTTGGTTTATACTAAGCTACCGTACGATATTTACGTACAATTGCTAAATCATCAAGTATTTTACAATTAAATGCGAGACTCAATAATTCTGCATTCATTTTATTCGTGTAATGCAGGCCTAAATGAATTGACGACGTTGTAAGAATTTATGTACTGTATTTACACCTTGTTGACTCACATTTCAACTTAAATATTTGCTAAATCATACACATTTGAATCAGAAAATCAGACGGCATTGTCATTTCTTCCTATGAATATTAATGGTAATAAGAAACCACACCTGCTAAAAATATCTCTTCTTTTGTGGGAGAATCAGGAAACTGGTGTATATTTTGTATATTTACAAAAGTTTTTTTTACCTTAATCTTTAAATACCGTTTGTGGTTGTTTCACTTATGCCGTATATACTTGAAATTTTATAAAATCGTTAAGCCATGTTATAAATTACATTACTGACAAATGTACTGACACAAATATTTTTTTATTTTTTTATTTGTCAAAATAATAAAACCCGTTTAATGGAATCACTTATTAATATCAAATATAAGTTTAATTACGGTAAGTAATTTTGTATAAGTAATAATTATTAATTTGTTTATGATATATATGATAACATAAATACAAAAATAGGTAACAAATTCTCAAAAAAATACTTCATGTGTTTTGTACAATTTAGTACACATAAAGAATGTCCCAACGTTTAGAAAACGTACAATTTGCCAATCTTTAAAAAAACACAATAACTACATTTTCGATATAGAAACAAAATATATTAAACAAGAGTGAGACTTTTCTTAACAATTGCCAAACCAATCTTAGTATCTCATAGAAACGTTTCAAACGAAGTTAGTAAGAGAGTAGACTAAATATTACATCTTCTGTCAAAGGTAGGATACGATACTACTGAGTCAACTTGTCAAAAGTTAAAAGGATAAAAAAACATTCTAAGAAGCCGGATGTCTAATCCAAGGCCGACGCGACACTGTGTTTATTCAAGTGCTGCCTCACTGCATATAGCGAGCAATCTGCTCATGAGCTGTGTAAATTGACTTGTCTAACGTAAGTTAAGAGTAAGCCGTGTTAGTCTCGACGCCAGCGCAGCCTGGAAATAGAAATCCTAAACAACCGTGTAAGAATGTGTATGTGAAAAACCTGCGAAACGAGGAAATATAAAATAAATAAATATTCTTGCTCCTTATGCATTGGGAAAGCCGATAGACACGAAAAAGTAGGGGGTTGCGTTGCGAGCCTTGCTCGTTTTACGACGCTTGCTCGGAATGGGGTGTGTATACGTGAAAATTTGCTCGGTTCCTACACTGTACAAACACACACACACACACACACACACACACGGTCGGACACCTCGGCGGGAATAGTCAGAATGGCTTCCTGGGACCTCAAAACGTGGAGATTTAATGAAAACTCGACTTTCGAAAATCGGACCGAAATCAATAACTTCCCTTTATTGGTAGCGGGAAGTTAATAACTTTATTTACAAAAATATTTTAGGGAAGTAATTGAACTGCCTTAATGTTTATAACCCGAATTCCTGATGGCCGTGGTTGTTAAGGTTGTCATGGCAACCATCAATGGAAAAGTTCCGGGTTCAATTCTCATTGACCCCGAATAATTTTCTAAATGGTTTCTTAACAGACATCATTGGCTGTGGTCCGGATTCCACATAAAACTGTAGGTCCCGTCTTCATTAGCCTTAAAGTGCAAAAAAGCAGGACTTAAAAAAAAAAAACCCGAATTCCTAGTTAATATGGTTAGCTTATACAATATAACACAGTATATTTTATTTGTCATAAGTCAGTGCATAACAGTAGCGAATCTTAGCTAATATGATTTCTGTATACACTATAACATATTGTTATAACATACATTATATTATCATCCATCGGGTGTCGGTGCGTGTTACTCCATCACAACCAAAATAATATGATTTTCTTAAAGACTATAGTACACTGTAATATACTTTATCACACATTATATTATCATCTATCGGATGTCAGTGCATATTACGTCACCACAGCTAAGATGGTGCTGTCATCTGTCACATCTTGGTGCAAAAAACCTATTTCCATAAGAGCCCATGTTGGAGCTCAACTCCCATTATGTCTACTACCATTAAAAGGTCTGAGACGGATGTATTATTGTGTACAGATGAAACTAATACAGCCGAACTTAGAATCTAGAAAATGTAAGTAGTGTATAAGGTTGTGGAAAATCCTTTAAAAATAAAAAAATGTGTTTTTTGTAGTTGAAGATGAAGAAAAATTATACCTTTTGAATAAATTACAAATGAAAAAACAAGATTAAGATGGGGTTTGGAACCCAGGAGATTAGACTTTACAAACCAATGCTTTACCACTAAGCTATCCTATTCACACTAGATAATGGACAATGTTATCTTGCTTGAATGATTTGCTGCATGTTCATAAAACTTGAAATATCCTTTTGTAAGTATTTTTATTCTGTCATCTACCACTGTCATAAAAAAAACCTAAATGATACTTCTGTCCCACTTTCAAGGTTGATCAAACATCGGATCTAGACAGCGTCATAACAAGTTCATTGCTCTGGCAATACTCTTATAAGACTAATTGAAGTTTTTATTGTTGTTTTGCCAAATGACAATGGGTTTGTTGATCTGGGATTTACCTGAAAACTGAAAAAGCTGTCTTTACCAAAAAGGAGGATATTACAGAGAAATAAACTGTGTGTAGACAGATGTGAAAAAAATTGTAATATATTAAAACATCCACTTTTGTAAGTGTAATGTTAAATAAACAAAAATTGGGATTAGGAACTTGTAAGAGCATGTTTTTATATTTCGCCGTAAATTTTAAATTAATAACATTTTGTTAGTCTTAACATATTTAACAAGTAAAAAATATGTGGGAAAGCGTGAAATAAGAAACATAGAAATGCAGATTCACATCATCCGGAAAGCAATCAAGAGTGGCAGTGACTCGTTTGAGAACTTCTAGTGATCTGTGAAGGACATTGTTGATTTGTACTTACAACTTTTGTTTTTGTATTTTTAAATAAACTTCTGTATTTTTAGAAGTTATGCATGTTTTAGTTATTTTCTGTTGCAGATGTTTAACCCTAGATTTTTACTACCTAAAACTTGTATCAACAGTTGCAGTTGTCCTTTACTTCAGGCATCGTTTTGTACATAAAAAATAATATTTAATATGTTGTATTATACATCAGTTAACTCGTGACCTTTTAATGAATAATTTGGTATGTAGTCCATGAATTATAACAATCAGGCAAAAAATATACAAAGTCGGATATATGATGTAGTGTAGTTACAATGTTTGTTTATTTAGTGTGTTGTGTTTATTTTGGTTTGGTGTTTTATTTTTATAATTATTGTGAATTAGAGAATTGTGGGAAATTTTGTTGTTGCATATTATAAAGTCTACAAAAACTAATATGTATGAGTAATTTTATGAAAATTGTTCACTTTTACAATAAATAAAAAAAAAAAAAAAACATATGAGTTAAAAGTGAAAACGCTTTTTATAGTTTCATGTAAAGAACTTTTTTTGCTATATTTTGGATTTATCAACGACATTGTTTTGTATTTTTCCAAAAGCCAAGCTTTTATTTACAAAAAAATAATCTTCCCGATTAGAATTCAAAAACAAAATGGAGGAAATTTTACCAAAATATTTTTTCTAACAGCAAGGATTTTGTACTTTTCTGAAGAAAATATATAATATCATGTTCTTACTTGAAGGGCATACATTCTATAGATTTTTAAATGATAATATACACAATTTGTAAAACATTCCCTTCCATTAGAGGTATTTGCATACTAGTTCTGGGGTTAAAAGAAGGGGTCTGTATTCTATACAAGTACCAGTATTTTACTTGTAGTTTGATAAAATAAAACCTGAACACAAAATCTCACAATAAATATGTTTACTAACTTCAAACGCGTTTCAACGACAATGTCGCCATCCTCAGTGATGCACAGGTTACAGTAACCAAACTATAACTAAATTGTAACCAAACTGTGGGTAGTTATAGTTTGGTTACTGTAACCCGTGCATCACTGAGGAAGGCTACATTGTCATTGAAACGCGTTTGAGGTTAGTAAACATATTTATTGTGAGATTTTGTGTTCAGGTTTTACTTGATCAAACTACAAGTAAAATACTGGTACTTGTATAGAATACAGACCCCTTCTTTTAACCCCAGAACTAGTATTTTATCCTTTTAACCTTTTTATCTAGTTACTTTCTCACAAGTCAACCTCATTAGTTATTTATTACTTGTAGTTTAATAAATTTAATTCTTGCTGAAAAATTGTGTAGGTGTAAATTTTTTTGCAACTTAAACATTTATAATATTTTGTATAGAATGCCAAGAAGTAAGACCTGGAGAATTACAAATAGTCATCATTTTATAGATGTATTCAGAAAATCGAAATTTTAGTGGTTTGTTTTACCTAAAAGAAATGAGGTTTTGATCTCTTCACATTAGAACTAAAATTATATTATCAATACATTGTTTATTATCAACAAAAGACAATTGAATTTATTTATTTATGTCATTCAAAAGAGTGTTTTATAAACTTGTTTGTTCTTTGTCACATAAATAATTTTGAAACTAATTATGTAAATTATCAAGAGAAGGGTAATACATACCTCTTTTTCGATGCATTTCCCGATTATCTTCTGGGGTTTTGTTTGCTTCCAATAAATGTGTTACTCTGCTTTATAAGAAATTACATGCAAACTTATATATGCATTACTGCAGGCATACTTGGACACGAATATTACCTTTAATAACAGATGAGGTGTTTGGTTTTGAGCTTTCTTTTAGAAGTTTGAGTGTGGCAACTTCATGCCTTTCCATCAATATACTCCTCATCCCATCAAGTATATATGTTGTTTTAATTTTTTGGGTGACCGCTGTATAGAAATTATATTGTGGTTTCTTTTTCTTCACTTGAAAAAACTGTCCATGCATTTTTTTATGGCAAGTTCAATCAGGGCAGGTTTTTATAGTGTTAACTAGTTTTGCAACAAACTCCTTTCCCCTGCTTCTAGCCATTTTCATTATTTCCTTTCCATTTTTCTTGATTTTTGCTCATAGGCTCTGAACTATCTTGTTCTATATCTAATATTTAAAAAAAAAAAAAACAAACTATGCCCTTCAAAACCATCCACAACCAAGTAATAATTAAGAAAACATAACTTTAAACATTACATGAAGTAATATTTTCACAGCAAATAACAACTCACTACTATAGAAAACCAAAACAAAACATGTTTACTTTGAAACTATTCCTGGAATATTATCCTTCTTCCATTCAGCTGTATATTTCGAACTAGTTAGTTTGGCAGTGGAGTTTTGAAACATATAAATTTTGTTCTCAAAAGCTGGGCCTATGTGTTAGGGACTATTTCAGTTTATTTTCAAACTTTTTGGAATATTACCCTTTTTTCACCTACCAATTCAGTTGTTCATGATAATACTAATGTTTTGATCAACAGTGTTAAAATTGTAACATAACTTTATTGCTGTTGTTAAAACACAAATATTGTATTTCTGTTGTAGAAACAATTGATGGATGGTTAAGTAGTGCTTGCAGCACATATAACTCACAATTACTATCCACAGCTCTACTATGTGCTCGCCAATGCTGCGCTGAAAACAATCATGTCTTCGGTTCGTATTCATCTTGGTTTGGATCTCTACAAATTCGATCAGCTTCTGCTTTCAATTTCTTTATACAATTTTTATCTCAGTTAGTCCCATCAGAGCCTGCATTATGTTTGAAGATTCATGTAAATAAGGTATGTTGAAAATGATTAGTTAAAAAAAAAACTTTCCTAATGATGGGGTTAGAGTTTGAATTTTTCTTGACTTCAGTTTTTCTTCTTTTTTTTCTAAACGTCTATATTTTTTTCCAATTACAGGAAAGCAGCTTAGGGCAAGTACCTATCCTGAAGACTGGTAACTAGGTTCATGCAACTATCTAGTAATGTATCAAACTGGAAGACCACTCTTTGTATAAAGCATAAATATAATCAAACGTAACTCATGAGAAAAACTTATGACTTATGTCCAAGAATAAAAACACAGGACACACATTTGACAATTAAACAAATTTTTGTGAGATTTGTGTTTTGTGTGTTATTATTAGAAATTACAGATTAGAATAAAGTTATTGTAACAAAATGACTAAACTAGCCTAAAGCCTAAACATCCAAATTCTCTTTAAATTAATAAATTCAAACCAAATTATCTTCTAAATCTAACCTTTTAAACCATTATAAATCATTTGAATGCTAACTTAGATTATAATTAGCCAAGATAGGGAATATACTAACAATAAAAATATACATAAAATTAAAATGTAACATTGATAGAAAACATACTTAAAGCTAAATTTAAACTTGCAAAGAATTTATTTAACAATAATAACAACAAAATAAATAAAATATAATAAAAGAGAGGTTATATATGCCTGCTACATTGAAATACAGGCAAACATAACCTCTCTTTTATTATATTTTATTTATTTTGTTTGAGCAGATTTGCACACACCCAGAGGATACTTAGAGGATTTGATAGGCAAGCCACCAGGGAGTGATCGTGCACATTTTTGAAAATGTCAAAGACAATAAAATAGCACTTTTATTTAATCTAAATTTAGTACAGTTTGACTTTTTCTGTTTTTTTTTTTATTAGAAAATATACCGTATAAAAACGAACTAATCACAAATATTAAAGAAGTTATGATTGAAACACACAGGAATCACAACAGTTTTATTTTATAATACTGTTAATATATGCAAAATCGCCAAATTCATGATAAACTACACCAAATTTGAATTTTCTTGAAATTTACATGTTAGCAGATGTGTTTATCTTTTATGTACCAGTGGAGTGGTTACTTCAAACAACTTTAATCTGCATTGGTGTTTTATTTATAACTGATATCTAAATAATTAATTAGCCAATGCAATGCCTGTGTGAAGGTAGGCAAACCCATCCTTTTTAAAATTTACATGTGGGCAGATGAGTTTATCTTTTACGTACCAGTGGAGTGGTTACTTCAAACAACTTTAATCTGCATTGGTGTTTTATTTATAACTGGTATCTAAAGAATTAATTAGTCAATGCAATTCATGTGTGAAGGTAAGCAAACCCATCCTTTTTAAAATTTACATGTTGGCAGATAAGTTTATCTTTTACGTACCAGTGGAGTGGTTACTTCAAACAAATTTAATCTGAATTGGTGTTTTATTTCTCCCGTAATTTCTATAATTTTTGTTTCCACACTTTTTGGCATTTTTATAGGCCTACTCAATTAAATGTTTATTTTGGGAATATAAAAAAAACTTGCTTTATTTAATCACGTTCTCCTACACAAATTTTATTGTAGTTTGCAGAATTAAAGATACTTTATTTATTATTTGACTGAACTTGTTTAGGTTCCAACTCCACCAACACATTGCCTTTCAACATTGTCTGATTACATAACTCTGGCTAAAACTCGTCTTGCAGATCTAAAGGAGACTACAGATTACGTTGGGCTATTTAGTGAATACCTTACTACGGAACAGGTTAGTTTTGTATTTTGCTCAAACGAACATGAACTCTAATTTCAATTGTATCTAAACGTAATTGGCTGAAAGTATAGCGATTATAAATTAAGTACAAACCTAGGAATGATCAAACTTTAATTATTTTCCTAATCCTTAAAATCCTTTGGTTTTCAATAAATTTTAATCGATCAAATCAATAAAGATCTTAAATCGTCTCAAATTATCTTTGCAATCCTTTATGAGAACACCAGTTCCCTTTGCAAAGGGAATCAGTTTATCAATAGAGAACTCATCTTAAACAACTCCTGTCATCTGAATTCTGCATTATATAAATTGCAAAAAGTACAATCTATACTATTATATAAAAATCTAATGGTGTCTGTCTGTGTGTGTGTGTGTGTGTTACTCAATCACATAAAAACTACTGGATGGATTTGAATGAAATTTGGCACACCTAGATCATGACCTGGAATGAGACATAGGCTAGAATTCATTTAGATTTAAGGGTTGAAACAACCCCTTTAAGACTAGAGAGCTGGAAATTTGTACATTTATTTCTTACAAGATATATATAAAAAGTAAACCATATTTGTATTTTTTAGTGTACTGCTAAGGGGTGAAAATGTAATAACAACCCCTAAAACAATAAACATTTAATACTATGCGACGAATCTTTGTACCGTGTGCGAAGCCACGGGTACCTGCTAGTATATAAAGAAGAAAAGCCTTTAGGTATGAATGATCCAATTTGTAAGTGTGTTCGTTATGGATGACCAGGCTGTTTGACAGGTCGAGAACAAATTTTACATAGTGGTCAATTAAGGAGCTAAAGCCATTGTATTTGGATAACTAATAGAACTCCGATCCAATGCAATATTTTGTTCCACTAGAAATTTGACGATAGTGGTGCGATCTATACGGGAAACGGTTCATTTCAGATAACTTGCAGAGCGTCTGATGGCGCGCCATGCGGCTGAATATTGAACTAGCCTTTGGCTCCGCCCCTACACGTGACGCAGGTTCGGATGAGATCATCGATGTATAAACACACTGGATCGCTGGCTGCGTGTATTGAATACGGTCCGGCAGGCCTAGCCGCTTCCCCCACTACTGGTGGGACAGCAACAACACGTGAAGCATTCAAAGCTAATGCAACAATGCAACGCCCACAAATGTTTTAATTTATTTTGTTCAGCTTCAACAACGGCACCAAACATTATTTGTAAAATAATCATTCTAATTTCTAAACAATATTTAATTGTTATACAGTATGTAACACTTATTTTTATAGTAAACTAGTGGGCCCAGCAATGCTTTGCTATTGCTTGATTTAATTTACAGGGTAGTTATTCCATTTCATGACATTGACAAGTAATTGACTTGAATGGTTTTTATGCCACAAGAATATACTACACAAATTTAGATCTATAGTTTGTAAACCTTTATAGATAATAGAATACAGTAAACCTTTTGTTTGTTTTTACCTAATCTAAAAAAACTGATAGTTGTGATGAATTGTAAAAAACCTGATTCTAAATTAGCCCAATTGGTTTGAAATAAACGTGTTTTGGTTCATTGTAGGCCTAACCTAAAATTATGTTCAGTTTTTGATGCAAATCAGTTGTTGTATATATAATATGTAACAACCAATGTTTGAATTGAATTAAAATGTAGTAAGCATTTTTAGTTGATTTTTTTTTTTTTTTTACTTTAAGTTGGTAAATCTAACCTAAAAAGCTGTTGGTTTTGAAAAAATCATAAACTGATTACAAATTTGCTAGTAAAGTTGCTATGGTAATGAATGTAAACAAACATGTTTTACTAAGCATTTTATACGAACAGCTGATTTTGTGCGCTATGGTCTTGAGTCCATACAAAAGAGGCTGTTTACTTTTTTCAAAATTTATAACTTTTTCGGAAAACTTTTCAAATTTTTCTTTATATGAAAATCTAGTTTGGATTATTATGAACATTTTAAAACAAAAAATAGCCAAATTGGTTCAGCCGTTCTCAAGTGATGCGCTTACAAAGGAACAGCAATTCATTTTTATTATATAGATTAAGAGTTTGTGTTTAAACTATTATTATTGTTGTTAGATAAGGATAAGGAAAAGTTTAGGGAAAAATAAATTGAACCAAAACCATAATGAAAAACATGATCTGTATTAGCATTTTAAACTGCATTTTATTTACATAAAAGTATAACTATACATTACACTTTAAACATTGTTAAATAAAACAAGTTTAGTAAGTTTTTGACGCACTCCAAGTTTTGTAAATGTAGCTCGCGATGTTTTGAAATGTTACAAAATTCCGTTAAAATGTATAATAATTTTATTTACTACTAGGGACTCGGCCTCTGTTCGTTTCGCTCGCCAAACCCTGCGGTGACATATGGTGATGCCAATGCAAACTACAAAATCTCTAATTATGTTCATAATTTTTCCATTTTTAATTTTTAACCCCTTAAATTAAATAAAAATGGTGGCCGGACCGGTTCTCTCAGAGTAAGCTTTTTTCCAAAGCCAGTTTGTGGCTTAACTGTAAGTCGAATTTAAAAACTAATATTTTGCGGTTAGCAAATTAGATTTTCATCAAAATTGTATTCTTGCTTTTTTTCCGTGTCTCATACGATAAGCTAACAAAATGACCGTAAACTTCAAATTTGTAAAAAAATCGTCCAAGTTTTTGTATTTCAACCATTTATTCAACACGTTTATTCTAAACCAATTCAAAAGTGTTCCATAGCTTTTTTGTAGATAAAGGTTCAAAGAATTCATACATGTCAGTTTTGCCAGTAAAAAAAATGATTGAAGTAAAATTAACAAAGTTATTAGCTCAAGGAACAAGCATGTTTAGTAACGAAAGCAAAAAGTTCAACTTTAGGCCCTATATAAAAAGTAGTAAACGTTGTTTGCAATTTTTTTCATAAATGTAAAAAAGTTTTGTAATTTAGTTCTAAAGTAGAACTGTATAAAAATATTGATCAATTTCAAATTTCTTATTTTGAAAACACCAGTTTTTATGTTCCTACTACAAGACTGCTAACAAAACTAGGCCTGTTTTGAATAGTAATTTAGGAATACTATATCCTCTGCCCAAAAATTACATATTATTATAAAAAAGTGTAGAGGATAAATCAAAGAATTGAACTTGTATACAACAACAACGTGTATCACTGTCCATCTATCATGCTGCCCACTGCGGGTCTAGCCCACCGGTGGAGGGGGAAGCTCCACGCCGGCCGGTTCGTTTCTCGAACCTTTCAGACTACTCAGCGCGCAATCCAGTGTGTTTATACATCGATGGATGAGATTGAGAATAATTAATTGAGCTCAACGCTGTGGGCCTTGGCGATTCCTCATTCTCATTCTGTATCTGTAAACAACTTGTCAGAAGTGTGAAGGGATCGAGTGGCTATTGTTTTTCAACGCGCATCGACATGCAGTTTATAATTTGCTGCCAACGATCACTTTTTCACCTGCTGTCGTATATTTTAATACCCCTTTAAAATATAAAATTTACGTATGCAATAATTCAATGTGTGAAGTACATTATTATATTTATTAACATTAAATTATACAAGTCATTCACCACACTGAAAACCATTTCTACTAGGGGAAACCCTTGCGTGCTCCGCACGCCAACCCCCGATGGAACCTTCTAAAAACATAATATGTTATGTTTTATTTATAATAATAGTGTAGGATTTATAATAACCTCAAAACTAAGATGTTAAATCGTGTTAAATGTTCTAATCAAATTATTTCTATATTTTATAACAACAGTTATAATAAAGGTTAAAAGAACCGGTAAGGCTCACACTTAATGTACACTTAATCAAAACCCTAACCAAAATGTTACTCACTATCAATTACCGTATGCTGTCAATAAATAGGTCTACTATGTGTCTTATTTATTTTTAATTAGGATGTAACATACTGTTTTCTTATTTTTAAATTTCTTAATGCAAGTTTTTATTAGTTTGTGTGTGTTGAAACATGTGTTGG
>JAGFPH010000414.1:183156-198413 GCA_018207615.1 Philaenus spumarius | reverse complement strand
TCCTCTTTATTATTACTCAATTACTAAATAAAGGAAGCTAGAAACAAGAATTTAACTTATACATCATCATCTGAGTCAGACAGCTGTATTAGATCGTCATTTTCATTGTTGTCACATTGTTCTTCCTCTCCCCCACACTTGCACAATTCTGTACATCTAAGTGATTGAGTCCGGCATTTGCAATTAACAGCACATCGTCCTTTGTTACAACCGCAACGTACCAATTGTAAAATAGTTTCTGGAGCACATGGTGTATTACTTGTGACAGGTAAATATTCATTTCCCCTCTTTTCCCACCCATAATTAGATGGGTCTGGGAGATCCGGGTGTGGAAGATTAGCCCGTTGCCACTCCATCACTTGATAGTGAGTTCTTAAAATGTGTTGGTGTAAAACTGGCCTTGTTGGTGGCAAATTTTCGTTTGGCACATCTTTTTTGGTAAATAGCCACCACCGGAGTTTACCAATGTCTGAAAAGTTTTTCCCTTGCAAATACACGCAGCAAATAAACGTTTCTATCAAATGTTCATCTTCCATTGTAAACATATCTGGGAATCCTAATCTACTAAATGCATCTAAAATTTTATCTTCAGAGGATTCAAAAACTTTCCAGAATGATTGTTTGCCTTTGTTCTTAAAACATCCTGTTGTGTCGCACCCAGACAATGCATGAAGTCCTAATAATGCTTTAACTTGCTTGGGATCTAAGGAAGAGGACACACGATTAATTTCTATTGACCTCCTATTAGCTCCAGTCCCAGTCATAAATACACAGTCTTGTGGAAGAAATTGTGACCACCACAATAACAGAATGAATACGTCTGTATCTGGTGAGAAGATGTGTAGGGTCGAAGCACGGACCGATACATTTAAACAATGTAAAATAATTTTTGTATCAACTTCCTCGTGACTACTTGCGAGCTGTGTAACATCATTTCCATGCGTAGACTTTGCCTCTTTCCTCCAACTAACAACTATATTTTTCTTCGTTTTTTGTGCATGTAATACTGCTTTATGAGCGAAGTAAGTTGTCATCTCATCTTTAGTACTTTGATGTGATAGTAACGATTTCATGTTTACTTTCCTTATATCTGTTGAGTCTGTGATTTTATATTGAACAGGCGTTACTTGATTAGCCCTTTTCCTTCTCATTGAGTTCTTTAGTGAACCTTCGATGTACATGTCAAACACTAAGTGAGTTTCATCATATTTCGTCAGATAGCGATCTATCTTCTTCATGAACTCATTTGAAAGATCCAAACACGTATTTACATTTAAATTCTTTTGCAAACATTGGACCTCTGCCATGCCATTAATAATGGCTACAGAGTGTTGTGTGGGACTGGTTTGTTTAGACTGAGCATATGCTTCATTGGATGAACATGCAGCTTGTTGAATTGAATTGTCAGTGATTGGTACTACAAGCCTTTCAAGAATTTTCATCAAGTTGCTCTTGTTGCTAGTCAAAATCATTGATCCGTCTAAGTTAAACATAGATCGTGGAACAGCAGAAAATTCATAGTCGCTGAGACATTGCTGCAGATCGATGTCAGGGCGACTCCTCATAACAATAAGTAGTCTAGTGAAAAGAGAACGATCTGCCTTCAACTGTATTACAGTATCCGGCAGTTTTGTCATAACAACTTTGCTGGCTTTATTACACAATTGAAGATTTGCTTTTTTCATTGGTGACCATAGGCTTGTCTTTTCTGATTGGATCCGTTCTTGTTTGAAAACTGTGTACATCTGATGTCCTTTTTCGGTCATTCTTGTTGTGTCATTCTGGATAGTTTCTGTGAAAACAATTTTTGTGCAGATGTTAATTAGTTCTTTGCCTTCATATGTAACAGGATTTGTCATTGTCATGATAAAGTCATAAATCTGTTGAGCATCTTTCTTTTGGCGAGAAGCTTTGTACGATGTAAGATGATGGTGTTTTAATCTTTTGTTATCTGTCACACCCAACATTTCTTTAGCTTCATTGGCTATTCTAGAAAGTTCTGGAGACGCTAAGAAAAATCGTGTGAGAGCCGGTTTTCTTTGAGTAATGTTGACCACACCTCCAAGAACTTTCATTGCTCTGTCCTCTTGTTCAAGAGCTTCATCTGTTCCTAGCGAACAAAAAGGTATCTTCGTTTTGTTAACAACCCAACTTCCACTACTTAACTCACTCCACAAATGCGGGTCTTTAATTTCAAGGTGACTCATTTCCGCCAAATACCAAGCTAACATACTTGCATAGTTCAAGAGATCTAGCGCAAAGAAGTACTTTACAAACTCTTCTAAGGATGACAGATGCAATGCCCAGTTACCGATTCGGACAGATCTAATAAATAAAAGCATCGTATCAACCATGGTAATGTATTGAAGTACAACTTTAAATGTTGGTTTTTCGTGCGCTTCCTTAGCTTGGAAACATTGTAGTTTTGACAAGACATTGATACTTTTCATAACCTCCATTATTTCCAAAAAATTAGTTTTAATTTCTTCTATGGTTTCTCCTTGTAAATCTGTTATTAACTTGTCCAACTTTGGCTTTATAATCTCTTCTATGGCACTGTTGTCTTTGAAAAATTCATCTAGGACACACTTGAAAATTGCTATCCTTAGAGATAAATGTGCGTTAACTGCTCTTCTTACACACTTTCCAGACAAAATTTGGGATACAACAGTCTCATCATATAGTGCAGTAAGCGTAGTTTCTAAACCTGTACCGTTTATAAATTTCCCAATACAGCGAAGCATTGCCATAACGATGTGTAGCTCTCCTGGTCTAAGAACCCAGTTTTTTGATATTTCTTTTTTCTCCATAGACAATTTCAATACAGGTCTGTACAGTCCTAGATCCAAAGTCACAACAGTTCTCTGGCCGGGTGCAATATTAGACGTCACTTTCTCCAATTGACTCATGAAATTGAGCTGTGTTTCTACTTTAGTTGGGCTAGAATCTATGAGAGGCAATACACATAATCTTGTTTCTTTTCTAGGTTTGTTATTTGTAATTGAATTAAAGGCTGCCCAGACCGGAACTGCATTTGTTATCGTTGGATCATCCTGGGGTGTGTCTTGTTTGTCTTGATATTCGTTTACATTCAAGTCTACAAAAGCTGACAGTGAAGAACTTTGGGCTATCATCCAAATGAGGTCTTCGTTTTTGTATGAGCACAAATCGTTTACACTTTCCTCTGTAGAAGCTGTATTTAAGTTTAGCGCAGGGTTTTTTGGCATGGATCGTTTAGGAATGCTGCCTATAACATTTTCAGAAACAAACTGGGGAACACTTTTTAAAGAACGAAGTGAAGATTTTCCAGATATTTCTATTGGATTCATTAAGTCTGAAGCCACCTTTGCTTGATACATAACCATGACTGTTCCGTGCAACGTTCCTTTCCCATAAGGAGTATCCTCTTGGAAGTCTACATTGTCAGCAGCACAATAAACAAATCTTCCTTTCACCAAGTCCGAAGGAATATAAACTCCTCCACTTTCTTCAGTACGACTTATAACTTCTGATGCAATTTCTGTTTCAAGCCGAAGAACTTTTCCATAATCTATGGATACACCAATTCTGTTTAGCATTTTAATAATAAATTTACTGCGGGTAGAAGTGTGCATTGTTAACCCCACTGCCACTTGCAACGGTAACTGTCGAGTATGATGACTGGTTATTGCATTTACGTTAGAAGCTTGTCTTGGCGAAAGTATTTCAAACATAAAAAGTTGTGATAATTTTAGGGAAGTTTTTGTTATATAAACATCACGACTTTGTGGAGCGCTGTTGACGTTTATCTGTCCTTGACAACACCACTTAAAAAAAATACAAACTTCTTCAGGAACAACTTCTTCTACATTAACATCATCAAAACTACCTGTAAATGTTCATTTTTCGTATTTTAACACAGCCTTGCGTAAAATCTTTGATGCCTCATGAAGAATTCTCATATCGTGCTCAGTATCCTTGTAATCTTCTTCAGTACTTGCCAACGCAACATCTGCTGTTACTTTTAGTGATATCCGTTGAGGCTCGTTTAGTCTTTTAGGCTTACTAAATACAATACCAAGAGCTTCTAGCTCTTCCTCTATAAAACACTTCAGTTGCTTCCTAGACATCCTTTGACCATCCAGTAGGCCATTGTTAGAAGCAATTGTGTTGTAATAGTTTTCTATTTCACTCATTGTCGTTACATTTCCTTCTAGCAAAAAATCACTGAGGGAAGCTAGAAACTCAACGTTTGTTCCCTGGTAACATGTTGATGATGGGTTACTTGTAGATGGCTTTGGTCTTAAAACATTAACAACATTAGTATTCCAACATTTCTTGTGGTAGATAATATCTCGGGCATGACAGTCTCCAGGATCAGAACAGTCGCTGATGCGAATCTTCCAATCTTATCTTTGTGACATTTCTATGGCACATTTCAAACGAACTTCTGCTGAATCTGTTGCCAATTTACGAAGCTGGTCCTTTTTGGAACCCGCTTCGTTACAAAAAAAACACTTTTCCTTGTCATATAATGGTGTTTTGGATCTTAAAGTGTACTTTTGAGATGTTTCTTCGCATTCAGATGTTGAGGGAATAGGCTGAAGTAAACGGTTTTGGTACACTCTTTCGCTTCTTTCCATGTTGCCCTTATGGGTACATTTTTTATAGCAGTCAGAATGCCATTTAGCATTCATTTCCTTGAGACTATCTGGATAAAAACTACTAAGCTGGCTTAAAATATTTATATATTCCGTTTCGCCCCATTCCGCTCTCTTTTTAATACACTCTAACAACTTCTCGTATGATTTAGGAACCACTAATGAGGTATTATTTTTTTCTTGACACAAAATACATAAGGAAAGGTCTGTGGTCTTCTTCTTCTTTCTTACTGAAGGCGGAAGATCCAGTCTTAATACAGTTTCAATTTTCTGCTGTGAAGTCATTTTATATTTGGAATGTCAATTTAAGGTTGCTGTTAATTTGATAAAAGGCTGTTTGTTTACTGCAAGCTCGTTACCTTTACTAATGTGCACATCAACTGCATACAACCTAAAACAAACAAATATCTTGTAAGAAGGTTAATCATAATGTGTTTTAATAAAATTTCTTCTTGGAAAATAATAACACAGGCACTAAAATTGTTTATCTACAATTTTCTATGTTTTGGTAATATATACGACATTTTTTCTCAGAACATTTTTTGTTCTCTGTCTTGTTTTAAATAAATGTTGTGCCTTACAAAATCTTCATAAAATCAAACGTTAAGGGGTTAGAGCGCTTGAAAGGTATCAATGTCAGCGGTGGCGGCCATCTTGGACGTATGACGTCATACACTGGCTCGGTCGCACTTTGAGACCAAACACCCGGTACTGCACTATTCTGTAGCTCAATACCTATCCATTGACACCAATCTTACACTTGCTTCATTAAAAATCCCACGGAATTACATATGCCCCAGAACTAATAGATACAATAAAGATGTTTTACAAACAGATGTTAATCTGTTAATTTTAGCACCAGATGTTTATATGCTATTTAACAAACATAAATCATTAACAATGTATCAGGTGGTATAATTTTCAACTTATTTCTTTATTCAAACACTAAATGTAACTAAAACATTATTTTTGTGCTGTTATTAACCGTTCTGAAAACCTTTTCACCAGTTTCTGCATTCTTTGCTTTTCTATAAAGGTAATATAAATTATCTAATTATTATAATTGTTATTTCTAAAATACATAAACAATATCAAATATGGCCTATTCGTTGGATAGGTTACATAACCTACATTTACCTATAGAGGTTTTTGGGCGTCAGGATTCGAATGCGCTAGGTTTTATATCTGCAAAAAAATTATAATAAAATTTTAGATCTAATTACACTCATGTTTGTTTTATTTAAATAAACAGTTCATATGTACTTAAGATCGAAAAATATTCATATTTATTCAGTATGCGATTCATAAAGTAAAGTATGCGATTTGTTAGCCTATATAGTACACTAAATACAAGCCCAAACTGCTTGAAACATCTAAAAATAGTATTCAATAATAATGGCTTTCATTGTTTTGGGCCATTTGACTATTTATAAATGACCTTGCTATAGGCTATCCAGATTTTTCCGCATCCAGATCAGCCGGTTGCCCACTTAGTCTGAAAAACTAGTCTGAATATGACAGGTTGTACTATAATGGTAAAAAGTAACAAAAAAACCAAGTACTAGCTAAAAAAACAACACACTAATGCAAGCAAAATAAACTGAAAACTAAAACACCTGAACCGCCGACCATTGTCGAATGGCTGGAGCAACTATCAGTTCTATCGAGATTGAGGCTAAAAAATATGTTTGATTCATTTTTCTACATGTTTTACATGTTAAAGTAAACTACCTTTTATATATCCGTCAGTGACCTCTTTCTTCCCATTCTTTGACGCGTTTCAGGATGTCTCATCCTCATTGAGTAGAGATTGTCAAAACATTAAGATAAAACACGTAAAAACACATAAAAACACATAAAAAATCACAGTTAGGAAGTAGGTTCGCACCTTATGTTGACTGTCGGTCTGTTATCTGTACACACTCAAAATTAGTATTTGCCGCGGACTTCTTGGATTCTTATCGGTGTCATAAAGGGTGTTTGAGTTGAAATTCACTTTGTCATTTAATAATTGGACTGAATTTTGACTCAAACACCGTAAGCGACACAGTGATAAGAATCCAGCAAGCTCACGTCAAATGTTAGTTTTGAGTGTCAACTGTTTGTTTTGTGTAAGCTGACGTCCGGTAGCCATAACATATCTAATTGTGTTTTTTTTGTGTGTACGTTTTATATCTTATTGTTTTAATAACCTGTACCTAATATGATATTCTTCTAATGATGGGACAGGCATCCTGAAACTCGTCAAAGAAAGGGGAGAAAAAGGACACTGAGGGTTAAATAAGAAGTATTGTACTTTATTATATATAAATATTTTGGTATATTTTTGAAAATAAATTGTACAACGTTGAATACTTTTTAATTAATATGGTTCTTTTTCTAGAGTTTTATGGAAAAAAAAACAAATATTGTAAGCATTATTTACTTTAAGAAATGTTTTTCTGAACTTCCGATATATCGAAAGTTTGTTTTTTTAGCAATAATACTAACAAGTTAATATGCAAGATAATATGCAAGATAATATGCAAGTTGGTTTCCAAAGGGTTAACAAAAATTAACCTGGAATATATAAATTGCCACAGGTTCCGATTAATTAATCGTTGTACATTTTTTGTTGAATTTAAATGATTCCAAATTTTTTTAAGTGTTGTTGGAAAGACATAATGTAAAATATAAAAATATAAGGCAAAGTGTGCTTCATTTAAATAACGGTTACTAACTAAATATTGTATTACAGTATTGTTTGTATACATTAACTAAGGTTTTGGTTGCAGGAGGGTCGGGAAGCTGATGTAGCCAAAGTAGTAGCACATTATGTACAACATCAAGAAATCATGAAGACTGTGCTGGAAGCATCCGTGTTTAGAAGACAGTTTTACGAGAGAGTATTCTTACCTGAACTGTTGAAAGTTAGTGAAAGTGTTGATACAGAAAGAGGAAAGCTAATCAAGAAACTAAACAGTATAGGGAAAGTTCCTGTGGGTCTGTTCAGACAGTGGAGTGAATTGTGATGTTAGCATTTTTAATGTTTATTATTAGGAAAATAAAATATATGTAAACAGACATGATGTGTTGCTAAGATTTTTATACGAACGGCTGTTTTTGTGCACTATGGTCTTGAGTCCATACAAAAGAGGCCGTTTAGTTTTTCCAAATTTGAAACTTTTCAAATTTTTTTCTATATAAAAACCTAGTTCGGACTAGTACGAACATTTTAAAACAAAAAATAGCCAAATTGGTCCAGCCGTTCTCAAGCTATATAGATTACTAGCTGACCCGTACGGCGTTGCCCGTGGTGGTTGGTATTTTCAGTCTTTTTAATGTAATTGTATTTTTTTTAAGTGTTCAGTCAGTGAATGGTATTTGGCTTTTATATATATAGATCTTAACCCTTTGCACGCTGAATATAAAATATACTATTTCACTATTGTGTGTTATTTAGTTAAAAAAAAAACAAATATTAAATTGTCTAAAGTTCTATTTGAATTTGAATTCTAAGAGCTATAAGGAAATGAAAAATAAATAAAACATACCTTTTTGAATGTTTTTTTATTTTTTACAGATTAAAATATTTTCTGAGTATGATATAATACAAAACATTCATCAGGGTGCAACGTTGGATTGGATACACAAGATTTACAAAAATAAATGGTCTCTTTTCGGATACCTTTCTTTAGGCAGACAAGGCATCTTGTGCCCCTAGTTTTCTTGGCCATGAAATGCCGTCCTTCTAATCGTTCTTCAGGAGGTCCTTGAGGTTTTCGTCCCCGTTTCCTCTTCCTCTGCTGGGCAAATCTCTCTGCAACAAGGTCCTGTATCAAACTGTCCCTAAATTCTTTATGAGTTTTTGGTTTATTATTATATTGCTTTTGTATATTTTGATATAGCAAGTAAGAATTTACAACGGCGACTTCCAGCAACCAAAAAAACATTTTTCTGTACCATTTCTTAGTGCGTCGCATAAATTGATACGACGAAATAAAATGGTCAGACCTATCGTTAGCACCCATATGTTTAGTGTTGTCAAGAATTAGATGAGGTTTTGAGACAGGAGGCCCTACCAGGTCACTTATTCGGGACATCTGTCATGCGTGTCTTGTCCCCTTTACCTTTTGTGGATAACATAGTTACAACACGCTTATCTCTCCAGCAGAAAACTAAAACATTACCTTTTATACAGGACATAACTTCACCCTTTCTCATTTTTTTACTTAGTTTTTTTATATTCTTTGGCATGCCAGACCTAGTAGGCATTACTGTCCCAGTAATATAACAATTATTTTTTAACTGCTCCTGGGCTAGCTCTGGGCTTGTATAATAGCGATCTGTATAAATGTGAAGTCCAGATCGTGGTGTGTTTACGTTCTGCATTAGGACAGATTCACTAAGAACCTTCACTATTTGGGTTGTTTTCAATAGGTTCGTGTTAGGGACCAATACCTCTTTACCAAAATAAGGTAAGAAATCATATATGTAGCCATTACTACAGTCTGAAAGAACAAAAACCTTCATTCCAAACTTTACAGATTTTGAGGGTTATACACCCTAAAGCTAACCTTTCCCTTGAAAGAAATGGTACTTTCATCTACTGCCACGAAATCACTGGGCGAGTAGAACAGTTTACACATTTTCTTCATGTGATCAACTATTGGTCTAGTTAGAAAACCTTTCTTCCTTGTCGCAGGGCCTTGATCGTGATTAAAGTGAATGTTCCAAAAAATATTCAAGAAATCATCTTTAGAAAATATATAACGAAAAAATGGTATACGTTTTGTTCACTTAGTAGAAAAATATGCTTCAATACTACATAAAGGAATGAGACCCATGTTTAGTATGGTCCCAATAAAAGCCTTTATATCAGGTACAGAAACACCATTCCATTTTTTTATTCTTGCACGAGGCGAAAGAATTTCACTTTTTCTCTTGTCTGTAAAATGATTAGTTTCCTTACAAATATAATCCAGTAAATCATTATTAAAAAAAAGATAAAAGTATTCTATAGGGTTTGTTTCATCACAAAAAGAACTTGGCAGTATAGGGCCCTTATTGACATTATAGATAGGAATGGTGTGACTAGGCCCTGGATCATGATGTGTTACGTCTACCCATTGGTCATCATTATTAGGTTGTTGTAAGTTAGGCTGTTGTAATAAATTAGGCTGAACAGGCCTACCTGCATCTGGAGTCTGAGAAATGTTTATAGGCCTACTATAAATGCTTGTTTCATCACTTTGTTCTGGATCACATTCTTGTTCACTGTCACTTAGATTATGTAAAATAACATCTTCCATGTCTACATCGTAAGGTTCACTTGCTGGTCCTAATGATGTTGAAAATGAAGCATTCATAATTTCACTAACAAACTCGTCAAAATTAGTATCGTCCGGGTTGGCCATGTTTTATAACCTACTGTAACAAATCACTAACTACTAAATTCTCTAAAAACTAAAATGCTAATAATTATTATTTCAACAATAAAACTACTAACACACAAACTAAAACCACATTATAAATCAACAGCTTGAGTAGACACTAAGCAAGCGTAATGTTTTACACAACTGACACAATATTGAAAACTGCTGGCGTGTAGACGCTACACTGGAATGAGGTTCCGAGATATCCCGTAATACGCGCTAGCGCACTCCCCATAATGGCGCCTGGTTGCTATGAAAACCGAACTTCGATCGATAACGTGCAATGTTGTGCAACCAGTAAATCAAGTAGGCAGGCCTACACCAAAACAACATCGCCATGCACTCTTACAGCAGTTTGGCGAACTAGATTACTCAATAGAAATAAAAAATTGATAATACGGGATTTCCCGTAATACGCGTGATGCGACATTTTGACCATACGAGAAATCACGTAATACGCGTGCAAAGGGTTAAATAATAAAAGTACTATTGTCATAATAATAAATGATCTGAAATTATGATTTTAGTAACTTTGATCCCTCCAAACCCCTCCTAAAATTTCGAAATTTTTCATACCTTTTCTTAGTGAGCACCTATGGACCTAGAGGAAGCTGCATACCAAATTTCATTCCAATCCGTTCTATAGTTTTGAAGAAATCGTAATTTAATAACTTTGATCCCCCAAACTCCCCTAAAATTTCGAATTTTTTGAAACCCTTACTTAGCAAGCGCCTATGGCCCTAGAGGAAGCTACATACCAAATTTCATTCCAATCTGTTCGGTAATTTTGGAGAAATCGTGATTTAGTAATTTTTACCCCCCAAACTCCCCTAAAATTTCCAATTTTTTAAAACCCTTTTTTAGTGAACACTTATGGCCCTAGAGGAAGCTACATACCAAATTTCATTTCAATCCGTTAGGTAGTTTTTGAGAAATCGTGATGAGTGAGTCAGTGAGTGAGTGGTATTTCGCTTTTATATATATAGATACATTTGAATCAACAGCTGTTGTATCTCTTATTTTATTTTTTGCTATGGTAATGAATATGAATACATTCAAAAACCATGGCTGTGTAAGTTCATCTAGGAATAACCTAAAATTATTTTGTGTTTTTAATTTTATTTATGTATTTTTACTATATTTTAATCGATATTCTGCGGGGCGGAGACAAATACAACAAATCAAAGATTATAAAAATTGGTTCAGCCGTTCTTCAGTTGTAAGTGGTGTAACAAACCCGACTTAGTTGTATATAGATATATCAAATAACAGGTGTGCAATAATAAAAAAAAATAACCTGTAGTAAAATTAATAAATCTGTGAGTATTAACTAGCACTCATGTTATATATAGAACTTAAAGACATTTTTTATTTAAATGGTTGCATTTCTGTTATACAGAAGAACTTAATTTTATTGATGTCAGTAGTGCACCGAGGATTTGGTGGGTGGGGGGTTGACTAAGTTCAGGTCAGAGTATATATATATTCAATACAATCTAAACGGATGGAAGTTCTTTAACTTATCACAAATTCTGAAACATTATATATTTTTTGAAAGTGTATGGTGTCGGGCTTGAGTCAGACAATAGTGCAATATAAACTTTCTTTCCACTAGATACCCAGCACTGACCTTGAGTGACGGTCTAGCCAGCTCCCCAGTGAGCTGTCTGACGACGCCGTGTTTTCAACGAAGCGACGGTTAGTTATGTAAATGAAACTACCGTGGCCCATGTTATACGAACCCTATCAATTCTGGCGAATGTGCGTTAACTGACTGACGCGTTAACGACACTGCGCTATCAACGCCGAATAAAGTTGTACGGGGAGCGTTGTCAACGCGCACTCGCAGCGCATTTACCAGAGAGGCCACAGCAGTCTGAAGTAGCTTATGACTTTGTCCTGGTTTTAGTAGTTATTGTTTATTTCAAAGTGATTATTGTGTACTTCAAAGTTTCAAAATGTTTGACACGGAAACATTTATTTACGATATTGAATAGCGAAATATGAAGTTAATTCAAAGGATTATAGCAATAAACAATTGTATTGAAACATTAAGGCCGTGTACATACAGAGAGCACCTGGTGACGGCAACGCAACGCAAACTGGAGTTGCTGTAAAGAAAGTTTCTAGTCACAGGTTTACAAGATTGTTTATACATAGTTGCTAGTTTAGTCGTCAGTATGTCATCATCAGAGGAAGATGCTGTCCTTGCGTACATTTTAAGGAAGAAGCTACAAAAACGTGACAAAAAAGACAATTCGGTGTACACCCCTACAATGTTATTCATGCAAGGCACAGTCAGTTAAAACTGCTGTGCAAAATTTACGAAATTGTTATCCTGACAAATGTTTTAATTAATACCGCATGAGCATTAGCAGTTATGACTATCTTTTAAATAATTTGTGTAAGAACATCGAGAAGAAAACAACTAACTGGCGAGAACCGATTTCAGCAGGAGAAAGATTAAGTATAACACTCAGGTAAGATTAATTACTCATTTATTTTCTTCTGTATCAGTGCAAAAAATACCTTAGAATTATAAATTATAATTACGAAATACATTACAAAATATTGGTAATTGCAAACAAATAAGTGCAATTTTAGTTTTAAAGTTTTCAAGCTTATGCTATATTTTATAAATTTGGAAAAAGTTGTTGGTACTCATTACAATCAATCATAATCTATTTGAGATGTTGGGTAGACAAACAATCATGACCCGAACTTTGTGGGGTGTACAGAGTAGACACAGTCGATGATCTTGATGATGTTTCAGTATAGGAATTTTTTACTGTAGATCCTTGAATATCATATCAAGGATATCTAGAATATCGTCAATAAGTTCATAAATGCGTCTCTTGAATTGTCGCTTTTGAAATTTATTCATTTCCTTCATATTCTCCTTTAGACTGAGCAAAAACTGTTCATCTGCTGCAGTGGTTGAATGCCTTTTCCTTAAAATACTGTGTCATTGCTTCATCCAAATGATTTTTGGCTTTCGTTTGTTTTTATTTACTTCGTATCTAAATTCCGCCACAGAAGTACCTGCACTTTCAGTGGTAGTGTGTTCACCATCTGCTTCTGCATGTTGCGTACTGCATTCCGGCATTGAATCTTGGTTTCGTCATCACCATCCTCATCCCGTGTTGTTGGGGAGGGAAGGTTACTAACAACTGATTTTTTCTTACCTTCTAGGATCTTAACTAAATATTGTAGTACATCATTTAAGTAGTAGTCCTTTATTGCTGCACCAGATCCAGATGGTGGCTTGGCAAACAGATGCCTCCGGAATACCGTCTGTTTATTCTTCCATTTATCTTTCGCTTCTTTCACTGTAACAAAGAACGTAAAAATTACTGTTGCTACAAAGGTAATAATTTTAAATGAATAACGTCATAAAAACGAAATGGCTAATAACTAGGAGCGACTTTGTATAGTGATTATATTATTTTCAGGTTCTTGGCAGAAGGCTGTATTTATCACCAGTTAGCTTATGATTTCTTTAGAGGTGTGTCAACAGTAGCTGAAATTATTCCACAAACTTGTGAGGCAATTTGGTCTGTATTGCAGCCTATTCCAGATAGAAATCAGTGGAAATCAGCAACAAGATACGAAAAATTGTGGAACCTAACGAACTGTGTAGGTTCGATTGATGATAAGCACATCCGAATAAGATCGTTTGACAACTCAGCATCTGCAAATTACAATTATAAACACTTTCCGGTAGTCCTTTTAGCTTGCGCTGATGCAGACGGGCTTTTCATAAGTATTGAGGTTGGTGCACCTGGAAGAAATAGTGATGGTGGTGTGTTTCGTACTTCTAGAATAGGAGAATTTTTGAATAATAACACCTTCAACTTACCTCCTCTTAGATTACTTCCAAACAATACAAATATGGGACCAATACCATTCTATTTCTCTGCTGATGAAGCATTCCCTTTAATGACAAATTTGATGAAGTCATAACGTGGTTTAAATAATATGAAGCCAATTTTCAACTTTCGATTGTCTCGCGGTTAAATTTTAAAATAAAATCCAAATTACTAAAAAGACCTTCTGGGAGGGGGGGGGGGGAGCAGGTTCCATTCGTCCCCTCCTTCGGTGCACCACTGATTGATGTTATTAACTTACAAACATAAAAAAAGCTTTGAGTTCTAACTTACTGTCTCTAATCACAGTATATAATCTAATCTTATTAAACGAGCAATTCTTGTATATTTGCATATACAATTTCGGGGATCTCGCTAACGGCTCTAACGATTTGGATGAAAATTTGCATGTAGGGGTTTTTTGACGTCAGGATTCGAATGCGCTGGGTTTTATGTCTGCAAAAATGAGCTAAGTAGCTCTTTTCGCCTATGTTAACTCTGAACTTTTTTTATACCACCTTTGAAGTTACTAAGTAGGCGAATAGATACATTATAGATACAATCCAGATGTTTTACAAACAGATGTTTATATACTATTTAACAAACATAAATCATTAACAATGAATCAGGGGGTATAATTTTCAACTTATTACCGAATTTCCATAGGAAAAATGAGCTATTGCAGTTTCCCTTATGGTGAGACCCAAGGTCGGGAGTAGCAAACGAGCACTGATTATGGTCCCCAGAACACGTTTTGGGGTGTCATTAAAATTTATATATATATGTGTGTTCGCACTCTAGCGGCCGCATTTTAAGTCCGATTTGGTCCAAATCTGGTACACGTGTTGGTTGTTTATGTCGCTCGGACGAGTTCGTTAGCCAAAAAAATCCAACAACCGGAAGTACGTTTTTGACCGGAAGTAACTATTTTTTTAGATTTTTACTACGAGAATGAAGTTTTTTTAGAGTTTTTTCTAAATATATAAATGTAGGATGTTATTCTGCACATTTTGTTTTTTTACGCGACCTTATAGCTCGCTTGGTTCCCCCAAAATCGACCAAATGTTAAATACCATAAAAGTACCCGGTTCGAAGCCATGTGGTGCAAACTCGCGAGGCCACTTGAAGGAAACAAATTCTGCTAATATATTGCGTACACACAGACAGCTGTTCAATGCCTTCGTGAGTAGACCTATTTCCCAAATTGTTGGTTGAAACTCTAAAACATAGGCATTACAACGGAACAATTCAACGTGTTCTGCCCCACGTTCGGGAGCCAATTAAACAACGAACAATCGCGTGCTGACGTTCTTTTGTTGTATAATAAGTTACAACAC
>JAGFPH010000414.1:145580-164421 GCA_018207615.1 Philaenus spumarius | reverse complement strand
GAAGCTCCAGTTAAATGATGTTTTCACTATTCGTGTAAGGTTTTTGCACAATTTCTCCCACTCTTAAGCCCGTGTGCAGTATTTGAGCTATATTGGTCGAAAGGTAATTAAATTTACTACAATCACGTGCAAAGGTAATTCAGGTACAGTCCCCGGAACAAAGAACAAAATTGATAGGAAACTCCAAATAAATGATGTTTTCACTATCCATGTCAGGTTTTTACGCAATTTCTCCCACTCATAAGCCCGTGTGCAATTTTTGGGCCTTATCGTTCGAAAGGTAATTAAATTTACTACAATCCTGTGCAAAGGTAATTCAGGTACAGTCCCCGGAACAAGGAACAAAATTGATAGGAAACTCCCGATAAATGATTTTTTCACTATAAAATGTCAGGTTTTTGCGCGATTACTCCAACTCATAAGCCCGTGTGCAATTTTTGAGCTATATCGATCGAAAGGTTATTAAATTTACTACAATCCTGTGTAAAGGTAATTCAGGTACATTCCCCGGAACAAGGAACAAAATTGATAGAAAACTCCCGATAAATGATTTTTTCACTATAAATGTCAGGTTTTTGCGCGATTACTCCCACTCATAAGCCCGTGTGCAATTTTTGAGCTATATCGTTCGAAAGGTAATTACGTTTACTAAAACTCTGTGCAAAAGTAATTCAGGTACAGTCCCCGGAACAAGGAACAAAATTGATAGGAAACACCCGATAAATGATTTTTTAATTATCCATGTCAGGTTTTTGCAGAATTTCTCCCACTCATAATTAAGCCCGTGTGCAATTTTTTAGCTATATCGTTCGAAAGGTAATTAAAGTTACTACAATCCTGTGCAAAAGTTATTCAGGTAAAGTCCTCGGTTATGTGCAAAGGTAATTCAGGTACAGTACCCGGAACAAAGAACAAAATTAATAAGAATCTCCAAATTATTGATTTTTTCACTATCCGTGTAAGGTTTTTGCACAATTTCCCCCACTCATAAGCCCGTGTGCAGTTTTTGAGCTATATCGTTCGAAACGTAATTAAATTTAATATAATATTGTTGCAAAGGTAATTCAGGAACAGTCCCTGGAACAAAGAACAAAATTGATAGAGGAAGCTCCTGATAAATGATTTTTTTCATTATCCGTGTAAAGTTTTTGCTCAATTTATCCCACTCATAAGCCCGTGTGAAATTTTTGAGCTATATCGTTCGAAAGGTCATTACGTTTACTAAAATTCTGTGCAAAAGTAATTCAGGTACAGTCCCCGGAACAAGGAACAAAATTGATAGGAAACTCCCGATAAATGATTTTTTAATTATCCATGTCAGGTTTTTGCACAATTTCTCCCACTCATAAGCCCGTGTGGAATTTTTGAGCTATATCGTTCGAAAGACAATTAAATTTACTACAATCCTGTGCAAGTATATATTTGGAACAATTTCCGCAACAAGGAACAAAATGCATAGGAATCTCTCATTATATAATACTAGTTATTCCCTGATAAGAAAATTCGGCTATAGTAATGCGGCAGTGCTGCTTACGGTTTTTTTATAAATACTCCCTACAATTAAATTCTAATATGTCTTATTTATTTTAATTAGGTTTCTTATTTTTAAATTCCTTAAGCTATTAAGGGTTTATTCTCTAGCTTTAAGGAAAGTATAACAATCATAATTTTTACTACATTTTCACTACTTAGCAGCACGTGACAAAAAGTTTATTTATGATACTTTTTTATGTATGTTGTAAGACGAAAATGTACAAATTTTCAGTTCACTAACTTTAAGGAAAATTAAAAACAATTTTTTTTTTAAGGGTTGTTATCACATTTTCACACCTTAGCAGCACGCGACAAAATGCAAATCTAGTTTAATTTTTCTATGTATCTTGTAAGAAATAAATGTACAAAATTTTAGCTCTCTAGCTTTAAGGAAAGTATAACAATTAATTAATATTTATTTTTTAAGGGGTTGTTTTAACCCTTAAATCAAAATTATTTCTAGCCTATGATTCTCAAGAATAGTGTAGCTTTTTATTAGTAAAACTATTTTTTCAATCGGTTCAGTAGTTCCAGAGATTACCCCCTACATACAAACAAATTTTACCTCTTTATAATATTAGTATAGATAACCCGAAAACTAAGATGGTAAATAATGTTAAATGTTCAAATCGAATTATTTCGTATATTTTATAACGTCAGTTATAATAAAGGTTAAAAGAACCAGCAAGGTTCAGGTCTACACTTTAATAAAAACCTAACCTAAAAGTTAGAAATTTAAATAATTGCTTCAAAGCTGTTAATGGAAATATTGGAGCAAATAGCTCTGTTATTTTATTCAATTGGTTGCTATGGTAATAAGTATAAATACACTTGATGATTCATCAGTCTAGGCCTAACTAAGATTTTTTCCGACTAAATTTATAAATAGGCTATTGAAATAAAAAATGTTTTTATCTAAATGAATATTATAGCCTATGTTACTTAGAGATAGTGTAGCTTTTTATTAGTAAAACTATTTTTTCAATCGGTTCAATAGTTCCAGAGATTACATACAAACAAACAAATTTTACCTCTTTATAATATTAGTTTAGATAAATACCTATACAAAGTAAAAGGAAGCTGAAAACTAGTTTCAACACACACACACACACACACACACACACACACACAGGGTACCAGATATAACACTGGTGCACACTTTCGAGTGTAGAAGAGTTCTACAGCAAGTCCGGCAGTCTCCAAAAAAAAGCCTTCTCCGGACATATTTGAAAATGAACAACAATAATACGCCTTTGAGAAAATGTTGACAATTTTGGTGGATTCCCGCATAGAATACAAACTGTTCGACGTTTAAAAGTAAGGAACAAAAATACACACTTTTGGTTTCCTGTGGTTCCAGCAAGATGGCGCCACCAGTTACACCGCTGTAGCCAAAATTGCTTTACTTTGAAGAAAGTTTGGCAACCGCCTGATTACCCAAGAAACAGACTTTTCATACCCATCCCACTCCTCCGACCTTTCACCACTGGAAGCTACGTATGGCGAATGATGAAGCATCTTCCAAATGAGCTACCTACTCATTGCGGAGCTTCGAGAAGAATAACTATATACGTAGGAACAAAAACGCTACGAGATCTTCAACAACGCTACGAGAGCTGCATAAGAATTAATAGAGGGCATGTAGAGGATGTGTGTGTGGGGGGGGGGGGGGTGGGTAAGGGGGTTGTGGGGGGGGGGGGGGGGGGGGGTGTTTTTGTAATCTGTGTAAACGTGTTTTGTGTGTTTTCGTGTGTGTGAATATAAATGTTTTGAATAATAATGACCTCCTCATGGATCAATTTTGGACTGGAAGCCTGGACCCAAGAAGCCTGGAACTGCAGTAATCTAAACATTACTAACATCGGATTAGTAAGACGTACCAGAAAAGGTATACAAATTTATTGAAAAACATATTATATTTCATTTACATCTATTTTCAGTAATAAATCATTTGAAAAAATAGTTTTTCTCGAAATAATAATTTATCTGTTAGGTTAATTAACTTAGAACATTGGAATGCTGTTATTTAATAAACTACGACGTTATGAAAGTTTAATTTTTTTTATTAAGGCGAAAAGCTTGAGCGGTTATTATGAAAGTTTACAAGTAGCATATGAAGTAAAATCACTGCAATTTAAAAACTGCAATTATTATTAATTTTATACATCAGACAACGTAAAGAACAACAAATTGAAATTAAGTACGTTGGTATTTGACATAACAAAAGTAAAAAAATTTGGAAAACGGTTGACCCTAAAGGCCATCCCTGTAACTTCCTAATAACTACACTATTTTTGGAAATTTTGAACTGCCATAACTTTTGAATGAATCAACCGATTTTTATGCGATTTGCGGCAATCGATGCAGTTAAAAAAGTCCATTGAAAGAATCTACAACAAAAAATTTTTCAGATGAAAAGTTTCAGAAAAATTGAGGAAAACACTTTTTTTTATTTTCTTTCGTTCACGATATCTCGCGAATGAATCAACCGATTTTTATGCGATTTGCAGCAATCGATGCAGTTTTTTGAGTCCATTGAAAGAATCGACAAAAAAAATTTTCTGATGAAAAATTTCGGAGAAATTGAGAAAAAACACTTTTTTTTTCTTTCGTTCACGATATCTCACGAACGAATTAACCGATTTTGACCGGACTGGTAGCGATCGACGTCGCTTTTCAAGGTTAAAAACTGATTAGATTTTGGAATTGATCGGTAAAGCAGTTTAAAAGTTATTCCAAAAAAACCTGATTTGAAAAAATATTATTTCTTAGTTTTTTCGAAATTTCTCAGAACCTACCGGTCCGAATTAGTTGAAATTTTCAGGAAATCTAAGTTTGATAGAACTCTTTAGAACGCCGTTCGGTAGGATCCAATCGGTTAAGCCGTTCAATAGTTATAAGCGGGTCACATACTTACATACACACACACACACACACACACACGCACACACACACCAACACACACACACACACACACCCCTACATACAGACAGGGTGACACCCTCTCGGGAGTGGTCAGGGAAGATTTCTAGGACCTCAAAACGTCGAGATCTGATGAATACTCGATTTTCGAAAAACGGGGTGAAACCAATAAGTTCCCGATTTTAGAAAATTTTCAACTTTCTTAGCGGGAAGTTAAAAAGGTAAAGTAACAACTATTCGTTGATGAATCTACGCATGCGCTTGGGGATCCGTTTTTTAGTTTTTTGTGACACTTGTGCTATAGCGCTAGCTACTATGTAATTGCGGTGATGATAGGGGCAAACATTAATTTGTAATTCAATGCATTTTTGTTTCAACTCGGCTATGTTAACGAGCGATTGTTACACAGCTGAATCGCAACAATATAAGTCGAGCATTCGTGCAAATGTATTAACATGCAGCTGATTATTATTTATGAAACAGCTGTGCATACAGGTGAGTTGATGAATACTTTAAAAACTAGTTTGATATCAGACTACCTAATCATAACAATTATTATTCCGAGAGAGGCAATTCTCACGGTTTAATTTGACGAAATCAAGTACAACAATTTCACAATAGAATTTAATTTCACAAAGATTACCTCGAAAGCCATGAAATGGCGTCAAATTTCATTATTACTACGAAGGAATGTCTTACACATTATTTGCATTTCATGGAATTATTAAATTTAATAAAAGCTCGACAATAGGTCTGGGAATACAGAAATATGTTGTTATTGTTGGGAAAATATTTTCAGTTAATTATGTAGATTTATATAGCCTACTCTAGCAGGGGTGTCCGCGGCTTCCTCGCAGATATCAGTAAATGAAATGAAATGAAAGACATATCTGGTAGATATTGAGAGTTCACTGGCCCAGAAAGGTGTAGACGTAGGTTTCGTCAAAATCAATCTATGTTTCTCATTTATTCATGATGAGCTATGCGCCAGTAAGCGCAAAAACCACAATTTGCGCAAGTTTGAGGGGCTTTTTTTTCAATATTTTCCTTGAATAATATTTTACACGTTAGACTTAAATAATCGAAATGCAAATGTTTTTCTCTCTTGAATATAACTTAACTGCAATATGTGTCACGTTTTAGCTTCATAGCACGTTTTCGGTTTCTAGAACATTCTAGAACGTTTTCAAACGTTCCAGAACAGGAAGTCCTTTCGAAGGTCCAGAACCTTCTCGAACATTGTAGAACATTCTCAAACTTCCTGGAAGATTCTACAACATTCTGGAACACCCTACAGCATCTCAAACATTCTGTCTGGTGCATTCTGAGAACATTTTGAAGTTTCTATTGCATTCTGGTCAATATCAGCCACTTCGGCACGCTATTCCCAGCTGCTTCATCCCAGCAATGTTCTCTTTTGTCACCCATTTATCGGAACATAACCCGTGCAGTTCCAAACCGAAACCTCTTCATGGATAGGGGATAAAGGGCTACCATACCATATAACTCGGCGGAGGTGGGCTGTGGAGTTATTTATAGGAGCACGCTTGGGCAAACTGAGCTTACATTTATTATATTATATTATATTGATTGATATAACGAAGGAAGATTGTTGTGTGAGATTGATTGAGTTTATTTGAATTCAATTTTTTTTTATGTAAGGCTATTTAATTTTTGGGCTTCTTCCACATATAAGATGTGTGTATGGTTTTAATTTGGGGGTTCCTCCAGATTCGATTTTCGAATAAATATTTGCTTGGCATGAGAGGTGACTTAAACCACTTAGTTAAAATGACTTCAGAGATGTTTTATTAGTTTAAACAAAATGACAGCATTATTTTGATAGCTAATGTTTTCCCAAATTATATAACAATTATTATTTAAATTGAATTTCCTTGACATTATTTTGACATGAAATACAAATTATTCGAAAAATTGCACAAATTATTTAATATACAGTTTCTAGACATTTAATTTTTGAATCAACTCTTGATGTAAATTTTACTTAATGAAAATTTACAATGCATTTTCTAAGCTAACTACATGCTAATCCTTTAATTATTAAATTTAATCTACACTATTGCAAATAAGACTGTACTAATTAAATACTACGCTGACTTCTCCATATTTAATATATACAGCTTATTATTTATTAAAGCTAGTTAATATTTTAAGTGAAAATGTTTTAGTTAATATAATTCGTTGTTCTAAAGCATTATTGAAAGAGTTGTGTTCCTAATTTAATTGGACCTGAGCTCCTTACAATTGCTTAATAGGTGTTTTGTTAAACCATTTAATAGCTAATTCTATGTAAAGTAGCCCCAGACAAATTATTAAATTTGTCTTGGTATTAAATTGTACAGTTATTTTATTACATTTGTTAAATTATGATCTGCATTTGATTTATTTGCATTATCTGGATTTGATTTCTTTTCTTTAACTAGCTTAATGTCGAGGTCTGTCTTAACATAAATTGAAATTTATAATCTACTTACATATTTGCGATTTCCCCTTTCATATTTAACACTTTATTTTTTGGTTTATTATGTTATTTAACACTTTATTGACCTGATTTAATTTATATTCGCTCCTTCAGTAGACATTATTTATCCACTGGCTCCTGCAATGCTCTTTGAAATTGATGACTGGTTTTAACTTGATGGATTATTTAATTTGATGATCGATTTGACTTGATTGTTGATAATTACTTCATGAATTAACTCGACGTTACTGTTAAATTTTAGTATTTTAAGGTGAAACGTAATTAGTTATGTTGAAGAGCTTTTAGTTGTTAATCTTCCATCGGCTTCTTGGAGAAGACCAATTTTTATCACTTCTACACTCCATCTACCCTTTCCTTTTTTGAGCGTAATTTTTAAATCGTTTTCTGATTGGCTCTATATTTTTGTAAAATGTATGCTACAGCAAATGTTTATTGATTTTCCTTTCACATGCAATTATGGTTGCTTTGCCAATTCTTTGTGAAACGCAACTTAAAACTCTACACATGTATTTCTTACATCTGTTTTGGTGACGTAGGCCAACTGTTCTCATACAATGTCTGGGAATTGTAACATAATCGTTTACACTTGTGTTTCTAGCATCCGTTGAAATATGATTAAACCACATTGCTCTAGAGCAAAGATTTTGTATATAAACAACTTGCTTTGATTAATTTGTTAAGCCACGATGGCCGTGGGTGTTAAGGCGTCAATGCTTTATCAATCGTCATGGCAACCATCAATGGAAAAGTTCCGGGTTCAATTCCCATTGACCCCGAATAATTTTCTAAATGGTTTCTTAACAGACATCATTGGCTGTGGTTCGGATTCCACGTAAAACTGTAGGTCCCGTCTTCATTAGCCTTAAGTGCAAAACAGCAGGACGTTAAACACACAAAAAAAAAATTATTTGTTAATTCTTTTATTCTCATATAAGTCTTGTTTATTTCATTTTAAATCATAACCTACTAATCCGGGTTTTATGAAACTTTTACTCATATTTTAAGGGCAGTTCAAAGTACAAATGGGTAAACATATTATTATCGATTTTTCGTTTTTATTGATTAGGCTACTATTTCTTAGAATATTTTATTTAAAATTATAGTGATGAAATATTTGAACAGTGTTAAACAATCTTATGGAAAGCTTTCATTGTTTTTACAACCAGTCATTTTTTATTCAAGTTGGTCAGATACGAGTAGTATACTTCGATGTAGCATACACTGTCTTATTTTAGTTTGAGATATTGCTAGAAATATATATTTTCTTTTGATTGGGTTGTGCAGTATCAAATATAATAGCGAGAGGAGAAGGGGCGAGATAAGCAATATGGAAGCATTCTTTACGTCTCCTTATCCTTTAAATTTATCTCTTAGTAGTACGATTTATACACATTCAGGTCAGGTAAAATTCAAGCAAGCTTGTTATGACTACTCAGTACTCCTAGATGGTGCTGATGAATTCGTTTTTACTTGTACATGTAATGAAGAGTTGTTAATTTATCAGGTTTTTTAGGGCAAGCCTTAGCCGAGTGTACACCTTGGTATCTTCCTGGCTGTTCAGAAGATCCCGGGATCGAATTTCGGCTAGAGACCAGGTAGCTTTTCATATCTGTGGGTAGATGGAAGGAGAGCGGAAGTAAACAAAACGGTGGTTGGCTCGCTCCCAAGTGACTAGATCCGGTGGTTGGGATATGACTAGATGGTCTCAAGTTCGAGGTGCAACAAAATGTAATAAGATATTTTAAAAGGCCATATGTTTAAGATTTTTAGTCAATTACCATATTTTTTTCAAAAACCGTAAACCATATCTCAATAAAATTTTTACAATAGTTACTTGGACCGAATAATTAGTTCCTTATTAGGGGTAAACAATATGAAAAAATTAATGAAAGGAATATAGGGTATATATTGAGCCTTACTATTGTACTCAGAGATCCCTGGCCCAAAAACGGATTGTGAATTTCTTTTAAATCTATCTTTTTAAAATTTAAGCGTACATACATGATCAGCTGTGTGCCAGTAGGCCTAAGCGCTAAACATCATGTTTCCGCCGGTACTCATAACTTCCAAACGAACGAATCAGGTCTAGAGGTGTATTTCTCATCTGTAAGTACATTTTACCTAAAATATTGGCTATGAAAAATATTGTACTTATTAGACGCAAATAAACAAAATTAAGTGAAAAGATGGAACACTTTTTCGAGACTTCGGCTCGTCCGGACAAAACACACGAATTAAAACTACGACTTTTTAACTCTCAAAATTGGTTTTCCCGTAAACAAAAACATATGAAACGATACCCACACAGAATTTTCAAAATGTTGACCCAATATTTTCAAAATTTTGACCCAAAAACGTGACCCCAACGCGCTACGACTCAAGCTAGAAAGCTCAAAAATTTACCGCATGATTTCAATACTTCGACATTCTAATGCGAGCCGAAGTAATTGATTTTTTTGAAGCAAGTGAACGAATTATTTATTTTTAAGGATAGTTATCCCATTTCAACCCTTAGACTCAAGTAATTGAAATGTTAATGGGTTTTCTTTCTTGTTTATCAGCAAAGAATAATACGTACCCAATTTCAGCTCTTTAGCTTGTAGGAAGTAAGTGGGATTTATAATTATTGTATAGGGCTGATAATCCCATGTTAAGCCCTTAGACGGTGCTGATTGAAATTCGATAAGTTTACTTTTTGTATGAAACAATAAGGAAATCTATGTACCGAATTTTAGTTATCTACCTTGTAGAAAGTTATATTAGTGGAATTTACATTTATTGTATAGGGGTAGCTATCCCATTTCAACCCCTTAGACACTAGTAACCGAAATTCGATGAATTTAATTTTTCTATGTCACATTTAATGAAACTTATGTAGCAAATTTCAACTATCTAGCACCAAGGGAAATAAAATAATTTACGTTATTTACTATGGTAATGAATGTAAATAACATGGTTGTGTTAGTTCATCAGCCTAGGCATAACCTAAAATTATTTTGTGTTTTTAATTTTATTTATTTATTTTTCCTAGATTTTAATAGATATTCTGCTATTCGGGGCGGAGGCAAATCCAACAAATCAAAGATTTTAAAAATGGGTTCAGCCGTTCTTGAGTTATAAGTGGTGTAACAAACCCGACTTTGTTTTATATATATAATTATTAGAATAGAAGCATCTGTCCCCTGCGAGATTTTTTTTATATAAGCGAGGTTATTTTCAAGATGTAAAATACAACCAAAATGTAATACGTTAAAGCAATATTTCAAACTGGTAAAATAGGCCTAGAAAAGAATAAAGTCGGATAATTTTAATAGTGATAATTGTTTGAATTATGATATAGTTGGTTGTGAAGAATAATTACCTGATTCTAAATTGGCCAATTTGGCTGCTATTGTAATAAATCTAAACGCTTTCAAGAAACGTGTATTGATTCAGTATAGGCCTAAAATTCTGTTAATCTTATTATCCAAAACAGCGGTTTTATTTGTAATATGTAACTACAGATGTTCGAATTATAATACCGTAAGCCTTTTTCGTTTATTTTTTGTTTGTTTTCATTTTGTTAACCTAACCTACAAAACTGTTGGTTGTGAAAATAATTAATTGATTCTAAATTTTTTAAATTTAAAAGTTGGTTGCTCTTGTAATGAATGTAAACGCATTCAACAAACCTGTGTTGGTTCAGAATAGGCCCCACCTAGTATTGTGTTGCTAAGTCATTAATTAAAATCACCCATTTCCTCTGTTATAGGACTGGGAGTGAACCCCCTTATTTTGACCATTTCAACCCTCAAAACTAATATTTTGCACATCTACATAGTAGTATGAAGGTACCTTGAAAATTGTAAGGCTATCATATTTATGGCTGTACGTTGATTAAGAATTAATCAGACAGTCAAGCCTTCTTCATTTATTTATACAACCTCAAACAATTCAAAATGCTGATGCATTCGTTTTCCCAAGCGGATACCCTTACTTCGTAATTCCAATCGAATCGCTAAGTCAGCACGGAGGGTTTGATTCCCAAAGGTTTCTATTCGTAACTTTATGTGCTTTGAATTGAGTCTCTGTACTAAAATCGCAGAACTTAAAGAAAGACTTAACAAACACCGGACCGGACACGGAGAATAAACATCTCAAATTAACACAAATAATTGGTCGAATTATAGAAAATTCATGAGAATGGTAAAAATTGTGAAAACGAAACGTTACCGATGTCCCAACCTTATTCTTCCGTGAGGGGACAAAGTACCGGGTGGTTTACGACACGTTTTATAGAGCAATTCCAGTTGATGTCAGAGACATATATTAGGCATACATCAAAGCGGTCAACATGGCGACAACTGTTAGGTTAGGTGAATCATAGAATGTATAACGTAATCACGTGATATTACAGCTGTGTTCTCTTTAACCGAAGGTAATCAATAACTTCAGCACGTCATACAATGTCATGAAAGAATTTACGGAAATATGGACGATGTCATTATACATTATTTATGGCTATGTGGTCTATCACTACAAATCGGCAGAGGGAAACGAATGTTAGGTCGTACAAACATAGTTTTTTTCGTATTTCAATTAATTGTTCGAATTCTGAATTCAAACCCAGATAAGGACGGACAGAAAGAAAATTATCTAAAGAATCATGTTTATAATCTTCTATAATATTAAAAGTGAACACTTTAATAAGTTAAAGTCTTTAGTCAGAGTAATAAATGAAAGTTAAGTAATTTATTACTACAATGCCAAGATGGGGTTTTAATTACGACTATATTATAACAAATACTACTTATATAAATAATAATAAAAACATAGTTTCTCACAAAAAACGTTTAACACTCAAACGCGTTTCGATGACCAAGTCATCATCATCAGTTATGGTTAGGTACAATCTTATAAAAGTTAACTATATATAGGCAGTGTCTCACTAGGGGCGTGGTCTACATATGTAACAACAAATAAAAAATATGAAATATTATATAAGAAAAAAAAATAGTTAAAATAAATTAGAAAAATATATAATATTAATACATTTATCTAGTAAACTGATATTTATTGATTTACTAGTGGACCCAGCATGCTTCTTTAGCCTATTGCTTGATTTAATTTAAGTGGTAGTTATTCCATTTCATTACATTGACTTAAGTAATCGAATTGCAAAATGATTTTTATACCACTTAAGAATATACTACACAAATTTAGATTTACATTTTATAAACCTTTAGGCCTATAGATAATACAGTAAACCTTTTGTTTGCTTTTACTAAATCTAAAAACAAACTGATAGTTGTGAAGAATTGTAAAAAACCTGATTTTAAATTAGCCCAATTGGTTGCAAATAAACGTGTTTTGGTTCATTGTAATCTTAACCTAAATATATGTTCAGTTTTTGATTCAAATCAGCTGTTTTACATATAATATGTAACAACCAATGTTTGAATTAAATTTAAAAAAAAGTAAGCATTAGTTGATTTTTGTTTTTGTCTGCTTTAAGTTGGTCAATCTAACCTAAAAAAGCTGTTGGTTTTGAAGAATAATAAACTGATAAGTAAAGTTGCTATGGTAATGAATGTAACCTTCGATACAAAGAACACACCTTTTGCTCAAAGAACATACAATTTATTTGTTTTTTTGTACTGAGTTTGTGGTTGGGGACTCTGTGTTTAAAATTCACCACTCGGAACATCTATAGCCTACTATTTACTAACTGTGCTTGCGACTTCATACGTGCAAACTGCGTATTATCTATACTTTCTTCCAGTTGTACCCGTCTTCACAGTGGCAATAAATTAAATGATATTGCAGGGCACCATAAGATCGGTGTGTTTCAACAATGTGTTGCAGACAGTGACCAAGGAATACTATAGATGGCAATGTCGCGCAAGGTTTGAAGCCGATTCACCTATGAGTGGTGGGGATGGAAACGTCTGACTTCGCTACTTTCGAGCGTCAGCGTTATTGTAAGTACAGTTGGCAACGTTGTGATTTAAGGTGCAGATTGTGGGTTTTTTAAGTGAACAAATTAAGGAAAAAAGGTTTTTATAGGTTTGCAGACTAGTTTTTATAGTATTTCAGTAAATAATTAGTATGATTAGTAATTATTAGTTTGATTGGAATTATATTTTTAATTTTCTTCTAAATTCGCAATTTTGTCTATTTAGCGAATATTTTTGTGAGTAAAGTTAGCAACATTGCGATTTAAGATGGATATTGTGGTTTTACTTTTTATTCTAGGGCAAGGATTGTTTTATAGTTATAATTTTAAATAAAATGTTGTTTTCTTTCAAAACCATATAACTCGTTCAGTTTCCTTATCGTTATTGTTCTTATTATACAATTTTAATATATTAACAATATTTATTAAATTATAAATACTCGAACCATAAATGTATGGTACAATATAGTGATAGAACAAGCAAAAGCGCTATAAATTAATGACAAGACTTGTAGATACAGTAGATTAGCGATGGTGTTGTCAGCGCGCCGGTTCACAAAACAGTCAAACCAACTCGTCACTATACCACAGAATACAGGCTAAACTAAGCATTTTACAAAGAAATGTAAAGAATAATTTTTCTTTTTTGGTTGATTTCCAACAACTTTTACGCTTTGACAAATCATCTGCCCAAAAAATTCAAAACTTTCTCGCTATGCCTAAATTTCATGTCATATGTCTAAACACAACGTTGACTTTCTTTGTTTTATATTTTCCCCGCTACATAAAATATATTTTTCTATTTTTGTTTGATATCGTCAGCACGGTCATAGTGTTTTATGCAATATGTAAAAATTTCAGAATCTTATCTAAACACTAAGTTTGTATTCAAACGGTGTTAGTGAAACGCGGCGAATTAAAATGAGTACCGGTCGCGGGCAGAGAATTCGGTGTTTTCACCTATGAGTGGGCGTGGTCGGCTTCAACTCCCTTAATGCGTTGTGCATGGGCTTTGCCAGTCTATAGTATGCCTTGGTCGCTGGTTGCAGACGATCAGTACGCATACAATGTCACGTCCGTCGAATTTCTAATCGACTAAGACCACTACAACTTCATTGTAACAAGGGCCATTGTACCTACCACGTCGTTCGCTACAATTTTATCTCTATGACTTCCAGGCGCGTGTATGTAATGTCAGTTTGGATTTTGCATGCACAGCGCTATTATTTGTAACATATACTCAATTTAAAACCGATTTAAATGGAACAAACACTTATGAAATGTTAGCCCAAGCTTATTTCAATACATCACTTAAAACCACGTTCACATTGGTTTAGCCACTGTGGAGATTAGTGGCACAAACAGGCAAAAAGTCTGATTACGATTTTATTAAATTAACTTTATTACTGTTTTCTGAACTTAATTTTACCTTATAATTCTTTATTTACTTTTATTATCTATTTTGGATCTTTGATCAAATCAGAGGCGATACAATGTGTAGAAAAAAAACGTAACTGTATATTGTATATATATAAAAACATACTTTTGATCGTAAATAAATTTGCAGATATGAACTCGTTGCCAAATCTGACTTTTCACGTGATGTCATGATTTTCATTACACATATTTCATTTACGTTCTTATAAAAAACTTTTAAAACTGTACTTTCACTCTTTGGGCAGGCTTAATCTATGTTATTTCGAGAGTGGAATGTCTTTGAATTGTGAAAGTGTTGGAAACACGAGACTCTCAACTCTGTAGGAATGTCGAGCAGATGTATTTCGTTACGGCACACAATACAAGAGGCTTTCTGTGTTGACAAGTAAGTTATTGAGCAACCTTATCAATTTGTTCTGTCATTGATACTTATTGAAGAAAGGGTGCACTGTCTGGTTTAAAAAAAAATATTGTGTAACGACAAGTATTGAAGCATATTTATCACTTATAAGTACATAATAATATATTAAATAATATAACATTTGTTAATTCTTTATTAATTACCAATTAATTACACTAGTTATTTATTAAATTATCTAAGAATTATTTTCACTTGTTTAAGCATACTTAGAATATCTAGTTAGTTTTATATTTATTTCTAAACACATTATATATACATTTAAGTATTGCAAACTAACGTCAGCGCTTGTACTCGTCCCATTGTTACCAACTAAATAATTAATCATAGCATAGTATATAATGAAGGTAGTCAGTTTTGTTTATACAAATACTATCAGATACCTGCAGCTTCGCTAGTAGATACATTAATGAAAGGAACATCGGATATCGAGCCTTACCATTTACACACAATTTAAAAAAAATTTTCAAATCCTAGTTTTATGGCTCAAAAACTAATAGTGAGTTCATCCAAACCAATTTATGTTTCGCATTTAGGCCTATTTATATAATCAGTTATGCCCCAGGAAGCGCTAAAAAGCACGTTCCACGCCAGTTTGTTACTCATAACATATTTTGAGGTACTGTACTGTACATTTCACGCCGTTAGCTTTCTCTTGTGCTAATTAACCACTTACAAATTTGGTCCCGATTTGTCAAACGGTCTGGGCATGCAAGAAAAACACGTAAACAAATTTGATCATACATACCCACAGACTTTTATTATATAAATAAAAAGGAATAATTTACTAACATAAACTCAAATAATCCGAATTTATTCTCCAGGCAATGTATATGTGGTAAAAATAACCAAAACTTGAGTACTGCTTGGATATAGGCCTATCGGTCTTAAAAAGGTTAAGTTATATTTTGAAAAGCAATGTTTGATGCAATTAATTGGGATATATTTTGGTATATCGTCAAGAAGTGTAATACAAATGATTAAAATTAGATCACTAGAATTCTAGAAACTACTTTATAGCATATAGCTCTTATCTTTATTTATAATATATTTTAAAAGTTAAATAAATAAAATATTATACTCAATTGCCATATTAACATAATATATATCAATATAAAACAATATTGATAATTCTTTCTCTTGTAATTCATATTTATGTTTATGATTTTTTGCTGATAACCTAGTTGACGATAAAAAACTCGTTCATATTAAGATATTTGCAATGATTATTTTACTTGTATTTTTTACACGGATCTAAGAACATTTTCCAGTGCGATTGCTTTATCACTATAAAGCTTGATTAAATCGAGAAGAACAAATTACTTCAGCCGTAAAGTTCACTTAATGTCGGCTAACACAGTCAGACCTGAGTAAAGTTAATATTGGCAAATAGCCAGGAAAACTGGGTACATAAGTTTATTACTCTTTTATAACTTTGGGCTAACATTATAGAAACGCTATTTGGTAGAGTGGGAAACTTGGGGTAGTTTTGGCAGGTAAAATTATTACGTTTTAGTCATTTTCGCACCGTTACTGTATGAATGTTGTAATAAATTGAAAATAGCCTGCTAGTTGGAGTGACGAATTGAACGTTCTAACAAGAGATATACACTTACCTACGTCATATTTACCTAAACATATTTTGTTGGTTTGTTTTTCTGTGGGTCTTGATTGTGAAAATGTTAAACACAAGCATTTTCTTTCCTATCCTTTAGCTGTTGCCCTTGAGCAAATTTATCTGCTTTCCTTTGTTTTAAAGTTAGTAAATTAATAATTTATTGTTCCCTTATACATATGTTTACATTTTGTTAAAATCATAATTATACATACTGTACCTTATAACTAAAACACAAGAAAAAGTACTTGTATTTGCTTACACAAAATATCATGTAGGAAATCAATATAAACTCCTTTGATGTTCGAGAATTTTAAATAATCGGAATCACCAAGAACTTGATTTCGGAATATCCCAACACTAAAATAAAATAGATTTTGTGGATTTCAATTTCGTTCCGAAGATCCCAAACGGTAAACGTAATGTTGCTCATAAAATGATTTGAAATTTTATTATTTGGTTGTACCCTGCTATTATATTATGCTAAAATACTTATTTAGAGATTTTTACATATAAGATTGATTCTATATTTCTACAAATAACTAGTAAGATGAGTGAAAAATCACGGGCAGATTAATTTGATACATATCAAAAAACATTTTGTATACGTCTTAAAATAGCAATAAGGTCTGAATCAGAAAGCTGAAATGACAGAGAAACTGTAGTATTAAGCATTTTTCTTAAAGATCTGAAGTAAATTTATGAAACAAAAGAAAAGAGCATACATTTTAATCATAGGCATACCAAAATTATCAATTTAAACCCAAATCGTCGTTTAGGAAAAAACGTTTTTATTACTGTGCATCTAAAATTCACTAAAGTTTTCATCGTCAGTAGGCCTATATTTGTCACTTAACAGGAGCTCAAACTTGTATAGTTCTATTAAAATAACAATAATTATTCAGACCAGTAGCACAAGACAGACCATGCGTATGAGCTATCCATACATGTCAGAATCACATTGTAGACCTATATTGATGGAACACAAAGTCTAACCTAAAAGTTGTAAATATAACCTTAAATGGTTCACTTAGAGGTACTTCAACGTACCTACTACAGCTGATGGATGAAATCAGCTGTTATGTGTTAACAAATAAATCAAACAATAACAGTATGCGCATGCGCTATACTCTTTTGTTATTCATGGACGTACACTCGCTTCTATAGGAGTTGGTAATTATTAGTTTTTTGATTTATTTTCAAGCTGAAATGGTTGATATAAAATGAACAAGATTTATACTTTTATGTTAATGATTATTAAATGATATTTTGGGAATCCCGTTTCGAAAAAAGCCAATCATAGCGTATGTTGTACGGCCATCAATACAAGTTTAATCAAAATTGAGTAACGAATATAATTTTCCTCTTTGAAAAATGTTGTATTCAATTTGTGGGGCTATATTTAAAAGCTTTTAAAATACCATTATGAAAGCAGTTATGCATATGGATAACTGTCATAAAAGTTAATCCAATAATGTCGCACTAAAATGTTTATTTAACTGGCTACACCCATGCAGTCTTTTAGTACTGGAATTTATATTTATAAAGTGCATGCGATATGTCGTATATGTTATCAATTTGGTTTAAAATGAATTGTAATTTAATAAAAATAATGATGAGATCTGGAAGCTGTAAAATATACGAAAAAATTTCAATAAAATAGGATTAAAATGAGACTACAAGGCGTATTCTTTATAAAAACAACCATAATCCAAAAACATCTTAACAAAAACAACCATAGTCCAGAAAATTATTAAAAAAACAACCACAGTCCATAACATTCTTAACAAAAACAACCATAGTCCATAACATTCTTAACAAAAACAACCACAGTCTATAACATTCTTAACAAAAACAACCACAGTCAATAACATTCTTAACAAAAAAAAAAAACCATAGTCCATAACATTCTTAACAAAAACAACCATAGTCCATAACATTCTTAACAAAAACAACTATAGTCCATAACATTCTTTAAAAAAAAAACAACCACAGTCCATAACATTCTTAACAAAATCAACCATAGTCCATAACATTCTTAAAAAAAAAACAACCACAGTCCATAACATTCTTAACAAAAACAACCATAGTCCAGAACATTCTTTATAAAAACAACCATAGTCCAGAACAATCTTAACAAAAACAACAATAGTCCAGAAAATTATTTAAAAAAAACACCCACAGTCCATAACATTCTTAACAAAAACAACCATAGTCCAGAACATTCTTAACAAAAACAACCATAGTCCAGAAAATTATTAAATAAACAACCACAATCCATAACATTCTTAACAAAAACAACCATAGTCGAGAACATTCTTAACAAAAACAACCATGGTCCTGAATATTCGTAAAAAAAACAATATAATCCTGAATATTCTTAACAAAAACAACCATAGTCCAGAACATTCTTAACAAAAACAACCATGGTCCTGAATATTCGTAAAAAAAACAATATAATCCTGAATATTCTTAACA
>JAGFPH010000414.1:126317-145480 GCA_018207615.1 Philaenus spumarius | reverse complement strand
GTCCCGACAGAACATTCTTCAAAAAGACAACTATAGTGCTAGGAATTTGATTGTTTTTGCGAAAATGATGAAAGATTGTATTATTTATTTGTCTTTAGTGTTGAAATTTTCATTTTCTATTATTATGTTAATAAACCGTCTATGATTATATGAATATTAACTTGGCTTGGCAAAAACACCCTTAGTCCATACAAACTGTACTTTAAATAACATAAATATATACTAAATTTAACTTAAAGTCTGAATGCCTAAAGAGTAGACAGGTGTTTGAATAATTTAAAAAAATTTACATAACACACCAAGAGAAAATGGTTTGTCCATCTCCTAAAAAATTATGTTTTTGTACAAAATTATTAAATTTTCATATATCTTGGCGTTATAAACAAAATTAAATTTGTAAATCAGATTTTCTTTTACAAATGTAAAATTTATGTTATATTGTAGTCTACTCGATCCCCTTAAATTAATTTTCGATCTAAATATCTTTGATTTAAATATTCACATTTAAAGAATTTTCATTTGAAACCGTGTGTTTCGGTGAGCCTTTTAGAAAATATTTTGTTGAATCTCTTAGTATCTATCTCACAATAATTTTAAAGGAATTCATCATAAGTTAATACATAAATACCTTAATTCCTTGTATTGCTCGCAGTACTATTGCGACCACTCTCTATTCGGCGACGAACGTTTCGCCTACTTTTCAGGCATTTTCAAACCGTTTATACAAATTTAAAAATGATTTCAATTGTTTTATTGCTTGTCAAAAATCTATAAATTACACACAAACACTCCACAAACATGAACACACAAACACACGTAATGGGCATAACTATGCCGATGTAGTTTCTATTAAATGAGGAAATCGCGCACGTGCACTCTGGGCCGTCCTTGTATCAGTCCATACTGATTCGGTTAATTAGTCGAACCCGACCTTCGACAAAATTTTGGCAAGCATTAAATGTGTGTTATAGATTTCCTTACTTAAAAATTGTTTTTTTTACAACACAATTAATTGTTTTATTTCCGTCTTCAGCCATATTTGTTCAGCTGAAGATTTTGCTTTCTGGGCTGCTTTAGAGTTTGAGTTAATGATGGATGTCATGAATGTATTTTGGCAAGATGTTGTGCCTTTTACATAATTTATTAAATTGAATGTTTCGTACTGTGTTATTGAATTTTATATTATAATTTTTGAATTTATAGGCAAGTAGCTGAATTGGGATAATCCGATCTACTTTTAACGAATTGAACGTGTTTACTGTTGAGCAATACTCGAGTGAATGAATCAAACTGTGTGAACGGAATCAACCTTGACAAGGCTGGCCGTATGCTATTGCAATAGTGAGACGTTAGAACGTGACTAGAACATCACTTGTAAACAATTGTTTTTACTAATTTTATTGAGTCTCAGTTTTAACTTTCGCAATATGCATGCCATAGTTAATTTTAAAGAAAACTCCGATGTACAGTCGATACATAATTCAAGTTTTCAAGACATCCAACTGAAAATCGAGTTTTTCGTCTTATTTATTTAACAAATCAGCGTAAACAACCCGTTCTGAGGTCGGATCAAATAATTGCACATTTTGTTTTTTATGCTTGATATGAATACATCAAGTCTCAGTAGCTAATACATTCTCTATGCTTACATATTGAAATACGTCTCGACAATACAGATCGTATACGCATTTCATATTAATAAATATTATTTCACAATAAAACATATTTTACAATATTAAAAACATACAATTGATAGAATATTATATTACCAAATTTCCACCATGGAAATTTTCCAAAACGAAACTTAAATAATTAATTATAATGAATACGAATACAGAAAGTGGTTGCACCCATAAAGCAGATTGTAATTAGATATAATTAAATAATTTTGAAAAAAAAAATATTTTAAGATTTTTCTTTTACTTACACTATAATATCTATCTTTATGACGAATTTCACATCCCTACCTATACGGGAAGTGCCTTTTAATAAATTTTGATGATAATTGAGTCAGTCAGTAACAAAAACTCAAACTTTGAAATTCTCCCCTTTTGAAAATGCTTGATATTGAGAGATAAATTATTTATAGTGTACGTAGCTACTTTTAAGATTAATCTATGTTACAAATTTCAAAAGCCAATCTTAAAGATGAAGCAGAGATATGAGAGGGTGAGAAAACCGGGGAATCGGTTCAAGTACACTCGCATGCTTGCTGGAACGTCGTCCTTTTATCACGGTTAGGTTTTAGTTAACGATTTAATATTAGATAATGAATATGATTTTTCAATAAAACTAATTTTACAATATTTAAAAAATATGTACCAAAATTCATCTTTATGTGAAGTAAAATGAATATTTTTTTAGGAGTTAGTATCCCCGTTTTCATCTCTTAAACGCTAATAATAAAAAAAGCAATCTTAATAATTTTGAATGCGTTTTAAATCTTGTTTTAACTCTCTGTGCAAAAATTCCAATTTATCGATCTGTTTTTGAGATACAAATTAATAAGAGACAAAAACGACGGCTTTGAAAAAAAAACATGCACTTTTGGACATTCTTATAATGATAGTGGGGATTGTCTTTGGCGCCTTTAAGTATTGGTTCTGAAACACCATGCATAATGTTCCGATTTTGTACTGTATACCAAAAAGATGTCATTAAAAAAGTGTTATGTAAAATGTAATTCTTCCTTATATAAAATGAATGCTGAACTGAATTCCACTCGAATTTTTTAACTTTAGTCTTAATGTCTAAATAGTTACAAATGTTATTCGTCTTTAATTTTGCTGCCATACTTTAAATTTCACCTATAGGTCTAATAATGAAAAAGCGTCGACATAAGAAGATACATTTGCTATTTAGTAAACGTAATATCGTTATTGATTAAGCACAGTATATAGTTTGTAATTTACCGTAAGGTTGTAGGCTTAGTTGGCTAGGGCTTAAAGTTTGTGTTGTGGATTGCCAACATCGATCCTGCATTTACAGTTTACATCGCACTCCAATTTGTTTTAACATTCTATCTTTTATAATCTACATTATAAATAGTAAAAGCAGTTTGACCTGACTGACATAGAATAAACTTAAGCAAAACTACTGAAGATCAAAATACTCAAATTCGAAGATATATTCTTATGGTGACACGCACACCAAGAAAGGTTTTGCAAAATTTTATATTTGAAGAAATTAAGTGCGTAAATGAAAACTCGGTGTTGCATTCCCAGCTCTACAACAGATAAAACAGCTGATTCGTATCAAAAGCTTTTACATTAATTACCGTATCAATCAACTTAGGAAATTTAGAATCAGTTAATTGTTCTTCACAACCAACAACCTTTTTAGTTTAGGTGAACAAAATAAAGCAAATACAAACAAAATGTAAACGAAAAGGCTTACTGTATTAAATAATTTAAACATCTGTTGTTTAATATTATAAACAAAATTACTGATTTGGATAGCAAATTTAATAAAATTTTATGTTAGCCTACATTGAACTAAAACATGTTTCTTGAAAGTATTTGCATTTTGTAAAATTTAAAATCAGGTAATCATTATTCTTCACAACCAAACGTTTGTTTTGGAGTAGGTAAAAGGAAACAAAAACTAAAATAATCAACCAAAAAATTACTGTATTATAATTTAAACATCTATTGTTGCACATTTTACTGTTTCCTTTAGTTAGCTTAATCATAATTTGTTTGAAATGTTGACTATTGATTTTATAAATATTAATAGTGAAATTACAAAGCATGCCGTAATTCAAAAGATTGTGGATGATGAGTGACTGTTTCGATCTCTGTCTACATTATGTATAGGTAACCACTACCCGCATCACCCTACTCCGATTCAAGTGACTCTGTCCTAATCAATCGTAATCGTGTGAAAATATCAGAGTATACAATAATATGTAATTGTTTCGTCACGAGAGTTGGTGAGCGAAGCAAGCAGGTTGTGGAGCCCCCTAGTATATGTATAAGCATATACTGACCTGACTGTAATATAATCAACGTAGAGTAAAAACGTCTACAGGTAAGAATTCGAAACTTTTAAAGTACTGTATATTCTTATTTGGTCATATACGCTCACTAACCCGTATGATTTTGTAAAATGTTGCTTTTAAAACTTAAAAATAGGGAAAATACGTCGATTTGCTTCCAGCTCATTACCAAATAAGACAGCTCATTCGGATGAAAAGCTTAAGAACACCATTTTAAGTTATTTCTATATTGAACCAACACACATTTCTTGAATGCATTTATATTCATTACTACAGCAACCAACTTACAAACTAATCACTTCATAATTATTATTAATCACAACCAACCGCTTTTTTAGGTTTGTTAATAAAATGAAATCAAACACCAACAAAAATACAGTTAGGTGAAAATTAAAACATACAAGTAAATTTCACGAAAAACATTTTTTGTTTTTCTAAAATTTCACTAGTACCAACTGTGGTCACACTTAATATAAAAATAAAATTCGTCGGCGAGTATTACTTGTAAAACGTTTCATTCCAACATTTTCGTCGAATATTATTGTAATCTATCTTTATCGGTTTAGCAACGTAAACAATAAAACAAGCAGATTTTTTCAAATTGTTGTCAGTTTTTTAATTACACTTCTGCCTCATTTTTTAAATCGTAAAACGTATTATGGTACATCCCAAGTTACTAAGAATAACACATTACTAGACTAGAACTTTGATAGAAATCGGTCAAGTTGTTCTTTAAATTAATTAATTTTTACAAATACAAACCGATTAATAACTAAACAAACTTAAAAAATTTTTATTTAAAAAAGTGATGGAAATTAATTGTAACAAGTCACGCCGTACAAATTAAAACCATAATAACAATGTCTGGTCGAAAGATATAAATGAAAAACTCAAAAATTGACTGCATCTATTAAAATAATTTTATTTTGTAAAAATACGTACTTTTAATAGTGTGCCTTAATAAAATATATGTCATTTCAAGCATTTTTCAAATGGGAATTATTTTTTGCTTCTACCCCCAAGTTGCTATAGCCTTTCATAAATTGAAAAGTCAAAATTTCAAGTTCAATTTACACGGAAATGGTTGGGTTTATAAACAATTAATAAAATAAAAAAGTCTTAAATTTACGTACACGATCTGTAAACGGAATACAAATTTAGGGTGTCTTACAAAATTTTAAAGTTGGCCGCCATATTGGAAAAATGGCTTATGTTATCACAATTTGAAAACCACCAAGTTTTTTAAGTAGACATTCATTTTAAATGAGAGGTTAAACATTTTTCTATTTTTATTAAAAACTCAGAAATACAGTCGTTCCAATCCTTTTTCATACACTGTATACATACAGTCCCATTAAATGTTAGGTCTTATGTGGTCGATGTTAAATGTATACAATACCGGCCATACTTTATTGTTCCTTTCTGTGAACAGGCCAACCCTCCAGGAGCACCACTAACACTAACAACCCCTCATGGGAGATGTAACATAGTGACTGTATTACATACTGACCCTAAGCAAACCCTTTGACAAGTCCCTTATTTGTTCTGTTCGTTTACATTCGTTTGTTGCGAATCCAGCAGAGTGTACTAAGTCTATTTTTTACTAAGTTAAGAGTCATAAATACAACAACAAAAAATGGACTAACGGAGGGAATGATGTGCATAATACATTTGTTGTCATGATGCTTTGTTTGCCAGATTATCTGCACACTCATTTCCACCCGTTGCCAAACAAAGCGTACGCTTTTGAGACCTGTCAGTCGTATTTTGGTCTGGACTCATTGTCACACTAGCTTTTTACCTGAACTGTCAGGCTGTAAATACAAATTTCATTATCAGCGAATTTCCATAGGAAAGATGAGCTATTGCAGTGACTCTTATGGTGAGACCTAAGGTAGGAAGTGTTCAATGAGCACCGACCTTAGTCCCTAGAACACGTTTGTGGCGTCATTAAACATTATATATATACAATTTATTTATAAGTATTTATCTTACCATACTCAAGCCACTAATTGGTCTTCAGAAGAGTATTATCCGAGTAATTTTTAGGAGATCTAGATTTGATCACTCTTGGCCACTATTTTTGGCTTCCAAAATCCTTCCGTTACGTCATCTTTATGTATATAAAGTTTTTAAAATATTTTGCCAACAAAATTCTGTTGTTGTAAATAACATGCGAGATAGGTACTGCATACAATTTCAGGAACTCTGGTATTGTACCTGTACCTGTACCTAAACAAAATTTAACTCTGTACCGTCAGTTTTTTACCTATAGTGCCGCTTGTTTTCATAACATTATCATTCCAAAAATTACTATTTAAAAACATATGTCTTATAGGGTAGTGTTAAGAAATGTAAAGTCCTGGCTGTTTTCATCAGATGATATTGAACCTTTATTCGACATTATGCAATAATAGGCCAATATATTATGAAATGCCTTGCAGGTTGATTGATTTTTTATTCTCTATGTTATTATATATTTAATTTTCTTGTGGTTAGGTTAGGGCACCTGCCGAACTCTCCAATTCAATATTGTTTTTTTCTTTTTGATGGAAGTCTCAAACTGGCGTAAGCCTAGGAGACCCCTAAATTTGTTCAGTGTTACACTGATAATTGTATTGTTGTAAATTGTGTCTGTATATTTTGTATGTATAATTTATGTTATAAGTAAGTATAGTTATGTTATCAGTATGTTAAAAAATATTCTTCTTTTGTTTTTTATGCATTATATTTTTTTATATTTTGTTTATTTTTCATGTATAACCTAAGTGAGATTTTAAGTTGTGTTTTATTTATATATACAGTGTAACATATGAATAAATATAATAAAATAAAATAATAAAAAATAAATATATATAATGTTCGCATTAGTACGGCCGCATTTTCCGTCCGATTTTTTCAAAATTTGGTAATCACCTTTGTTTACGAAGTCGCTCAGACGCGTTTGTTAGCCAAAAAATTCAACAACTGAATGCACGTTTTTGACAGGATGTATCAATTTATTGAGATTTTTCATACTAGAATAAAACTTTTTAGGGTTTATCTAAAATTAAAATATAGAAGATTATTCTGTAAATTTTGTTTTTCAACGACCTTAGAGCCCGTCTGGTTCCCCCGAAACCGAGCAAAACATAAAATACTATACAAACACCCGTTCCAAAGATAAGCAGTTCAAAATCCTAGGCCGCAAGGTCGATGTGCAAACTCGCAAAGTGGGGTTTTTGAAGCGAGAGGAATGAAGCAGAGGGTGAGATGGGGATGGAGGTTGAGGTGCAAACAAATTCCACTAATATATTTCGTACACGAGGCACCTATTCAGCGTCTCAAATAGTCGGTTAGAACAAATAACTTATTTTTGGAAATTCGCTAAACTCACGTCAGCTTGAACCGGTGCTTCATTAGTTCTTGTGTTGAGTTAGATGTTTTTCCAATAACTCTGAAACACAATTCTGACAATTCTACAATATTCCGCCACAAAGTGCCTAAGGCAGTGCAGGAAAAAACGGGGGTATACAGGATCAATTGCAACGATTTTGATAGATTCTGTATAGGCCAAAATGGAAGTATAGGCAAAATTAGGCCTATAGACGGAAACAACTGGCGAGGCAGACCATTCGTTGGATTCTCGCCAACCTGACACTCTCTGGACCTGTGTTCTTGACAATCTTGAGATTGCGTTACATGTAATGGCGGTTCACAACAGAAGTGTAGGCCTAAAACACGAGCTTTGCCTTCAACCCACATGTCCACCCCTCCATAAAATATTTAGTTTTTAATTTTGTTTCTGTCACGCAAATTATGTTAAAGAACCACACTGATTTATTTTTATGGTTGAGTATTCACTCATTTTCCCTTAGACACCAAACAGACAACTAAACTTTAGACTTGAACATCTGTAACAAGCAGGGGCGGATACAGGATTTCATTTTGGGAGGGGTCATAAGAAGTCGAAAAGAAAATTAGCAAAAATTTAACAACAACAGGTCTGGGGAATTAAAAAGTATGTATAAACTCTATGGAATAGTTTTTTAATGCATTTCTACGCCATAAATATTTTCTTGAAAGAGCAAGAGTTTCTTGCAGATTAAAGAATAAAATAAACCATAATTATTGGAGAGTTAACAGGAACGGTACTAAAATCGTAGCACCACAACACGATCATTAAATCTACTTTGTTTCACTAAATTTAAAACAACGTAACAAAAGATCTCACTTATTGAAGTCATACAACTGCAAACAGCGGCGCGCTCCGTTAAACTATTTTAGCCCAACAAATAGAGATTTTTTATTTTTATTGAATTTCAGCAAGCGACATCCACAGTGGCTGCGCGCAACAGGCTGCTGTTTCCGACACTACCACCTTCTGGTAAATTTACCATCGGCGTCTTCTGCAAATTTACGCGTTTCGCGATATGTTCTGAAGCATTTTTACTATACTTTATCAACCTTATTAAAAAATTGCAGATATACGAATTGTAGATTTTAAGGTCTACTTTCAGAATCCGTTTGGTAAATTTAAAACGGGCCACTTAGGTTAATTGGGCAAATTATGTAAGATAATGGTCTACATAGTTTGTACTGAAATTGTGCAAAAGCTATTAATGCGACAAATTTCATCTTCTTCCTGTTTGAAGAACAAATGATAAACAATCATTTTCTAAAAAATCTGCCCTTAATATTGTAAATTATAAAGATATGAACTTTTAAAAAATGGTAGTTTTTAAGCGTTTTTCTGACTTTTCTAATTGAAAAGTGGTCCAATCAGTCTCTATAAAAAACCATTTGTAGGTTTTTTTTGAAGTATCGTGATCCATTCATAATTTTTTATAAAATTAACTAAAACTCCAAAAAGTCCTAATGTATTGTAATTTTTGTTCATACAAAATGCGCAAAAGCTCCTTGCCTGATGGATTTTGTTTTTACATACCTTTGTGCTACCCTTAAAGTCACTGTTGATGTCGCTGAAATATGCACTTCGTACTACCGTGTTTCGGACGCCGTTTTTCAACCTTAAAAGTTGTGGAACATCTTAAATTGTTCTTTAAAGGCTTTGTGCTTTTGCCTTATATCTCATAATTGAATGAAATCGTCGACAACTCCTTTTAATCAACAGTTTAAATGATTAAAAATCGATTATTTTTAACGCATTTTTTGGGAGTTTTAAGCAATAATTTCTATATTTTAAGCTAACACGTAAAAAGTATAAAGCCTTCTTTATAACTTAAAGTAGTTTCCCAGATTATTAGTTTATAAATAGAATCCGAAACACGGTATTACGAATGCATGTTTCAACGATTTTGCGGCTTGATTCGGGCCGTTTTAATTGAAATCATACTGTACACTCGGGAGTTTTCTTTAAGGTAATGAAGAGCCATAAATTCAATAACAAAATTAGACTTCTTTTTGCTCTATAGGCTGGGCTAAATACGCTAAGACAATCGGCGCAATGGTACATACTTCACAGGCAAGACCTATAGCTGTAGTCCATGAACAGTAAATCAGGTTTTTGTTATATCAAACGAAAATATAGAATTTACACTAAAATCCATATAAACATCAATGTACAAGTATATAAATTTGTATTAGATATAGGCCTATCGATTACAAAATATGCTTGCTCATTGGTTGAAAAAATGTCAAATCTTAAGAGTTTACAGAACACTTCATAATATCTAAAAAATTATAATAGTGACGAATGATTATAGAAGACAATGTTAGAAAGTTCAAATCTTGATGAATCCAAAGATGACCTTATATTATTTCAAAACAAGTCTGTCTAACGATTATGAGCCTTAGAAAAGTGAAACGTTTTGTGTCTTTTCTTTTTGTTTCATGTGCTGCGTTATCTTTTTAGACAACTACAATTACAAACGATGATTACATAATATGTAATTATACGTTTTAGAACAAATTTGTAAAAACAAAAATTAACTTTTAAACCATTTCTTTTCCAATAATTGTTTTTGTTTTATTGAGATTGGATGATTTACAGTGGGTGAAATATTCGACACAATCAGACGATACAATAATGCTGCCTGCCACTTGCTCGGCCGGCTGAGACGACAGTATGGTGTTATTTGGCGCTTGTAAGGTTAAATCAAACATATTAATCAAGCCTTAAAAAATGTTGGGGGGGGGGTCATGACCCCCACGACTCTCCCCCTATGTATCCGTGCCTGGTAACAAGGTTTCCCTTGAATAAGCTGCTGTTATACTCGTTATTGCTACATTTTCGGTTGAACTGTTTTAACTGTTTGAGTTATTTAAATGTTTTCCATGAAATTGAACAATAAAACATAACGGTTACAGCGTTAAATAAATACGTGTTCGTAAACAACAAGTTTATAGCCTATCACCGACACGATGTAACGGTGTGTAATAAAAACACGACATTGTCTGCTGAGAACTGTTTATTCCAACAGTGAAACTGTCATAAATATAATTACAGTTATAAAGTTTAATTTAAATTAAAAAGTTAACTTCTTTAAAGTAGTTCAGGGTGAAGTTTTATGACTTAACGAGAACACTTTCAACTCGCATTATGTCTGACAACAAATTAACTTCCTTCTTTTCTTTTAACTTAAAACAGACCTCATGTATATTTTATAGTAATTTCTTCAAACCATTTTTGAAATAATAAAACAATTTTGTTTATCATCGCAAGCACGAGCTACAATGATCAAATTTTATCTCTAGTCAAAATGGTTATATTTTGATTATTGTAGCTTGCGCATCATCGAAGATGACGACATTATAATTGAAATGAGTTTGAGTAATAAACATATTAGTGTTGAAATTATGTGTTCAAGTTTTATTTTATTATGGTTAAGATAGTTGATATATTGTTCAAAATAAGGATATAAAGATTACACAATCTTTTATCTTCTACTTTATTTTTGTAATGGTTTAGAAACTTTATACAATCAAATAATTTCGTAACGCCTTACTGATACAATATTACAATCTGATTTATATACAGTTTCAGATCTTTCCTCTCTTTCATTGTTTGTTAGGTATCTTTCAACCTCGTGGTAGCCTTTTATAAAAGACATTTATGATTTTTTAAATTAAAATTTATTATTTTAAAACATATTTTACTTGGATTTATTTGTATATAATTTGATTTATTTCTTTTAAATGAATTTATAAATTATATTAGTACTTGTAATATTTTACAAATTTGAGATCTGCTTTATATGTAATCAAAGATTAGACTACTTACATATATTTTTGGATACTTTTTGTTTTATTGGTGGCATTTAACTTTTACATTTCATACACAATTTTAGTACTTTTGTTCGATATATGGATGGTTTTATCTTTCACCCTAAATTTTGGTTTTTATTTGTCACTTATCACACTTACACTTAACGAACGATGAAATTTAATGCCTTTTAGATTATTTGATGTGTCTAACATTATATTTAGTTACTGTTAAAGTGAAAAGTTTGATTTCGACTTTGTCTTGCTCAACCATTTGCTTTCAATTCAAGTTCCATTTATTCTACGAAAAGCGATTATTCATCTGCCTAAAGATGGATTGCTTTAGGATTGAAGACTTTAACAAGAAACTTATTATCAGCTGAAAACACGACTAATGTAAAATCTGTCTAATATCGTTATAGTGCGTATCTGTCTCATTGTTATTCTACAGTGTAAGAAATGTTAGGTTAAATTGCAATCATTGTCACATTTGAAATCATTCTTTCCATTACAGGGTGAGGCAAAAGTCTGGTTTTATTCTGCTTCGTAATTGAGATAGAAGGGCGCAAGAAATGGCATTGTTAGATTTTGACATGGGCTATGTACAGGCGTACCAAAATTCAAGGAGACCTTTTGTAGTGCCTATATTGCTCATGTTGAAAACAAGAACTTTAGGAACAATTAAAAAAAAAAAAACAACCCAATACATTGAGAAAGTAAACATTTAGTATACACTAGTTTCAGACCTTTCTGAGTAATTTCTAATTTTACTATGCACCACTTAGTACTGAATAACAAAAGCCCTAAAATTCGGGTTTATAATATACATTTTTTTTTTACTTCTAATGAAGTACTTATAGCTAACAAAAAAAGCTTAAAATCTGAGGTCAGACTAAAAAAACTGCAAAGAAGTCCTGACGATTACTGTAAAACATTCTAGCATCGTAATGAACAGTAATTCTTCCTCATTGTTTTTCATTTTCTTTTTCTTTTACATTTCGTTTCGTTTTCCTTTTCCTCTTTGTACATTTTAAAGTTGATCTTTTGGCTTCTAAAATTCTTTTCCTGTCAACAGTTACTTCAGCATCCCCACATAGTTTCTGTAACACTTCCACTACCAATACCACTATAGTTGAATGTAACTATATAGCATCTAATACAAAAAATGCTCAATGTTTGTATCCCAACAAAGTTGTTTTCAGGGATTCCTGTCCAGAAAATGTTGCTAAAGAACTCATTTGTGTTTTGGGTTGTTCCACGCAGGCAGTTTGTTTAAGAAATTCTGGTTTGATAAGTCCTGAATAATATTTTTTATTTCTAACATAAATGCCCTGAGACATTGTGCTTATGAGAATATTCCTAATCTGAAATTAAGGATTTTGGTACGTAGTTCTCCTTTGTGGCGAGTTAGTGATTATTATGTACTTTTGAATAAAAATCGAAAGACGCTACCGTAAAAGTATAGTTTAAATTATTTTATAATGAAGATGAGTAAAAGACATACAAGTATTACAGTCGACTTTTAATAACTCCAATCTCAACAGCTCACGTCCCTTGATAAGCCGATATTTTTTAAATCTCCTTCATTTTCCTATACAGTTATACCTCATATTTACCTCATAAGTCAAATATTTAGAAATAAAAACCTCGATTATACGAATTGTCTTTGTTTTGAGGAGTCGTGGAAAAATCACTATAAGACGAAGTTTCTATTTCATTTCCTTTATAAACGAAGTTCGCAGTTGACGTCATGGTCAGAGCCAATCCTTCACTTGAGGATGTCTCCCCTCTCCCATCAGTCCTAAACACAGCGCTAAATATATTTATTTTATTTCATCCATCAGCTGCAATGCTTCAAAAACTATGAGAACCATTTAGGTTATGTTTACAACTTTTAGGTTAAATTTTGTGTTGTTATTATAAAAATACAAAATTCATCAATATGATTAACATACAAAATTCAACAGACACTAAAATTCAACCAAGACTAGAATATACTTTAGTTTATGTTTAGAACTTTAATCAAAACGATTGCTCAAAACATTTGAGCAGAAATTTTTATGATGATTTGTATTTATTCGCATTAAATACAACGAATAAATCAAACAATAAACCATGCACACGAGGTATTCCTTTGTTCACAATAAAGTATTAGGTGCTTTATGGACCTACTTCTTATAATTAATTATTAATTGTACACTCTGTATATTTATCGGCATAGAACCGGTTGGATATAGTTTGTTTTTTCTAGGCCTAAGTAGTTTCTTTTAAAGAGCAAAGTTAAAAATGGATTATAAAAAATTAAAATTTCAACGACTACATTAATAACAAAATAGTTTGAAAATACCTATACATGTTCAACTTGAATAGGCACATTAAATTTAGTATTTTATTATTATTAAAAAGGTATTACACTATAGTATAATATATACAATTGTACACATTTACCGAGTTAAAAATCCCCTCAGCATAGTAAGGTATGCTTAGATAAGTTTGTGGTACTGTATTTCAATTATGTATTTCTGATGTGTATCTAATTAACCAGCCTGTGATTTTCACGAGTCTCTAACGTAAAACAAAGAGGTAATTTGAATGTGCTGCCGATATTGTATTGAAAACATCTGGGTAAAATTAAGACTTTTTAAATATTCTTATATTTCACCGTTTTTGAATGGAAACGCCAGTAAAAAGATTTACTGGGTAACTATTGTTAGAGTCGCCGCAGAACGTTTGATTAATTGAAGATTCCACTCTACAAGAGCTTCTTGAACACTTTTTCTGTAACTAAACCTCCTCCTATGCTATTAATATAGACGAATCCACAGTGAAACGTGCTACGAATCCAAACACTGCTCTCTCTTGGCTATTACTTTAATGGTTGATAATATAAAAGTTGATTGGACTTATAAAACTAAATCTGTAACTATTTATTTCCTTATCGCCATTTTGAATTTATTATTTGAACTTGAGCACTATTGTATATGGTAGGATTGTTATTATTTTTCGTTTATATTCAATGTTCATATAATAACAAATTTGTCTTCTATTTAATTAGTTTAGCAATGTTAAAAACAATAATGTTGGTGACAATAGTTCAAAAAAGTACATTAGTAAATAGCTACTAGCAAGCCCCTGGAAAAATCACTGCCAGATTAATTTGATGGACATCAGAAAATTGACAAAATTTCCATGAATAGTTTTAAACTCGATGTTTAGAATTATAAAGTCTATATTATAAATTAATACTTTTTATTAATAATCTATATTCATAAAACAAAGTCGGGTTTGTTACATCACTTATAACTCAAGAACGGCTGAACCAACTTTTACAATCTTTTATTTATATTTATGATCTAGAGCAATTTATTTTAAATAACAATAGTTATTAAGACTCACCGCCAGCAATACTTTGAAGTTTTATCTTCAATTAAAAATGTCACATATGTACACTACACTTGTTTCGGACATTTGTCGTCCATCTTCGGGTGATCAAAACAGTTAATTAAAAACATTTAACACAAAATTACATTTACATATTCAATACTCGCGCACAATAAAGCATATACACGTCCACGCAATCATGTATTTATGCCGGCACTACTCAGTACACTCCGGAGTATGTACGTTCTGAATATAAATATAACCTTTTATCGTCAATTTATTTATTTATACAAATTTAAAGAAGAAATACCCATTTGTTTAACTTTGGAAACATTCCTACATCTTCTATTTACTATTACTATTACATATTATTAACGAGGTATTACACTATGATAATAATATAAACCTTATAAATGTACACACTTACACTGAGTTTAAAATCCCCTCTATACAGGGAGACAATTAAGTCTGGAAACGGTTTAATATTTCGTATGTAAGGAAAATTTGAAGGTAGATGAGATTAAGGAACCTATTCTGTGTAAAAATACTATTTTATTAAGATTTCAAAAAATTATCGGCCATCTTGGATCCGCCATCTTGAATGTAACTTTGTTTTTTTAAATGGGAAGTTGGTCATGTGATACATCATTTCGATGTAGAATTTCAAGAGAAAACCAACGGTGAAATTTTCACATCCATATCTTTAACCGATTAAAAATGGCGGCCAAAAATGACGGATTAATTTTTTGAAATCTTAATAAAGTAGTATTTTTACATTAAGTAGGTTCCTCAATCACATATACCTTCAAATTTTCCTAATATACGAAATATTAAACAGTTTCCAGACTTAATTGTCATCCTGTATTGATAGCTAGGTAGGCTTAAATAAAATTATTTGTTGTTTTAAATAGTGTTCTTTTTTAATGGTGTTTTCTGATGTGTATGCAACTAATCTGCCTGTGTGAGGTTTTGTAACGTAAATATTATAAAAGAGAATTATTCATGTCGAGCGATGTTGGTCTGTTAAAAGCGGATAGCTTGGATATTAGAAAGCTTGCCAACGTAAAGGCTCCTTGTAGCGACAGATATTGTTTTCCACACTCATTGAGTCGGACCCAAAGATATTTTATATTTATTGCAAACGTTTTAGACTCTTAAGTTTGGGAAAGAATAAAATCGTTACCATATTTGTTTCCATTGAGTCTACTTGATCGTGCTGAGTAAAGTAGTAAGTCATTGGTAGAATCTCACATAATAATTTTAATATACATAATTAAGTTTTATGTAAGTATTTATATACACACAATTTGAAAATAAATGCATATCTGAACAAGCATTTTATTTGGTAAAAATAGTAATACCCCGCGGAAAATCACATTCAGAATAATAGGATATACATTAATAAAACATAATTTAAAAAAAGTATTATTTAAAAACAAATTTTATCTAGGTCTACATAGCTTCGATGTGGGGATTATTAACTCAGTAAATGTGTAAAACTATAAGGACTAGTGCCACGTAAATGGAGAATATTATATCATTGAACGAAGGTAGCACTCGAATTTAAGAAAAAACCACAAAGCAGTATTTAGTAAATTCCACCATTATTTTTTTTTAAAGTTTATGTCAATAATACACTCCACAATAAGTGAACATGTCTCTTGTTCCTATATCAAATAACGATTATTGTAAAACTTAACTTTTACTAAACCAATTAATTGTCTTTAATTATGGATATGGTGTTACATTATAGAAAATCTTTAAGAACTAAATGAATAGACATCGCTACATTACTAATACTCCAAACTGATAAATGGACATCGCTACATTACTAATACTCCAAACTGATAAATAGACATCGCTACATTACTAATACTCCAAACTGATGATTCTAAAAGAACCGCCCCACGGTTGGGAACGTATTAGAAAAGAAAAATAACTGTAAATCAGTTTTTTACTGTAAATAAAATTTCACAATTAAATCGCTCGCTACATAGTGTTTTTAATTTCTATTTTTGTAAAATCTTAACTAAACTATATCATTAATTGACAAAACTTTATTATTAAAAAAAACTGACAATGTAAAAACTAAATAACCAGTTTACTTAATTTTAACTAGTTACTCAAATAACCTATAAATTCCTATAAATAGTTTTATTGTATTTAATTGTATAATAAAAAAATCATTAGCAGTTTCTGCTCTTTGTGTCTACCTGCTAATATAATACACTGAATAATAGTCCAGCGCCCGCTAGAAAATTGTTTCTCGTTAGATTTATTTTGCCCAATCTTCGAGTGTTTCTGTTGTGCCCGAGTGCGGCTTCGCTCTTGACTCACACAACGTACAGACTATTCATAGCCTTAGTATTTCCCAATACTTCTTCGGGACATTGTTGAGAGATGTGTAAAGGTTACAAAGAACTTTGGCAACATCAAAAATTGCAATTTTTATATGAGTTTTGAACAGTGGAAATGGTCGTTTTTGCGTTTTTCCAGAACTAAAATAATTTATATCTCGAAAATAAACAATTTTACAAAAACATTACAAGAGACAACATACAAAACATTGTTTAGTGGCGAAAAAATATATATTTGAAATATGTTTTAAAACATTGTTTAAAAATTGTTGTGGATTTTTTATAAAGGACTCTTTCTGAAAATTGCGCAAAAAATTTAAGAAACAAAGTTTTCTAGTAGAAGCGAAGATGGATGGATAATTAGCCATTTCTGCACTTTGTGTCTATCTGCTCATACATTGACCACAAGCACGGCGCTAGTTAGGCAAAATGCAAACATTGCTGTAGGTAGATTGTATATACTCAGCCGTTCTTATACGATTTTTATTTTTTATTGTTTTATGATTCTCTGCGTTCCTAAATAAATAGAAAATAGTATTTTATTTTGGCCGAATTGTAGGACTGCGATATTGAAATGTGCACCGATCCTGGTCTTTTCAACTTGAACACATTTTCCATTACGTTCTTTATACACCCGTCAAGCATCGCTTTAAATAATTACAGTTTTAAATTTGATAATTTTGTCATTTTATTGTTAATAAATATCTTATTAATGAACAAAATCACAAGGTTTATAAAGAAACACAATTTTATACAGGTGTAATAATTACTTCATGAATGTTTGGGCTTGAAATTGGTAAGTTACATGCTAACTGGATCTGCCAAACTAAGGTAATAGATCTTACAAAAACGGTCTCCCATGGGGAATGTTTACGACGTTTTTGAATTTTTTAACAAACTTAAATGAAGGAACTTATAAATGTTATATTTTTTAATAGTATCTGAATGTTCTCCCAAACTAAGGGATAGTTCCTTACAAAGCTCCATTTTAAATAACATGGGGTAATGTTTTAAACGTCGGTTATTTTTATATACAGTACTATTTTGTGTTTTTATATGTATCTGTAAATGTGTAGTTTGAAAGGTTTAAAATTCCACTACTTTTGTAAAAATTGGTTGAAAAATAACCTCGTAATGGACCGATATAGAAATTACTTTGCCATTCTGTATATATAAAAGAAGAAGTCCTGACTGACTGACTGGTTCATAATTAATGTACAGCAAACAAATGTGAAATGTGATAGCTAGAGCCTTAATATATTTAGGGTACCTTAAAACCACTATATAGAAGTGCACTAAGAAAATATTTTGCAAAATTTTGATTTTTAGGGTTGAAAATGGTCATAGAACGGGGTTTACTCCCAGCCACATAACAGATAAAACAGCTGATTTGAATCAAAAGCTTAACACAATCTTAGGTTAGGCCAATATACATAACCGATATACGTCTATTTAAATTTATTACCATAGCAACCAAATTGGGAAATTTAAAATCAGGTAATTAGGTACTTACGTATTATACGGAGGCCAATAATTTTAAACGTTGCTAGGTTATTTAAACAAAAATGCAAGCATTAAAAAAATAGCCTGAAAGGTACTAACCTATAGACTTTAGTCACAGTACTCATCAGTATTCGGGCCAGCGATCATTTGACGTTTCGTTACAGAGTTGTCGGCAATGGCTAGTAGCGCACCAACTCCTGATGAGTGCTGTAACTAAAGACTACAGCACCTTACCTAGTACCTTTCAGGCTATTTTTTTTCAATGCTTGCATTTTTGTTGCAATACAAAACAACTTACGTAATAAATGTTACTAACATATATTAGTTTTTTTAAATCTCAAAACGTCTAAAAATAGTATGTAATAAAAACGTCTAAAAATAGTGGCCTCCGTATAATACGTAAGTGCCGCTAATTATTCTTCACAACCAACAGTTTTTCAAAACAAATAAAAAAATTTGGAAAACGGTTGACCCTTAAGGCCATCCATGTAACTTCCCGCTAAGTTTAATTACAACAAACACTATTTTTGGAAATTTTGAACTGCCATAACTTATGAATGAATCAACCGATTTATATGCGATTTGCGGCAATCGATGCAGTTTTTTAAGTCCATTGAAAGAATCAACAACAACAATTTTTCAAATTAAAAGTTTTGGAGAAATTGAGGAAAAACTCTTTTTTGATTTTCTTTCGTTCACGATATCTCGCGAATGAATTAACC
>JAGFPH010000414.1:112854-126307 GCA_018207615.1 Philaenus spumarius | reverse complement strand
TCAACAACAAAAATTTTTCAGATGGAAAGTTTCGGAGAAATTGAGGATAAACACTTTTTTGATTTTCTTTCGTTCACGATAACTCGCGAATTAATCAACCGATTTGTATGCGATTTGCGGCAATCGATGCGGTTTTCTGATTCCATTGAAAGAATCGACAACAAAAATTTGTCTGATGAAAAACTTTGGAGAAATTGAGAAAAAACACTTTTTTTGATTTTCTTTAGTTCACGATATCTCACGAACGAATTAACCGATTTTGACCGGACTGGTAGCGATCGACGTCGCTTTTCAAGGTTAAAAGCTGATTAGATTTTGGAATTGATCGGTAAAGCCGTTTAAAAGTTATTCCAAAAAAATCTGATTTGAAAAAATTTATTTCTTAGTTTTTTCGAAATTTCTTAGAACGTACCGGTCCGAATTAGTTGAAATTTTCAGGAAATCTAAGTTTGATGGAACTCTTTAGAACTCCGTTTGGTAGGATCCAATCGGTTAAGCCGTTTAAAAGTTATAAGCGGGTCACATACTTACATACACACACACATACATACAGACAGGGTGACACCCTCTCGGGAATGGTCAGGGAAGATTCCTAGGACCTCAAAACGTCGAGATCTGATGAATACTCGATTTTCGAAAAACGGGGTGAAACCAATAACTTCCCGATTTTAAAAAATTTTCAATTTTCTTAGCGGGAAGTTAAAAAGGCTTACTATATAATTTAATAAGTATTAATAATTCAAACACTTACCACTATTAAAATTATGCACGCTGTACTCTTTACTAGACCTATTGGCCAGTTTTAAATATACTTTTATAACTTGAAAATTGTCTTTCTTCTACATAAAAATCAATCATAGAAAATATCATAGTATACAATAAGCTGTTTGGATTTGCTTCAACGGTGGGGCAGGCTGGGAGATATAGTAGATACATACAAAATGTAGCCTAGCTTGTAAGTTTCATTCAGATACTATCAGAGCTTGCGGCGGCAGGCAAACACCAAGCAATTTAGTTTTGACAAAGCCAATACGATAACGTCACAGCCACTACCATATCTATATGCAATGATTCAGTGAACTGAAGATGTAGACATGTTTATCTCCCACGAATATCATTGCTGCAGCTAGAGTATAGGTCAAAATATTTACAGAAAGTTCAAACAGATTTCTCTCATCGATCAAACTAAAGTTTCGTGATTGTGTTACAAAATAGAACAACGGGTGATGTATCAATGCCACATGGTGAGATTTGTTGTTCTGTAACTGGGGCAAATATACAGAATGTGCCTGAATAAATTTGTAGTTCATTTTGTACATTTTTGAAAAGTTGGATTCTTTTACCACATTGAGATTTTGTTGTTGTTTTAAATAGCTTAGTTTTACATTCACTTTATCTGTTGTACTGAGAATGATTTTGAGGTTTTTTGATGTATTGCAATATTTATAGTATTACCATGCTTTCAGTCCATGCAGCAAACGAATATACAAAGTGTGTTTTTTTTTTTATATACCAAAGAGTATATATTGGTATATTGTAAACTATAAATCTCACAGCTAAATATACGGTATTTTGTTATTTTTGGATTTTACAAGTCATTTGAAGACGTTTTGTTCTTGTTGTTAAAAAAAAAAAATTATTAACCAGTATACAGTTCTGTTTTTAAAACGCTCTAGCTGAGTCGATTTGTGAAAACGACCACTGAAAACCAGTGAAAATGGCTTAATATTAATAAAGCATTCTTTAGAGAAACAAAATAACTTTTTAAAACCAACTAACATGTTTTTTTATTAATTTTGTAAAACCATAATACAGAGGACTTTCGGGACAAAACTACAAATACGTTATAAAAAATGTACGTAAGAATGAATTTGATGACGGGATGTTTATTATTAACTGATTCAGCTGTTGATTTTCATTGACTTTTGATTTTTAAAACTCCTCTTTGTCTTACACATTTTTATTTTAAATCTAAGCTTCCAATGTTTTTATAGTTCCATACTTTTTCAACTTTTATATAGTGTTTTATTTTAACGATAAGTCAGAGAGATATTACTGGATATTCAGCAAAAACTTGAAAAATCAGTATATAATTGTTTAGTAAGACCAGCTAAAAACTTGCTAAAAAAGTTATGTTAGTCCAACAATTACCTTTAGCTCAAAGATATTAAGTTATAATGTGTTTGTCGACAGAAAATTGTTAGAAATTTAATTCAGTTTTAAGACGAGATGGATAGTAGAAAATGTTTGTTACAGCGAATTGAAATAATTTATTAATCTAAAAGAGATAACATTAATTTATTCTATCTTTTGAAACGTTGATTTTGAAATTCTATTTGTTTTCCTCAAAAAGCTTTATCCCTCTTATGAGTGTTTTCATTGGTCCAACACGTTTGCATACAAATTTACCTTTCGCTCAGTTAGGGCATTTAAAACACTTAATACCCATCCTGCTTTTCGGTTAGTCATATAATAAACACCAGGATCAAAACGTCTTAAAATAACTTCTGAAAAAAATCCCCGTAACATATAACATATAGCTGTGTTCCGTAAAATTCGAAAGTGGCCCCTATATTGGAAAGTAACTAGTGGACATTTACAATCATTTTAACTGCATATGTTTTAAATGCAGGAACTTTTCATTTTAAAAGAGAAACTTTTCTGTTTAAAGTTTGCTGTCAGATTTATAGTTTACAAGACACAAGGTGTCCTATTTAAAAAATGACACCTTGTATAAGCCTACCCCGCTGCATATGATTCTGTAATACGTGGAGATAATTCATGCGTAGTCATAATAAAAAAATAAAAATAGGTAAAAATAGAGAAAATCTTCCTTTATGCGTATGTCCAGAAACACTTCTTTTACCAGCTATCCACCATTTTGTTTTTACTTACTAAATAATTTATATCTCTAGAACGGCAAAACTGATTAAATTTAAATTTTGCACTTTACTCACCTATGTGAAGACCTAGTTTGAAAAAAATTATCAATTTGTTCCCATAATGCTTTTCAAAATAGCGGCCATTTTAACATTTTAAATGAGAATAATTAAAAAACAGTACATTTAAATAAAAATCTTCAACAGCATATTTTTGTAGCTCTTTTAACTTACTAACGAATGGTTTAACTGTCAAAACTATCGAACAAAAAGTAACAGTAAATCAGCGTTACCCATAGGAACAAAGTGTAGGCAATAATTTATTTGCACGACCAATTAACGACTGTTTTTTTTTATTCGATAGTTTACAGTTATACCATTTGGCAGGAAATTAAACCTGCTACAAAAATACACTCTTGACATTTTTTTATTAGAAATTACTGTCATTTAAAATGTTTAAATGGCCGCCATTTTGAACAAATTATTGAAACAAGTTGATAATTTTTTTTGAAACTTGGTCTTTAAATGGATGAGTAACTAGATATTGAGCAACTCTTGTTACACAAATTACCTTATTTATTCCGTCCAAACAATTATTATCATTAACACAGATTGTAATAAAATTTTAGGGGATTTGATGATGGCGACGTAGTTTCACAGAACCAGCTAATCTGTTTGATAATAACGATCGTTTGGGCGAAGGTAAAAGGTATTTTTTGTAATAATTACATAATTTTAGTTTTATAATATTGATAATAGTAAATAATAATTAACAACAAAATAAACGGAACGTACTTAAAATACAGGTTAGGTTAAATTATTTCGCTCCGATTTGTCAGAGCGGATTGAGCTCTGGGTTGGTGAGCGGAAACCATGGATATATTTATATAAATATATATTTATACAATTATATATTTATACACTTTATTCAGTAAACATTAATTTTGTATTCGATCAATAATAAAACAACAACAATACATAATTTCCATAGCAACTTGATTTTAAAAATTGAATTTTAGTTTCGAACAATCCTTTGAGAAGATCAGGTCGTTTTTTTACGCGCGCGGGTTCGGAATTTTTTCGGTTAGGCGCTTGTGTGACTCTTACTGCAACCTAACTGGGGTTGTATGGTCTTGCATTATTAGTGACACAACAAACACTCGAGTTGTTCATTCTGCATTATGGTTTGATCTTCTACATTATGGTTTAACCTTCTGCATAATGAAGCCTTGATCTCTGTTCATTGTATCACTTCTACATTACTGCATAGCGCCAATTAGGTTGTAGTAGGAGTCCCAAACACAAAGAAAAATATTATTTAATTATTGGAATTACATCTATTGCATAGTTTATTTAATCGTAAAGGATTTTCATTAAAAAATAAAGGTCAGTTCGTAGAACTTTATTACCATTGAAGAGTTTAAATCTTAATGTAAATATAGTCTTAATTTCATACTTAATCCTAAAATATTATTTCTGAAAGGTTTTTTTTTGTCGCTAAGCAATATTTCCCTTAATGTTTCATCAAAATTAATTGTTCAAACATCATTTTAAAGCTTTATTTCCCCGCTGATGACAAAAAATAGTCAAACAGCTTAAAATTAATGTTTTTGTTACAAAAATTGATTAAAACAACTTTTATATTACGGTATATGGTTCCGTGGAACTTCATATGGTTCCTAATGAAAGGTGTCATCTATAAACAATCTGTTTAACTAACATGACAGCTGTTAGTTTGATTGTTTAAATTCCATATGCAAGTGTTATAAACTGTTATTTATAAACCAGTGTAAGTAAATAAACGTATTAAATCAGGTAAGTAATAAGTAAGTAAATCAACTTGCAAAATATTCGCATGGGTTAGCTACTATTATTAAAATTCAATATAAGAAAAATAATCTACTAATTTATATTTGAAAAATATCGGAGTAAAGTTTTTTGACGTAACAAAACATTGCCTCCTTTTCCATTATCGAATGTCAAACAAGTCCACTTTTGCACAAGCTTTCAACATTAAATAATGTAGAATATTTGGAAAGTGAAAAAAATCCACGTCAATAAACGTTGTAATTGTTTTAATATAATGAGTAAACTCCTATTTTGAAACGATGGCAATGATAACAAACAGCCTGATTATAATCACATTACTTTCTTTTGTAATCCTCAGAGAATAAGACAGTTAATTTATTTCATTATTTATAGTTTCAGTTTTTAGTTCTCTAAAACTGTAACAGAGTACATACAGAAGGAAAAACAAATGTTTGGAAAATCCATCAGCATCACCAGCTCTTCTGAATCATTATCCTAATGAGAGTTTGGTGACGCCACTACAATACCCTTGATTGGAAATCGATGAATGAACTGAAGAAAAGGACGGTTCCACCCGTTATCTAGACCTAATATACCATAAACCTTTCTGTAAATCTAAAACTCTGCTTTAAAAGTTATTTCACTCAACTTTATATTTATTCCTTTTGTTCAGGCCATTTATTAGTGAATCTTTCTACTTCATTGGTGGAAAGGTTTAGTAATACCTCGCTACAGAATACAAGGGAAACGAGTGAAAGCACGGATTTGGTAGTTTAATCAGAATATCTATATAATAAAAATGAATTGCTGTTCCTTTGTAAGCGCATCAATTGAGAACGGCTGGGCCCATTTGGCTATTTTTTGTTTTAAAATGTTCGTAATAGGCCTAACTAGGTTTTTATATAAAGAAAATGTGAAAAGCTTCCCGAAAAGTTTCAAATTTGGAAAAAACTAAACAGTCTCTTTTGTATGGACTCAAGACCATAGTGCACAAAAACAGCTGTTCGTATAAAAAGCTTAGCAACTAACACGTCATGTTTGTTTACATTCATTACCATAGTAACATTACTTAGAAAATTTGAAGAGTATTAGCTTTTTTAGGCTACATTGACAAATTAAAAACAAACACAAACAAAAATCAACGAAAAATGCTTACAGAATTATAATTCAATTCAAACATTGGTTGTTACATATTATAAATAAAACAACTGATTTGGATCAAAAACTGATCATAATATTAGGTTAGGCCTACAATGAACCAAAACACGTTTATTGGCAACCAATTGGGCTTATTTAGAATCAGGTTTTTTACAATTCTTCACAAATATCAGTTTTTTTAGATTAGGTAAAAGCAAACAAACTTTTTACTGTATTATCTATAAAGGTTTAGAAACTATAAATCTAAATTTGTGTAGTACATTCTTAAGTGGCATAAAAACCATTTTGCAATTCGATCTCTTAAGTGAATGTAAGGAAATGGAATAACTACCCTTTAAATTAAATCAAGTAATACCATTGCTGGATCCTCTAGTGTTTAATAATTAGCTGTGCCTGTGATTTCATACGCTCACAGTATAATAGTTAAATGTATTTATAATATTAGAAGCATTTTATATAAATGGCGTTCTTGCTTATTCAGTGAAAAGATCTAAGATTGTCACACTTCCAAGTTAAGCAAATCTTCTAGAGACTAATTATTTGCGTAAAAAGTATTGGAACCTCCGTCTGGTAAACGAACAGCATAAAATATGCTAGTCGGAAAATACTTAGGTGGTATTATATATCAGTTTACTCGTGACATTCTAACAAATAATTTGGTATTAGTTCATTACTCTATGACTAATACCAATCACACAAAAATGTACATTTCGGATAAATGACAGCCAAACGTCTTACAACTGGTAAGCTGTTGTTTACTTTAAGTATCGTTTTATACGTTAAACATAATATTTAATAGGTAGTACTATATAAGAGCTTACGCGTGACATTCTATCGAATAATTTGGTATATAGTTAATTACTCCATGACTTAGACTAATCACGCAATAATGTACAGTTTCGAATAAATGTCAGCCTTACTTCTTACAACTAGTAAGCTGACGTTTACTTTAAGTATCCTTTTGTACAACAAACATATTATTTAATAGGTGGTATTATATACGAGCTTACGCAAGATGCTCTAGCAAGTAATTTAGTATGTAAATTTTGTATTGTAATTACTCTATGACTAATAACAATCACGCAAAAAATATACAAAGTTTCGAATCCATGACATAGCATCGTAGTTGATTGTCCAGTTTCAATGTTTTTTTATTTAGTGTGTTGTATTTATTTTGGTTTGGTGTTGTATTTTATTTATTATAATTATTGGGAACTAAAGAAATGTAGGACACTTTCCCCCAGTAATATTTTTGTATATTTTATATATGTCGTTTTGTAAAAATTTATCGAGTTTAAAGTTTCAAAAAAAGTATTTTTTCAAAGTGAAAATTTAGGACAGTTTCATGTAAAAAATCTTTTTTGTATATTTTGTATCCATCAACAAATTATTTTTTTCCTGTTTTAAGAACTTTTAATTACAAAAAAATTCAAAGGCAAAGTAGAAAAAATTTTAAAAAAATATTTTGTCTACATAGCAATGTTCTTTGTACTTTTCTGACAAAGAAAATATATAATAAAGTATACTTTACTTGAATTGAATACATTTTATAGTTTTTTTTAAATAATAATAAATAATACTATTACTATGCAAGTTGTAAAAACGACGCTTCCAGTTCTTTGGTATCTACGTACCAGGTATTAAGTTTTTAAGTATTAACATAGTATATTAATTGACTCTGGAACATCAAGTCTGTACATAATATGTTCAGATGTACGCACTAAAGCCTGAACGGGTTAAACTATGAGTTGTACGTTAGTCATGTCCACAAAAGTTCCAAGAGTCCTCGAGATCCGAATCAGTTGAAAGGTGTTTAAATAACACTTAATTTCTGACTATTATTATTTTGTGTGATTTCTTGTGTGCACGTTTTGTTTGTTTTATTCATACCTAATTAATAGTTTTGTTGAATAATTAATTAGAAAACACGTTTTATGATTTTGTTTTTATGAAATCCGTATTATTTATTTGTTTGGCTGTATTTGGTCTTCTTTGGGTAGATTGCAGTAGATTATTGAACTCTTTTCAATGTGTTTTATTATTTGGTATTCCTTTTATTACAATTATAAAAGACAAGATAACAAGATTTAGAAAAAAAAGAAGAAAAATATAGCGCACTTTACAAACTAAACAAAACTTTATGATTTGTTGAAATTATACAGCAATAATTTTACAGCTAAAATTCACAAAAACAAAAAAAGACACAATATTACTTTATTTTACAATTTCTCAAGATAAACAAAACAAGTAAAAAGAAAAAAGAATGAAATAAATAATGCATATTTCTCTAAAAAAATAAAAGATTTAAGTAAATGATAAAACAAAACAAATAAAAACAAAGATCATAGGGAGCGGTTCAATTCTTAATAAATAAAATAAATATATAAATAAAAGAAATAGTTTATGTTATGTTCTGTGATAATTAAAGATTTATATTTATAACACAAATGTATATTAATTAAATTTACACTTATGTAACATACATAATATATCCATACACACTCTTTCTCATACACATAACTAGCTACAAGTTTAACAGATTGAAAAAACAACATTATACAAAAGTATACAAACAAACTTCATACCCTCACACTCACTTTTGATTTATTCCAAAATCATAATAATATCGTATTCCATCCTATAATACAACCTGTAACACACCTTCAACATTCACACATTGTTTTGTTTGTGTATGTTTTAAGAGTTAATTTATTATTGTGATGTTCCTATCATATGCATGTATGATGTTATAACGTCTCCCGTTTGTAAAAAAATAATTGTTTCAAGTAACCAGCAATTTCAATTTTCGAGTTTGAGTTTGTGGTGGAAATATCCGTTTTGGGTCCCCCTGAACCTAAAAAAGTGGTTTTCGGAGTGATGTCTGTGTGTGTGTGTCTGTATGTGTGTCTGTGTGGATGTTATCAGACCTAGAGCCTAAACCAGTCGTCCGATTTTGATGAAATTTGGTATGGAGGTACTAATCCACGGTATCTCCAGGATTTTTTTTTCATTTTTGTGAATTTTTTATTTTTAAGGGTAATTTTCCCATAAAAACCCTTAAAATATCGGAAAAATCAACTTTTCTCAAAAACGGCTCTAACGATTTTGATTAAAATTTTATGGTTTATTAGGGACCTAAAGTACAATAAACTGTAAAATTTTAATCAAAATCGTTCGAGCCGTTTTTGAGAAAAGTTGGTTTTTCCGTTATTTTATGGATTTTTATGGGAAACCACTTTAATACAAAATCACCTCTCCTACCCCACCCTACAAGTCACCATGAATCTGTTTGATAATTTAAATATGTTTGTGAGAAAGTATGTGCCGTTTATTTTGAAGATAAAGGTTTTGATATATATTGAAACTAATATATATATTATTAATTTCAACACAAAGAAGGAGATAATTTGATTTCAAAATTTCAAAATAACATAATGTTTAATGTAAGCTCATAAGTATTACTAGGATAAGTGTTACCAAATGTTTTAAGAATTGGATTAAATATACTCCTTAGAATATAAATATGTTCGTTAAAACAACAAATATGTGTTGATGTTTAAATAAAATTGGCTTTTTAAAGAAAAAGTTGGAGCTAAGCTTAAATATAATTTACATACATGCAAATACATAAAAATAAAATAAAATCCCAGTCATTATTAAACTTATTGTTAAAAGTAGTTTTATTAATATTTTAGAAAATAAATTAGTAACTGATAAAATGGAAAATTAGTAAAAAATTGGCTAAAATTAACTTCTGGATTTTTTTATCAGGAAAATTAAACATTACAAATTATTTTTACAAAATCAGTTTTTTTGACTAGTTCAAAGCTGGAACTTTGAAAATGTATTTTTAATGTGTGAAGTTGTAGTTATAAAATGATATTATTGCATCTATATTAGTTAAATTAAACAAATAAAATCACACTGATTTAAATAAAAACCCGAACCACAAAACAAGGAACAAACACTATAACTAAACAACTAAATTGTAAGTTAAGTTTAATACTTTACCCTTATGTACATTTCGATGACATGGTCATCATCCTCAGAGGGTTTTAACACTACTCCTATATTAGTACTAAAATTCCATTGTGGAGTATTGTATAGTAAATGTTTCTCAATTTATAATTACCCTTTCTGATAGTTATGTGTATCTTATTGGTTGTGTATGTAGGCGTTATAATGTTTTAATACATTAATAACTGATCTTATATAAAACATGTTTTATTTGTTTACTATCCTTGTAGGGCTTTCTTTACTGACAACAAAAATATTGCATTTACTCGTAATGTTAGGCCTATGTATTAATCAGGTATTAGTAACCTTCAACGTATATGGTTAATTCTAATTTATTTTTATAAAGAAAATGTAAGATTAAAAATTGTATAAAGCATTATTAATTAAGACCATAGTGCATGCACTTAATTAATTTTAAAATAAATTTTAATAAGTAAGATATCTTTATTTACAAGTGGTAAAACATATTTCAATAATACTTTTGATCAAAGTTATGTTTAAACAATAATATATGTTCATTTATAACTGTTCATTTATAATAAATGAATATTACATGTATTTTTATTTCTACAGCCAAATATTATGTCATTACTTTTGAAATTAAGTATTTTTCTTAGATTACTCAAGCCTTTTAAATTATTGACAAATGTATTTATTAAATGAGACTTTGTTTAGTTTATTCTAGCGGCATTTAATAAACTTTTGTTTAAAAAAGTAAATTTCACAGTAATCAAAGAATAATGGTTTAATATGCAAAAGTAATGATTTGAAGGGTGCTGGGAAAAAAGAATAATAGTCCAAAATTGTGTAATTTGAGATTTTTGTTTCATATGAAAGCTCTTTCCAAGCTCTACAAGAAGGCACATGATATACCAGGAAAAATGTTAATTGTCCAACATAATGGATGATGAAATTTAGGTGTACTATGGAAAAAAGGATCAAAGTCCACAAATACTAGGGAAAAATGATCATAGTCCAATAACAATTATTATCTTTTTATGGCTTTAATATTCATGAACTAGAAAACAATTTTGTACACCTACGATGAAACTGTCGTCCTGTACAGAGTACTAATTTTATTTCTCTCTTATCTTCGTTTGTGAATATTTGACAAATATGAAAACAAATCATGTTAGTATCAAAAGACATATGTTTGTAAATACAGGTAACTAAATATTATGTTCATAAACCTAGGATTATCAAAGGAAAGCTCTTCAAGAAGAAGTATTTAATATAATAGCGAGAGGAGAAGAGGCGAGATAGACAATATGGTTGCTTTGTAGTGGCGGTCATCTTGGGTTTGTATCCCATAAGAGCAATTTTGAATTTAAAACAATTTATTCGTTTATTTTTATCATAAAATTGTTTGCAAGGTCTCACTTTAACCATAGTCAAAATACGCATCCGTTTTGCGTTTCACATTTTTTTAAATTTCTTTAATTTGTCACGTAATTGGCATTTTTGAAGTACCAAGTTTGAATTTTTTTCTTTACAGAATAAAATAAACGGTATCAGTTAACTGACACAAACTTTCTCCCAACTTACTGTAGTCAAAATAATATTGTTTTTAATCATTTTATTTTTTACTACTTTTTAGAACAAAACAAAAAAATAATATTCTACCTACGTCAATCGTATAAAAAAATTATTGTCCCAGGCGGGATTCGATCGCGCGACCTTTGAATTACTGGCCGTGCTTGCTACCGTGGTGATACCCCGTGCGGCCGCCGCCGCAATGCTAGATTGGCAACACAAACTTGTTTATTTTTAAATATTTCCCCTTAATTATAAAATGCCGAAGTTTTGATAAAAGCGGGTGGTATCATTTTGTTTGGCATATTAAGCACTATAAATACTGAAAATTTGATCAAAATCGTTAGAGCCGTTTTTGAGAAATTTGCATTTTTGTCGTTTTTTATGGGTTTTTAGGGGTAAATTACCCTTAAAAATTAAACATTCCAAAAAATGAAAAAAACGCCTGGAGATATTAGGGTTTAGTACCTACATACCAAATTTCATGAAAATTGGACCAATAGTGTCCTCTCTGGTCGTGTATACATACAGACAGACACCACTCTAAAAACACTTTTTTGGGTTCAGGGAGCACCAAAACAAAAAATTCCACTAAAAATATTTTTGGTTTCAGGGAGCACCAACACAAATAATTGCACTAAACAATTTTTTGGGGTTCTGGGAGCACCAAAACAGATAATTCAACTGAAAATTTAAATTCGAACATTTTTACGAAAACAATACTTTCTCCATATACTACGTATAGGGTGGAGAAAGTAAAAATGATTATTAAAAGTGAATCGCAAGCCAGATCCGTAATTTTATAAAGAATATCCTGTTTTTTCATCACTCAATTACAAAAGATGGATTTATAAAATGGTTTGAAATGGGACAATGTCATAGCGCGCAGCTGCGAGAAATTGCACTGCTTAGATAAAGCTATAGGGAGAAGCACTGGCGCCGCCTGTTGCTTTCTCGTTTACTGTAGCAGACCCTTAAGGATCGTTTACTAGAGCTGTTATTTTACTGGAGCAGAGCCTTAACAGCTCTAGTAAACGATCCTTAAGGGTGTGGATGTGTGTGTTGGCGTATGTATTGTTTGTAAAATTAATTATTGTGATTCAATATTTTTATTTAATTATGCTAAAAATAAGAAAGTAAATATGAAATGTTAAATAATAGATGTGCCAATTTGACTGTCAGTCAAAACGACCAGAGCCATTCAATGCTTGTATGCACAAATGTTTGTATACTTTTATTTTAAATACATCATTGTTATTATTACCTAAAGAGTGTAATTTCTTGCAGCTGAGCGCTATGAAATTGCCTCATTTCAAACTATTTTTAAATCCATCTTTTGTAATTGAGTGCTGAAAAAAATGAATACTCGCCTACCACCAACCCAGTAGGCAAACGCGCAGATCTTTCAACTATAACTAACTAAAGTACTAATGCAATCTAAAACAACTACATAAATCGGTCGCCATATATTTTTATATATCACATTTAAAACACATAAAAAAAATTGAAATGTATACTGTAACGCTAGTTCTATTACACCTAGTGTTGATAATTGATAATAAACCCATAATAATTTTCATAAATTTCTACAGCAAATATAAACTACGATTTCAATTAAAAAGTTTATTTCTTCTTAACATACAAATTAAAGTGGTACAATAGAATAAATATTTAGATTTTTTTGACATTATTTCTCTCTCTTATAGAACACATGGTTTTTAAATTGTGTTCAAGGTCACTCGTAAATTGTAAAATTTATGAAACATTCTTTAACGGTATCTTGTAAACACCTTAACATCTCTTTCATGAGGAGACCGAAGTTTCTTCGTAATCTAATAGAATGAGGCCAGAGACCTTGATTTCTTTTTTCTTAAGAGTCATAAGTTTTTTCGTCGTCTAATAGAAGGAGGCCGGAGGAGGCCGGAGGAGGCCGGAGATCTTGATGTCTTCTTTCTTGAGGAGTCCGAAGTTTCTTCGTCGACTAACAGAAGGAGGCCGGAGATCTTGATGTCTTCTTTCTTGAGGAGTCCGAAGTTTTTCGTTGTCTAATAGAAGGA
>JAGFPH010000414.1:64463-97985 GCA_018207615.1 Philaenus spumarius | reverse complement strand
ATTTTGTTGGGTGTAGTAAGTGAGCACTGATCATGGTCCCCAGAACAAGACGTGATTTTCACCCTTTTCAAAACGTCTGATTGATTTGAAGCTTTGCACACTTATCAAGGACCTATGTCAATGCAATATTGATTTTGTTGGGTGTAGTAAGTGAGCACTGATCATGGTCCCCAGAACATGACGTGATTTTCAGACGTGATTTTCACCCTTTTCAAAATGTCTGATTGATTTAAAACTTTGCACACTTTTCAAGGACCTATGGCAATGCAATATTAATTTTGTTGGGTGTAGTAAGTGAGTACTGATCATGGTCCCCAGAACACGACGTGATTTTCACCCCCTTCAAAAAATCGGATTGATTTGAAACTTTGCACAATTATCAAAGACCGATGAGAATGCAATTTGAAATTTGTTGGGTGTAGTAAGTGAACACTGATCATGGTCCCCTGAAAACGTTTACGGCAGTCATTAAACAGTCCCCTCTTTAAGAAACGCCATCTTTGCCAGATATGGGTTATATATAATACGCTAAAGTGTATATGCCCCTGGAGGCTTCCCCCCAGTCAAATTTTGACTTCTATAAATTGGGTAAAATAAGTGATTGACGAGTCAAAACATGTTTTTTAATGAAAAAACACGTTATTCCGTCAGAGGTTTTTGACAATTCTGAACCACTCTTTAAGTGACACGTAACTGTATAAATTTTTACCTCCATTTGTTACAATTTGTCAACATTTACCATCAGACTGATTGTATTATACTTCTGCTTACACCATGAATTATTCCCGTGCAAAGAACGGGTACAACAACTACAATATGCCTATAATTTGATAGAGTTTGGTATTTTGATAAAAAATATAATATATAAATAACAAAAATATCACAAATATGCCTAAAATTATATAAAATCATATCTAAATAATCTTTATAATTGTACACATTTACCAAGTAAAAAATCTCCTCAACATAGTAATGTATGCCTACATACATTTATTATTTTTAAATAGTATTTTTTTAATTATTATTTTCTGACAACTAAATGCATTCTTTGTCTTCAACAACAATCGCTTAACATTGGTCTAGGCCGATTTCAGTATTTCTAGGTTATGTTGTAAACTATTAAAATGTAAAAGGAATTAATAATAAAGGTTTTATCACAGATTACGATTTATACATGGGTAATCCTACATAAATCGACACGCAAGCAGTCACTTTAACAGTCACACGTGTAATTTTGTTGCATAATAAACAGTCAATTGTATTTAAAATATTTTGTTGTAAAAATTGAATAATAAAGGTTTTAAATATAGTGTACTATATTTATTGATATGTTTTTGTTGCTAATATACATTTAACTTTGATTTGTCTATCCGAGCAAAGCCGGATCGGGGTGAAAACGTTATAATAACCCTTAAAACAATAAACATTAATTACTATGCGGTGAAACTTTGGACCGTGTGCGAAGCCACGGGTACAACAGCTAGTACATATATATATATGCATTTTAATGACACCCCAAAACGTGTTCTGGGAACCATGATCGGTGCTCATTTGCTACTCCCGAACGTGGGTCTCACCATAAGGGCAACTGCAATAGCTCATTTTTCCTATGGAAATTCGCTAATAATATAATAAATAATAATATAGCTGTTTGCTCCAATATTTCCATATTTCCATTCAAATATATTTGCTGATTTAAAAATTTGAAGCAATTATTTTTGTATTTCTAGCTTTTAGGTTAGTGTTTTAAAGTGTGGACCTGAGCCTTGCTGGTTCTTTTAACCATTACCGTTGTTATAGAATATAAGAAATAATTGTATTTAAACATTAATTTAACATTATTTACCATCTTAGTTTTGAGGTTATTATTAATCCCACACCTTTATTATAAATAAATCATAACATATGTTTTTAGAAAGTTCCATTGAGGGTTGGCGTGCGGAGCACGCAGGGGTCTCCCCTAGTTAATAATAAAAACAGTTGTGTTGTTTTTAGGAATAATCACTAAAGTGTGTTCTTTTAACATCAGCAAGTAACATTTGAAATAACTTGTGTTTACATTGATTTAGAATTGAATTTAAACATGTTTTATGAATACGAATGCGGATAATGATTACTTATAAAAGTGTCATTTCACTCGAGGAATTGTTTGCAAAAGAAATGTTTCGGTTTCAGCAAACTACAGTTACGTATTGCAAACATTACAGTTAGTATGAAAGTAAATTGAATTAGTATTTGTAATCAGTACTTTAATGTTTATCGTTGTAACGATTACACGGGAGTAATAACTTGGGTGGGACAAATCGGCACCAAATTTGGAGTTATGAGTAATTAGCACAAGAGGTATCAAATGCAACAAAATTAATTTCTATTACATTTAAGAGGTAGCTACCGTAAAACAATACACCTTTAATTCTTATTTTTAACACAAACATTTTCTATTTATAGTTATTGAAGAAAGGTTTTACAATACAATAAATAATGTTCAATATCAAACATAGTAAAAGAAGTGCTTAATTGTATAAATATGTAATTTTTGTTTTTAACTATATAAACTGCTTCTGACTTGTTTACGTTTTTCTTTACTTTAATTGCACAGCATGTAATGGAACAAAACATCTGGGTAAGGTTTGTTTAGACTGTAAGTATCCTACGGCGATAATGCCGCCATATTATGCACATCATGAAATAAACAAAACTGTTTTTGTGTTACCTTTATGAAGTAAATCAACTCAAAGTAGAATCTACTTTTACATCACAACCTCTAAATCTTACTTTTGTTATTGTAGGCTTAAGTTTTTAATAAGTCATTTACAAATGTTTATTTACAAGGGCTTAAGTAGAAGGCAGAATCTGGTGGTCTTTACGTCACCAAAAATACAAGTTTACTACAGTCTCCTTCTTCACAATCTCTGTTCCTCTCTTCAGTCTGACCTTCAGGGGTACCAAATTAATTATTAGTTTACTGACAGGCTAAATTTAATCAAAGAAAACATTAATTATTTTCTTTGTGAATATATAATGCTATAATGTTAATAATAACATTGTATATTAGTAGAAAACTTCTAACTGTTGTATAGTTTTGGTTTTAAAATTAGTTTCTAATGATGGTTTAATCAGATTTTATAATGTTTCGAACATTTGCCATGATTTGTGTATAAAGAAAATAGTACACATATTTTGTCAGAAAATCTTAAATTTAATTGGAAGAGGGAAAATAATACATCGGGAAAACAACAAATTTACGAAAACTACAAAAGCAGTAAAACAAATTTTTTCTTAAAATCTACTAATAAAACAAAAATTATAATTTACAAAGAGTTTTGTTTACAAAAATCATTTTCAGAAAATATGAACGACCATCCTGCACAAAAATATTTACAATAAATCTTCACACACTCTTTAATAATTAAGAGAAGAATTAAAAAAGATAAACTACAAAAACATTTTTTAAACAATATTTATTTTTAAACACATATTTATTGACATAAATAAATAATACATGTAAATAATACCTGTTTATTATACAAAATTTAACTAGTAGTAATTAATGATATAATTTTAATATTAAAAACCATTTGATTTCATATTGTTACATTTGTGTTTCAGTATTTCTTCTTATTGTTTTTCTTCTCTTAATTTCTTTTGCACTGTTAACGAAAACTGCATTGAAGCTCAGTAATTACTATGATGAATTCTTATTTATATTTTTTCTTATAACAACTCGGTTTCTACTTAATAAATCGAACTCGAAGGTTCTTAACTTTTAACGAAAAGAAAAAAAGAAATGAAATTTTGAAGTAATTAGCAAAGAGTAAATACTTTTCAATGAGAACTCAGATTAATGCTGCAAAGATTATAATGAAGTGTACTATTAGAGTCAACTAAATATAGTCCACTATTTACTATAACCACAGGAAACAAAAATAATATTATGTAGAGATCACTGTACTATTTAATAAGTTCATTTAACATCTGTTCAACATAATCCTGTTTAAAGATCCAATTTCTCAATTTTCGCAAAAATAATGACAGTGAATTTGCACATTTGATTTGTACAAGTAGAATATTAAACAATTTTGGCCAGAGGAAACAAAAAGTCTTCATGAAATAAGTTTTCAAAGGTTTTGGCAGTGTACAATTTCCTGCAATTCTTAACCGTACTCTCCACACACCAGTCCGTTCAGAAAGCTGCCTGTTTTCACTTTTAAAACACACACATTAATATACGGTTATTTAAAACATGTAACTAATAAAATACTTACTGTAGAAATTAATTAGGAATAATATTCACTAAATTTAAATACTGTATTGCTAATAGATTGTGTAATACGCAAACCAACAGCATAAGCCATTTTAGCTTTGTACTAAGATGGACGGATTCAAATCTATTGTACTTTCATTACATCCAAGTAATTGATACTGACCTTCTGTTTCGTAATTTTGACACAATGCAAATCCGTACTGATTAACAAGTTATGCTGAGTAAAACTGAAATTAAATTTTACTTTTTAATAAAAGATCAAATGTATCTGAATTGAGATAGGTTTGTTTCAGTGTGGGTCCTGTCCCCTCCCAACCCCAGCATTGCAAGAAACACGAGATCCTGAGCATTTAAAAATGTCGAGCAGATGTCTCTCCAACAATTTACATAAGGTTGAATTACTGACAAAAACCTGCAGTATACAATCCAAGAGTTTCTCGTCTTGAAACACAATTTGACTGCACATTTCTTCCAAACACAACTATTTTATTTCCTATTATAACTACAACACTTTTTATTTTACTGCTTTGCTGATACAACTATTAAAATTACATTGTAGTTTGTAGTTTGTTGTTTAGTTATAGTTTTTGTTCCTTGTTTTGTGGTTCGGGTTTTTATTTAAATCAGTGTGATTGTAGTTTGATACAAAGCAAAACTAAATACAAATTGTTCGACTGTCAACATTAACTGAAAAACATAAATTAAGAATCTAACGTAAAATTAAAATACAACTATTCAATCCATACATGAGTCTAAGCCCATGTTCTAACTCATTTATGAACAGATAAATATGATTGCTTGTGGTAGTGGCTGTATTTGAGCAGTTTACAGAGTTACATGAAATACAAAATATATAAAAAATAACTAGAAATGAAAGTAAAAAGATAAAAAGAACTTTGTAAAATATTACAGAACTAACTTGTAATTATTTATATTTAAATTGACATTTAAATTTATATTTACATTTTCATTTACATTTTAATTCTTATCTACTTATATATTTATATTCCCATTGTCATTTACATTCACATTCTCATTTAAATTACTATTCACGTTCATATTTATACATACACATTTGCATTCAAATTTATGTTCACATTTAAATTCTCATTTAAATTACCATTCACATTAACATTGGCAGTCTCATTTATGTTCACATCCACATTCTCATTTACATTCCCATTCATGATCACATTTCCATTTTCATTCCCATTCACATTCATGTTTACATTCTCACTTACGTTCACATTTACATTTATAATTACTGTATATTAAAATTACTTTCCGTCACAACATTTACTAATTGCTTTTGTATCGCACTAAGGGCGTTTCGGCTATTCAGTCATTATCGAGTGCTTGCTTTGGTGTTCCTTTTGTCATGAATGAAAAATACTGTACCAATCTTACAAAAGAACAATTGAGGGAACGGAAGCAATACTGGGCCACATAGATTGGTACTGTTCAAGACTTACCTTAGAATTTAAATATCACCAAAAGTAGGAATATTTCAGCTTATCTCTTACAATGCACAGGATACCTAAGGTTACCTCAATAAACCATAGAAATATGTATAATTTTTAGGTTTATTAACCAAGTTAAATAAAAGTTTATACGCCCTTGATACAAAAGATTGAGATTTAAAAAAAGAAAACATATATATATTTTATTAAATTTAATTTAAAAACCCTTCCCAAAAATAAAATTCAAAAACCCTCCCTTTTAATAATAATTACAGAAATTATACAAAAGATTTACAAGTTACAAAGTTTTAACATGAAATACCATGGATTTGTATTAAGAATAAATATATATATTTGTCGTTGGCCAACTCTAAAAGGTAATTATAAATAATTAAATAAATAGACAAAATTTATTATGAGACGTCTCTCTATACATAAAAAAAAAGGTATATAAATTTCTAATATACAGCCCTTAGGGCTAAATTCCAAAATGTGCTAGCTTGCTCCTCCCAATTTATTTAATACTAACATATCCTAAGTAGTACACATATGCAAAAATTACTTTCAAAATACAGCCTATTTAACACTTAACATAAAAGAAAAGAACAAATGCAGATAGTTCTCATTTTTTAAATTAACTTCTGTCTCTAATTAAAACTCAGTAGAAATATTTTGATTATATATCCAAATTTTCAGTTGCAAGGTAGGCCTTTTCTAATTGTAGTGGTTGCAGGTTATCTCATTGCATTAAACATCCCCTGCAGTTGGACCAGTTTAACTGTATAACACAGATAACAATTTCCTTTTTAGAAAACTTACAGTTATTTAAATAAGCATGAACTGATAGTTCTTTGAGTTGGCTGTTTTATTGAATTTTTGTAGCACAGATAGCAAATTGCTACATAGATTGTGATATTTAATATAACATGCGTAATGTTGCATAACACTGTCTGTACATGTTAGGTAAGCCACATGGTAACATAAAAGAAATGTTAACGTTTAGTTACATATCAGCAATATATATTTTGCTTATAGCTTAGTAAAAGTTTTCAATATCTGTTACACTGCAGAAATACTACACAGTTATAGTTAGTTAATGCATAACACTTTAGGCTTGTTTGTGGAAGAATGTTTAGGCTTGACAATAACCAAAATGATATCGGCTTTATAGTTTTGTAGGCTGTCAGATTTACATTTAAAATTTAGGCTGTTGTAAAAAAGAAATACATAGGTTTCTCTAATAAATTGAACAAAATGAGTTAGGAAGTTGTATATGAACCAAGAGTGGAAATAACCTAATTAAGTTTTACAAGTAATATCTTATAATTATTAAGGTAAAGCTGAAATATTGTACCTGGTATTCGGAAAACTAAAGGTTTAGAAGTAATTCATGTTCTTCAGCGACACACGTTACCCCGATCAAATTATCTAAAGTTTAGTAACATTACTACCACTTGGCAGCGTCTAAAAGTTTTCGTTCGTAACGGTCTAATGGCCGACGCTTTACACAAACTCATGACAAAGCGAAATTTACTTGACGAGATAAAGAGACAGCTGATCGGTTGTAGGATGCTATGGCATTCTAAAGTAGTGTTACGGCTTCAGATACCGTACGGAGTCGACGTCTGGCGGAGAAAAGGATAACTATTTGGGAACTGGGTGAAGGTTAAATACAGAAAGGTTGTAAGGTCGGAAAGAAGAAATATTTAATAAAGGAAAAAAAATATAGGTGGCGCGAAATGTCTAAAAACGGCACAATACTGAAATACACCACTTGTCTAAACACTGTACTCATTTTAATTTCTGATCTTAAAAAATTGCTTAAAAAATTATGCCCACTGTCACGACGCGTAGTCCACGACGAGTAGTCGGAACAGAGATAGCGAAAATGTATATTTACATTTATATCCACATTCATATTGATCTTTTCTTATGGGCGGTATGTAGCCTATAAATGTACATTTATTCCCACTTGCGTAGATTTACTCACATTCAACAAAATATACGGACTTATCCACACCTATCCATATACAATACACACATAAACATTTTATAAAATACATAAATTCATATATCATACTTGTTTCAAACAAACACAGATAAAACATTGACATGTATTACAATCAACTTTAGAGTAGATGCAGCTACAAAATAATGAGGGACATTAATTACTGTTCAATATATATTTGATACACATTTAATGGCTTGCTGTAATAGCATACATCATTGTTTTGCTCAGTAAACGTTCATTAATGAAATTCACTGTCAATGTTCCTCCTCCTAATCAATCTCAACTACAAACATCGTATTGGTTACTGAATGCATAGCTATAGATATGTGTGCATCATATATTGTTACTAAGATAGCTTAACTTTAAACTGATTACAAAATTCCTAAGGCATTGGGACTTGTTGATGTGAAAATATTGTTTTAACTACACAAATCTAAAAAAATAACTTAATTAAAGTTTTACTAATATCTGAAATTAACTGATGAAATTGTTAACTTTAAATAATTATTCCGAACAAAGCTTCTTACTAACAGTCTATAACGAGATAAATTACTGACGTCTCTGTGCAATAGACAATACAATATCAAATTTATTCACGAAAGTGGTCAAATTAAAACTATTTCATCGTTCACAGAGTGCAAAAAAAATTTTAAACTTAAATGTTTCTAGGAGATTTTTAAACGGAGCGTCCGTATGTGGTAAAGCGCGAAGATAATTCATGAGGTGGTCATACGGGCCGCAATAAAGAAAAAGGTTCTATACGTCAGAAACCATATATCTTTTACCAGCTATCCACCGTTTAGTTTTTTTTTGTACTAAATAATTGTTATCTCTAGAACTACTTAACCGATTAAGTTTTCATATTGCTCAAAGACCTAGTTTTATAAACATAATCATCTTGTTCCAATACTGTTTCAAAATGTCGGTTTTAACATTTAAAATGAAAAACTCAAAATGAATAGTTTTTTTATAAAAAGTCAAGAGTACTCCGTATTTTTGGATCCCATTTAATTTCCTATCGAATGGTATAACTGTCAATATTATTGAAAGCAGTGTAAATTAGTTTGACCGGGTTCAATATCCAAAGAAACAAAACGTACGCAATTATTAATTTGCAATAACAATAAAATTAATTAAGTTGTACTCTGTTTTACTGTGGTCTTTCAGAGTCCTCGCTCGAGTCTTCCAGAGGTTTATCCTATAAAATGTCAGCCTTTTTTTAAATTTGATGCATTTTAATTTTCTAATACTTTTAGTTCTTGTCAAAATAAAGGCGACCATAACGGCCTTTTTCCTACGATAGATTGGCTGATCAACCCGTCTGCTAATTTTATGAGGCTTCAATTATTTTTCGTTTTAAAATGTTGTTTTCCCGATGTATTATTTTTCCCTCTTCCCAATTATATATATGATTTTCTGACAAAATATGAGTATTATTTTCTTTATACACAAATAATGGCAAATGTCCAAAACAAATTTTAAAACCAACTTTGCAACAGTTAGTAGTTTTCTACTAATGTACAATGTTATTATTAAGATTATAGCATTATACAGGGTGACTAATTTAAGTGTGCCACCATTGGTAAATCAGAAACGACAAGATTTACAGGAAACTTTAAATGGGGGACTTCACCTACTTTTTAGTGGGCATTAAAAATATGAATTTGAAATTTCGAAAACATGCCGCCATTTTCCAATATGGCGGCCACCTTTTGAATTTCTTACAGAAACCCCTATTTTTTATGACGGATTTGGACTTTACATGCAATTTTAAAACTTTTTTATTCTTGGTGTTTTTTTGACAAACTTAACCAACCGTTTAGCCGCTAGGAGCGTTGAAAGTTTCAGAAACTCTTATTTCAACAATTATTAAAGAGGCTTATTTTCAATTTGCAAACAATAAAATTTAACTCAAAGTGCAATATGGTTAACAAGGGAATGTCAAAAAGCTGTTGAAATTTCATAAATACTTTATTTTATACAAAAAACCTACTTAAATTACTGTTAAAAAATCGCTAACGCAACCACTGTGTATTGTGTAACAAGATGTTTATGTGCGCACGCTTGTATTTATGGAGATAGAGGACACTTTGAAAACCTGCTTTAAATCATAATTAGTTGAGTCATCTCGATTGCCTTTTTGTGTTCCAAAACATTTTGTTGCTATGATACAAAGAAGTTTCTTACAGTACTAAGTACGCTTTACGATGTAGTAGAAGAAATCTGTAAAAATAGTACAGTTGTCATGTAAGCTATTTAGGTACTTTTAACATAATAGCTTTTAACTTAAAACGAAAAACTAATTAATATAAATTAATTAATTATGACTTAAAGCAGGTTTTAAAAGTGTCCTCTATCTTTATAAATACAAGCGTGCGCACATAAATACATCTTGTTACACAATACACAGTGGTTGCGTTAGCGATTTTTTAACAGTAATTTAAGTAGGTTTTTTGTATAAAATAAAGTATTTATGAAATTGCAACAGCTTTTTAACATTCCATTGTAAAACATATTGCACTTTGAGTTAAATTTTATTGTTTGCAAATTGAAAATAAGCCTCTTTAATAATTGTTGAAATAAGAGTTTCTAAAACTTTCAACGCTCCTAGCGGCTAAACGGTTAAGTTTATCAAAAAATCACCACGAATAAAAACGTCTTAAAATTACATGTAAAGTTCAAATCCGTCATAAAAAATAGGGGTTTCCGTAAGAAATTCAAAAGTTGGCCGCCATATTGGAAAATGGCGGCATGTTTTCGAAATTTCAAATTCATATTTTTAATGTCCACTAAAAAGTAGGTGAAGTCCCCCATTTAAAGTTTCCTGTAAATCTGGTCGTTTCTGATTTACCAATGGTGGCACACTTAAAATAGTCACCCTGTATATTCACATGGAAAATAATTGATTGATGTTTAATTTGAATAAATTTAGTCGTGCAGTAAACTAACAATTAATTTGGTACTGCTGAAGGTGTAACTGAAGAGAGGGAAAAAGAGAGTGTTAGAGGGAGACTGTAGAGGGAGACTGCAGGAAACTTGTATTTTGGGTGACGTAGTTGGACTCTGTTTTATTGCCACCCCTTTGTTCGATAACTCTTGCATTTATAACATTCGAAAGGAAATTATATGGACTACAAAAATATTTTTTACGGTTTTTATAAACATTTACGGGTTTGAGTTATTCTGATTTAATTCCTTACGCAAGGATATGGTCATCAACATAATATAACAACCAAAATATTTCAAAGTCAATACCTCAAACTATAATAACAGACTGTGTGCATAATAAGAGCAAGCTTTCCGAAATAGGAAGGAAACCCATGCAGATTAATGACTATTCTTGGCTTGACACATTCCTTAGCCACACACACAAGCATAGAAATAAGCTTCCTGTTTAAATGGCACACTTCACATTAATAATGCTGTAGTTAGGGTTATGTTGGGACTTTCGGCAAAGCATCGTTTCCTGTTGAGCCAGATCTAGCTGTGTTATTTCCGGCGTACGGAAATGACAAGTTAGTCAAACATGGGGTAATGTAGGAAGCGTTTCCTCTGTCTGTCGGTGTGTCAATCAAAACAACCCAGCAGAACAGCTGTTACATTAAGGGTCTGCTGCAGTAAACGAGAAAGCAACCGGAAACGCCAGCGTTTCTCTCTATAGCCGTATCTAAACAGTGCAATTTCTGGCAGCTCAGTGCTTTGACATTGCCTCATTTCAAACCATTTTATAAATCCATTTTTTTTGTAATTGAGTACTGAAAAAAACTGAATATTCTTTATAAAATTGCGGATCCGGCTTGCGTTTTACTTTTAATTATACATTTTTTACTATGTATAGAAAAAAGTTCAAACTTGGTACTTGAAAAATGTCAATTACGAGACAAATGAAAAAAAAATCAAACGCAAAACGGATGCGTATTGTGACTGAGCTTAAAATAAGACCTTGCAAACAATTTTATGATAAAATATAAACGAAATATATGGTTTTAAATTTAACATTGCTCGTATGGGATAAAAGTCCAAGATGGCCGTCACTACAGAAGACTCCTTATATGTGTAGATGCAAATTGTCTTATTGTTTCAAATTCTAAATGAAATTGTTATAGGGAAGAAAAACTCAAGTGTCTTCTGATTTTTTAAATTTAAAAGCTGCCATAATATATATACTGTGATGTCATACATCTAATATTTTAATTACTTTTGAAAAAAGTCTTAGTTACTTAATATTTCAATTTAATTGTAAACTTTCTGAAAAAGTGTAGTCCTACATGTATACAGGGTGGCTAGATGGTCATCATAAAGAATAAAGTTCCTATGAACATAATATGCCCGGAAACAATTCTTTTATCATTTATCCGATATTTTGTTTTTCTTTACTAAATAATCTGTATATATTTCGAACGGCTTAACAGATTGAAGAAAGGTTAATAATGAAATAGCGTCCATTATTTCGACGGATTCAATATCCATAGCAACAAAGCGTTGGCAATAATTAATTAATTTGCCAGATAGATAAATAAGTTGGATTTACTCTTGAGGTTTTTTAAAACTTATTTTATTAATATTATTTTTATTTAAAACATTTATATATTCGCCATTTTGAAACGGATTAATTTGAACGGAACAACAAGTTTATTATGTTTTTTGACAGTAGGTCTTCACATTGGTACAGGCGTACCAGAGCTATAAATTATTTAATAACAAAAAACAAAATAGCGGATAGCTGGTAAACGTAGTGTTTCCGGACATAAAGAAGTTTTTTCTTCTTTTGACACGTTTGAGCACCTCCTGAGTTATCTGCGTACGTTACAGACTCATTTGTATTTTCTTAAACGATCAAACAAAGTAGAAATTTAATTTAGTAGAAAATTTAAAGTAGAAAATATGTTATTTTGCAAACAATATATATTTTTTTAATATTAATTGTGTCCAACGGTTTAAAAACACTTATACTGTGTTATAATTTAACTGAATAGTGGATAAGTTAATTCCATTTAACGTTAACATTTTATGAATAAACCACTTTTGCACTGAAAAAGTTAAATTGATTGTAAATGTTTTTAGTTGTTTGATTTATTATAAAAGTTTAACAATTATTGTCAACTGAAAGTTTATTACATTAAGGTAGTCTAGTTGAGCATTATAGTTTTCAAAATATGAAAGTCGAGTGACTTCTTTCTTGTGAATCCTAGCTGGCCTGGGTTTCTTATACAGTATAACTTTTACTTAGTATGTAGGCCTAAACCATAAAAAGATCAATAACCGAATTCTCAATTTCTTCCTCGCCAATTTATAGAGTGCTATGAGTAACCCTTAAAAGTTATATACATCGAAAAACGCTAAGGCCACTTAATTCAAATTACATCACTCAAAAATATTTCTTTAAATGGAAAAATCGCCAGCAGTTTTGAAGAATTTGCCTATGCAGATTAGATTCCACTTATTAATTATTGCATTAAGGCTATAATTGAAAGCTTCCATATGCCACTTTTGGCTGTATTTCTACTGTATCAGCTCTCCTAAAGTCTCTTTAATCTCTTAACATAATGTACATAAAACCAGCTGTTGGTGTGGTATTGCGGCGAAATTTCACTAAGAAGTCTATCCAAACAATCTGAAGAAATTTTTGAATTTTAAAAATTATTCGTTTATACAGAGTGTCCCAATAAAAGCACTAACCTTTAGGGTTTGTTCCGGTGGTGAAACTAATGAAAACATTCATAAACATAGGTCAGGAAATGTTTATTTTAGTAGCTGAGCGCCATTTTGTTTTTTAATTTATATCTATAGAACGGCTAAGCGATTGAGTTGAAATTATTCATCAATGTAAATACTTGGTTTGACAAAAATGGTAAACTTTTTCCAACAAAATGTCGTTCATTTAAACATTTTAGATAAAAATAACTTAAAAATAATAAATTTAACAAACCATCAGAGGTAAATTTGTGTAGCTAGTTTCATTTCGAATGGTGTAACTGTCAACATTACCGAACAAATGGTAACAGTAGAACATCGTCCATTAGTTTGACAGGTTTAGCAAAGAGTAGACAGTAAATAATTTGCAATTGATAAAGTTGTACTCTTTGTTACAGTTACCCTTTGTTCGATAGTTTTGACGGTTATAACCAAAGCTTATGACACATGACTTACTATCCGGGAAAAACATATTTTGGGGGTAAAGCTGATCTAGTGATGGGGTGGGAATGTAATGATAACAATAAAAAACTACTGCTATTGTCAAGTACAGTACATAGTGTGCAATCATTGGTGCAAGGTATCTTCGATGAATAGTCAGTGCATGACATACTAAACTTACATTTCCCGCCTTACTTACAACGCAATTCACACTTGGAGCCCTTCAAACAGGAACTATTCAACCCAAACACTTAAAAAAGCAACTTTGGGCTTGTTTGGTAGTCAAGTTGAGTCGTTGATTTAGAACTTTTGAGTTCACCTTGGTATGTCTTCGACATTCAACATGCTGTTTACAACAGTTTAACTAATTGCACGCAACTCGACATAACGCCACACCTGTATTCAGGGTGTTATAGATTCGAGTTTCAAGTGTTTCTGAATGAAATATTTTTCTATTTTTTTCAACTCGCAAATTTTACAAAATGACGCCATTAATTTGCATTAATTTTATTTTAAACTTATATTTTTTTCATCTCAATTGTACATATATGTAATGTGATAAACATTTTTATTTGAATTGTAATTTATTGTGAACTGTGCATATCATAAAGTCTAGTGAACGCAATCTACCGATATAAACCTCGCCATTGAAGTCGCCATCTTGGACAGTCAACGTTGCAGCACATTTAGTGAAAAAGACACTGTGATATACATTTTAGAAGTCTAATAATAATATATTTAGTCATATCATTATATGTGTACAAAAATAAATTAAATATATAGTTGCAGAAGCTATTATGAAAGTCGGCTGGTTCTTCAAAACCAATTAACTGTCATAATAATTCAATCAACAATTAAGCATTTAAAATATTTTATTTATATTCATTTCTTTATAATTCCATCAGTGACAGTCCAAAAATATAGTAATTAATAGACTACTTTGTGCAGGAAAAACTAAATATTGTTCTGAAGTAGTTCACGGTTGTTCAAACTCATGTGATAGAAATAAAAAAGTTTGCTAACAAAAGCTGCTTTGAATATAATATAAGTTCACAAAATATAATGTAAAAAAGTTTTGTTGGAATATTGTTTAGACATTTTGATACTTGAAGGCGAGAGAAGTAAAGTTTATACTTTTTGCTGGTTGTTCAGTAATCATCAATCAACTGGAGAATTGTTTTGACAGGAGAATTATGACTCACACAAATCAATCATACACTACATTAGCTGCAAGACTGACTCTACTTACTCACTTGTTAACATCATACATACAACAATGAAACAAGTTTAATTTAATATTAATTTACACAAATTTTGTATGAACATGGCGGTTATCGATAGTGATTTGTTTTCATCCTGTTCAGCCTATTTGCCTTTGATTTGTATCACTCTCTTATGTGAACAAAATTCCTGATATTGACGCAAAAACTCTGGTCCTATTGCGCATGCGTCAGAATCTAGCTCATCGCTAACCCCACACATTATTTGACAGAGCTCAGTGATATTATAAAAATCTCCTCCCAACACTACAAACAAGATGCAACAAACGACACACATTAACTTACATAAAAAAACAATTTTAGTTTAGAAAGAAACACTCCTCGCCATCTAGAGGAAATAACACAGTTGCATTAAAATTTTGATTTGGATTTAATATCTTTTAAAAACATGGGAATTGTATTAAACATTTTTGGTGCAGAATACAAATAGAATGATACAAAAGGTTCCTTGAAAGGACGAGTCAAATGTATATATATGTAGACCGTAATGATCAGATAAATTCTGCTCACTTCTAAGATAAAATAATTTTAATAATTAAAAAATAAATAGATATTCACAGGAAGAAGTCTTAACTGCCTAAATAAGGTAAAGAATGGACATTTATGTTCAGTTTTATTATGAGGTGTTTTTATTGTTTTCAAAGTAAATTCCACCCAAACATTCAATACTGTACTGAATCCGGAATTGTACTATGGCATATTATATATTTTGTAGTCAGTCATAATTCCATGGTTGAATAGAAAATCTAATAAGTCAATTGAAAAATTAAAACTAGTGCATTGAACAACAATAATTTCTAATATTAGTAAAAACGTAATGGTCTGGCTAGGTTAATAATTTTGTTTTAAATTTATTTGGTATTATTAATTAAAAGAAAAGGTTTACGCCAATAATCCCCTCTCCACAATCCTTGATAATCCTAAGGACTATTGTTTGTTCAAAAGCAATGATTCCAAATTAGGGCGTTAAAAATACATTATTTATAAGATTCGTAACAATAAGATTGCTTGCGCATGTATTTTAGTATCCACCAAAATGACAGAAATTATGAAAAAAAAAAAAACGGCAAGTTGAATGTCTCTGAACTGTTTGATTCTACGTCAGTCCTGTCAGAAAGATAATTTTTACTTAATGTACAAAGAATCAGACCTTTTTATTGGAGCAAAAACAAATTATGTGAATTTTGATAATTTGTCGATTTGAGAGTTCTGAAAAAGTTAATCTTAACTTTTGAGCTTTCCTAAACTGCATCCCACATGATTTTTCATGATATATTAAGCTTAAGAAGGCCAAAAAGTATTATTCCACAAATAGGAATTTTTTTGAAATGTAAGAAGAACCTGCAAAGTTTGTAAATTGACCCTTTGTAACCCCTCGAAGGAAAAGGTGTACATCAGGGTAGTTACGTAAATAATGAGACTAATAAGATTAAACAGACTGGCTTTTATACTACTACTAGTAAGCCCCCGTGAAAAGTCACAGGCTGATTAATTATATACACATCAGAAATACTGTACATCATTTTAAAAAACAAACTATTTAAAAACAATATTAAGGCCTACTTATCTATGCCTACCTAACTATGCTGATGGGGATTTTTAATTCGGCAAATGTGTACAATTATAAGGATTATAAAACTGTAGGTATATTTGTTAAACATTTTTTAATTTACATACGTTATTATATATTTAAAGAAATATAAAAATATGATCTTTTAATTGTTTTTTATTTCATATTAATAGATCAAACGATTTAGAAGTTATTAATATTATAGTGAAGAAAAATTAATAATCGAATATGGTTATATGTTACACCTATATAATAGGAAGAAGTACGAATGTTTCCGAAGTTAAACGAATAGGTATTTCTTCTTTAAATTTGTATAAACAAATATATTGATGATAAAAGATTGTATTTATATACAGTTTATAACCTCAAAGCAAATATTATAATTTATACATGATTGTTTGCCTCCTGAACTGTAATTAGTAGTAAACTAGGTTACATACCTTGCGGACCGTCAACAGTTCTGTCCTTTAATTGGCGACGACCGGTTTCGGAAGCTTACTCTATGCTTCCATTGTCAAGTCATAAGAAACACGAAACACAAATAACAAAAAGCACACATGTCCAACATTAATAAATAAAAAACAAAAAAACACACTTCGAGCATGCTGGCCACCGAACGACCGGCTGGCCAGCATACTCGAAGTGTGTCGTGTGTTTTTTGTTTTTTATTTATTAATGTTGGACATGTGTTATTTTATTTAATGTTAGGTGTACTTTTTGTTATTTGTGTTTCGTGTTTCTTATGGAGAATTCATAATATAAATTTGATTAATTAAAACCAGATAAAGTAGTTACTTCTAATCATAAATATAATAAAATAGAGTAAGCTTCCGAAACCGGTTGTCTCTAATTAAAGGACAGAACCGCTAATTGAAGGTACATAAGGTATGTAACCTAGTTTATTAAATATTATAACGTACATTATAACATACATTAATTAATTAGTCCTATAACTCTTACGTACACTCGCTTTTATAGGAGTTGATTACATTTACCCTGAAAACGTCCATCCAACTGAAACTGAATGTAAATAAATACTGCAAATGACTATTTCGGAATTTCGCAGCTTTATCTTTAACAATGTTTTTATATCATACAATCGTGGGCTTGATACAACTACTAAAGCCCTTTTCATAAAAGTGTTAGACAACACTAATCATTTCCATAAAGTAGGCCTACTTAGAGGATACATACTAGTTCAAGCATTACATCTAGAAGCAACTAAATATGTACTCAATAACAATTCAATTTACTTAATCCCTTTAGAAATAAACTTAGAGCTAGAACAGAATAATGTAGTACAACTTTCAAACCAGAAAGCAGCTTTTACTGTAAATGACTTTTAGAAGTTCACGAGTTCAATAAAACGTGAGCAAACAATTTAGAGATTGCTGAAATTCATTACGTAGTTTAATCGACTTGTTGAACTGAACTTACATACTACAGTATGTTTCCAGGGATGAATTATTTAAATTAATCTAATGATCAAAAGGTTCCAATGGCCAATGGCTTAGGAGAATTCATAATATAAATTTGATTAATTAAAACCAGATAAAGTAGTTACTGCTAATCATAAATATAATAAAATCGTGTCTTTCTGTTCGTTTGTGAAGGGATCAACTGAGAACGGCTGAACGTATAAAGCTGGGGTTTGAGCCATAAGACCATTTCTTTGGGAAGGTTTAGGAGAAATACAAATTTAAAAATAGTCCATTCATTCAAACGTTGTGATGTCGTTAGTGATTTCGTCCTCTTTTGGGCAAGTTTCTGCTTATGACTTTACACTGGTAGCACTTATATTGAATTTAAAATACTTATTTGATTCAACTTGCTAAATTTTTTCAAATTACCACTGACATTCTGTAGGTTGCATGGTTAAAGAGTTATAATCCAAAAAGTGTGAATGTTTCTTCAAATTTTTCGTTTACAACTTTTTAAACAGCTTTAGCTTTTCAACGGTAGGTTTTATGGAAAATCTGAAACTACCTAAGCGATTGGAAATTTAATTCTCTACAACTTTTATACTTTTATACTTTTTTCTCTGCAGCGATCTAAGGGATAAAAAAAATGCGAAAACGTTTGATATTTATTTTTGCTTTAAGGTATTTATGGCTGCTATTGCATGTGGACAAAGTCGCGGATACAGCTAGTTTTAAATATAATCGAGCTTGACTCGTGAACAAATTTATTTTTAAGAATAAAAATACATAAAACAGTTATTAAAATTCATTTTTGTACTGGACGAGTGACATAATACCTGGTCAGTACAGTATCAATCATAGCCGGATCCAGTCTCGTAAGGAAAAAGTTTGGTTCCTTAATAAATAAACAAAGTGTTTTTTAAATGTAATTAAGTGTAGGTAAATGTGTTAGTGTTCATAAATGTTTGTCAAAACTGTAATGTGTTATAACAGTGCGACGAGGTACATATATATATAAGTTATATATGGTAGGCTACCGAAAAAAACGCAAGTGACCATGACTGAATAAATAGTCGAAACGGCAGTCATGCAATAAACAAATATTTGAAGGAGCAGACGTAACTAAAACAATACATATTATTAAAAAAAACAAGTTTATTTTTAAAAACACGTATCTACGACAAAGTCGTCATCCTCAGTGAAATTTCAATAACTACTTGTTAAATTTAAAATGCTAATATATCAACTTTTAATATTGCTGTAGCTATTTGAAAAAAAAGTATTTATAAATAAACACACAATTGATAAAATTATCAACACCGGGATAATTAGTCACAGAGTCGAGACTGCACCGTCAACGTCAAAAAGTAAATCAAACAAGTATGACGCGTTGCATGATCGTGTTTTGTGTTTAGTCCTTAAAAATGTGCTGTAAATTTACCTCAAAACACTATTTATGGTCATTGTTGTGTTCGTCAATTAATGCAGGATAATAAAATATCAGTTTTACACACAAAAACTTGAACTAGCGACGTAGGGTGCAGTAGTCCAACGTGCAACATTGAAGCGTCATAAGGCAGTACAGTGCTGGGAGCCGTGAGTCCGGCGACTGCTGTGACGCCACAACCCGAGCACTACGGCCTGTAGTATAGTGTGGCCTTGAACAGACGTCTGTGCTACGGTGCGTGTAAGTCAGGACTAACTAACAGGACGCGTGTTAGTTAGTCCTGCGTGTAAGTTGCGGTTGCGCCTAGATCTTTATAGTTTACATCCAAATTATTTGTACAACCTGAATAATACCTGTTCTCCTAAATCAATTAATTGTAAACCAAAAACCAAAGCATAGCACACCAAACAAAAAAAAAAAAAAGGAAAAATGAGTACGTACACTATACGCTTGTTGGAAGTTATACATGTTTGGTACGATTAAATAATTAATATTTATTGTAGAAAAGATGAATTGTCAGTAAATAAGGTATAAAAAATGTAAAAAAATGTACAGAATAATCTTCCATATTTATTTTTTTCGGATAAAATCCTAAACAATTTAATCTTGTACAAATACTTAAAAAAATGACTTCCTGCTAAAAAAAACTTGCTTTCAGTTGTTGATTTTTTTGGCTAAAGAATTCGTCCAGTCGTCTTAGAAAACAAATGTTTGTACCAAATTTGGACCAATTCGGATGTAAAATGCGGCCGGTAGAGTGCGAATACAAACATACACACCCTCACACCCTTATCTATCTATATATATAAAATTCAATGTATGTCCGTCTGTATATTTGTCCTTTATGCGTTACCAAACCGTCCATCCGATTGCTTTGAAATTTTGCATAGTAACACAGGTTAACCCTGGGAAGGTTTTAGGCCATTTACCGAAGTCCTAGGACATTAGGGCTACGCCCCAGTGGCCCTCAAAGTTTCAATGTTAATCTTATGGAAGGTCAATCTTAAGGAAGAAGAAGAAAGATTTCTTTTGATTTTATCAGGGGCACAAAAAACTGTTCGTATGAAAAGCTTAAAACAGCTGATTTTGATCAACAGCTGATTTTGATCAACAACTGATTTGGATCAAAAAATGAATATAATTTTAGGTTAGGTAAATCAAGCAATGAGTAGAATCCCATTATAATTTACATCGGCCCTCAGGGATACGAATTACAGGCTTTCAAAGTTTCAAATTAAGCAATAGCAAAGCATTGCCGGGTCAACTAGTATGTATATAAAATTCAATGTATGACCGTCTGTTTGTCCTTTATGCGTTACCAAACCGTCCATCCGATTGCTTTGAAATTTTGCATAGTTACACAGGTTAACCCAGGGAAGGTTATAGGCCATTTACCAAGGTCCTAGGACAGTATATTTGGTAAATTTTCCTAAATCTATATATTAATAGGCAAGCACAAAACTTGTCGTCCTTTTTTCTCAGCTTGTGTGCATCGTAGGAGAAATTCGCGCATACCGTTAGAAAGGTAGTGTCCTGTAGATGAGCAGAGTCCCATTATAATTTACATCGGTCCTCAGGGATACGCTCCAGTAGCCCTCAAAGTTTCAATGTTAATCTTATGGAAGGTCAATCTTAAGGAAGAAGAAGAAATATTTTTATCAGGGGCACAAAAACAGCTGTTCGTATGAAAAGCTTAAAACAGCTGATTTTGACCAACAGCTGATTTTGATCAACAACTGATTTGGATCAAAAACTGAATATAATTTTAGGTTAGGTAAATCAAGCAATAGCAATAGCGAAGCATTGGCGGGTCCGCTAGTACAGTATATATAAGGCACGTCAATAACTCATAATTCGTATGGAAATTCGAAAACTATGCAAAGAGATTTACTAAAAATTAGGCACTTAAAAATCACTTTTGAAAGTTAATATATTTATTTAAGATCTGTGATCCTACCTTTAAATTGGAACCAGAAATGTTCTACAGAATTACATTCTACAACAGCTGTGTGTTTTCAGCTGACAATAATGTCCTCAATCCTTCCGAAGCAATCCATCTTGGGGCAGTTGGAATAATCTCGTTCCTTCGATTGAATGAAACTTGAATTGAACGAAACGGTTGAGCAGGACAAGTGTAAATTGAAACTCTACTTTTTGTATGTTTAAATTGATAATATTGAACTAAAATAATGCATGCCGATGTAGTATTTACGTTTTAAGAGTAAATGTGGTTCGGTTAGAAATGAAAACATCACACAAATGTATTTTAATTTTAAACTGCATCTTTTGAGTACTAAACACTTAATAATATAGATACTTCATTTGTTATTGGCTTTTAAAAGATCTGACACTTTTTAATGGAAGATGCTATTTATTTATTATTAGGGGGCTCCATTATCAACTTGGTTTGCTCGTGATTCGTGGCAAAGCAAATACAAAAGTTTAAATTATAATATGGTAGGCTTTTTTGATTGATTATTTTACTATCTCACTATACTATAGTATAGAGAAAGTATAGTGATTGCAAAAAAATCGATGTTGAGATTTTTGTGGAAATATCAGTTTTGGGCTTGGGACCCCCTGAGTCCAAAAAAGTGGTTTTTACAAAATGTTTGTCTGTATGTATACAAAGTAGGAGAGGGGATACATTAAAGTAGAGGAGTAACTACTAAATATTGTTATTATTAGCTGGTAGAAAACTATTCGATCGATTTCGAACAAATTTGCACCAAACATGTCAATTAGGCCTGTATAAAAAAAGAGCCTGCAAGTCAATTCGGCCTGCACGAGAAAAGGGTTTGAAATTTTTTGAAAAACAACCCTCTTTTTGGCCAAAATATCAGTTATTATTTTTTTATAAAAAAACTGATCTAACTTTTTTGATAAAATTTGGCTTATTTGTAGCCCTTAATGTATCCTACCATATGCAAAAAAATCGGCATCTTTTTAAAAATTCTCATTTAGCTAATAATAATAATAACAGATTTTTGAGGGTTTTTTGGCCAAAAATGGGGTTTTTTTCAAACTTTTCAATACGGTTTTTCGTACATCTATACAGGCCTAATTGGCATGTTTGGTGCAAATTTGTTCGAAATCGATCGAATAGTTTTCTACCAGCTAATAATAATAATATTTATTAGTTAATCTCCTACTTTAATATCACCTCTCCTACCCCTTATACAATTATGAAGTCACAGTGAATCTGTTTAATAATTTAAATATGTTTGTGAGAAAGTATGTGCCAGTTTCTGGTACCGTTTATTTTGTTTGTGTTTGCTTTTACCTAACCTAAACAAAATTCTGGTTGTGAAGAATAAAATTATTACTTGATTATAAATTTTCCAAGTTGGTTGCTACGGTAATAAATGTAAATACTTTTAAGAAACATTTTCTGTTCAATATAGGCCTGACGTAAAATTATGTTAAGTTTTGATGATCCAAATTATGCATTTGATTTATAATATGTATCAACTGATGTTTGAATTATAGTGCAGTGGGCTACAACCAACAACTAATTATTATTATTCACAACCGACAACTGTTTTAGATTCGGTTGACAAAATAAAAGCAAACACAAACAGAATGTCAATGAAAAGATTTACAGTATTGCAAATAAAATATCTTTTTCCTACAGCTGTTTAATAACTACAACACACTCACAGCAGTGCGCAAAGTAAACTACATGTGTTCAGCGATAAGTAATTATACCTATTTGTTTTACTTTATCATACGGGCTAAACAGCTAATATAGCCTATGTTTTGAAAATTTTGATTGTTATGGAACTAACCTCTGTAAAACAGATATTACAAAAAACAAACTAAAACACTAATTTAAAATGTAGCTGTAGGAATAATGTGGCTTCGCCTCGTGCGACAACTGTTTATCTCTTGCGACAAACTCTACTTTGAACCCTAGATATACAAATAACTATTGTTGCATATTACAAATAGAATAATTTGATTTGGGTTAATAACAACACAACTTTAGATTCAGCCTATCTTGAATTAAAACATGTTAATTCAAAGTACTTACATTTATTACCATAGCAACCAACTTGACAAACTTAGAACCAAGAAATCATTATTCCTCACAACCAATAGTTTCCTTTAGCTGGCACAATCAAAATTAGTATTTGCTTTGCCACGAGTCACCACTAGGGTTGGTGAACAAAGTGAGCAGGTGCCCTAGCAGTTGTATAAAATACACATTCAAACAAATACAAACATATTAACTTAAAAACTAACAATTTACAGGTAGTACTAATTAAATACTAAACGGTACCAGATAATTGCCACATACTTTCTCAAAGTTGAAACTTTATACCTTCCCAAGAGTAACATAGGAGATGGTTATTTAGAATTGCAAAAGTAGGACATACCATGGAATATATTGCATGTAACACACATCCATATATTATTATTATTATTATTATTATTAAAACTGTTCGATCGATTTCAAACAAATTTGCACCAAACATGTCAATTAAGCCTGTATGGATGCACGAAAAAAGGTTTTGCAAAATTTTGAAAAACAACCGCATTTTTGGCCACCCCCCCCCCAAAAATCAGTTATTAATATTATTATTATTATTACCTAAACGAGAATTTTTAGAAAGATGCGGTTTTTTGCATATGGTAGGGTACATGAAGGGCTACAAATAAGCCAAATTTTATCAAAATCGTTATAGCCGTTTTTGAGAAATTTGGATTTTCTCGTTTTTTGGTCATTTTTGGGGTGTAAAACTCCTTAAAAATACAAAATTTTGAAAAATGAAAAAAACGCCTGGAGATATTCCAGAACTACACCTACATACCAAATTTCATCAAAATCTGACCGTTGGTATGGTCTCCAGCTCTGTACACATCCTAACAGACACACAGACACACGGACAGACATCACCAAAAAACCACTTTTTTTGGGTTCAGGGACACAGATAAAAGAAACTTCTAGTTGTTCTTTTATCTGTGTCAGGGAGCACCAAAACAAATAATTCCACTAAACATTTTTTTGGGGTTTAGAGAGCACCAAAATAGATAATTCCACTAAAAATTCAAATTCAAAAATTTTTACGAAAACAATATTTTTTCCATATACTACGTACAAGGGGGAGAAAGTAAAAAACATGAAACAATTAAATACATACAATTTTGTTTTGTTACATCATAAGCTAATCATAAACCTCTTGCATAATTCATCAATAGAATAAATCGAATTTTCCTGTAGAAAAGAAAGAAGAGCATTTCTACAAACTTTTCGACAGCCTAATTTCCTAATATGATCTGATAGTTTATCGTACAACCTTATGCCACTATAATAAATGAGGGGAAACGTCAAACAGTCTTGATAAAATTATTACCAATTGTATTTCTTTTAATAACTTATACCAACTTATACAAGATAATGATTAAAGATAAAGAAACGATAATGAAAAAAAAGTTAACATCCAGAAGATGTGGTTATAAGGTTACAATAACCTATCCGTCGTAAAATTAAAATTCAAGAATGAACATAAACTCGACGGGTGTTTGCAATGCTCCCGTTTTTGAATTAGCCACAACGGATTCTGGCTATTTTTATGTATTATTGCACGAATAACATGATTCCGTTCGTTGAGCGTAACTTATGCAAATATAACAGAGATACAAATACATAGCGTGATAGTAAAATACAAACAAAATTAGTAGTGTGAGTTCTTTACAAATTGCGAATTTAACAACATTAGAAATTAACAGCAGCTGAAGATAAGATATACGCAATAAATTTGAATACTTGTATTGTAAATAAATACATTTAAATAGTAAATAACATTTGCATAATGTTTTAAAGAAATAATTTTAAGCCCCCTGTCGCATTTATGTCAGTCGGAAGACTGCTATAAAAACTATCGAAATAAAACAAGTTTGAAAAAAGAATTAATGTTGGTATACAAATATTTGTCTTAAGTTAATGTATTACTTTGAAAAAAAGTTATTACGTTCGTTTGCGTTATTCATACTCCAGTTGTAGAATTTTGTAACACTTCAAATACAATATGCACCTAAATAAACATTACTGAAATTATAATAGTTTTAAATGTTTTAATTTTAGAAAATATATAAAAGGAAACTGAAAACTTTAGTTTTTAACAAACACACGTTCTACATGATCTCCAATTAAGTTTTAACCAGTTGTAGCATTATTGATCTTGTTGGTAATAAACGGTACCAGATAACTGCCACATACCTTGTTAAAACTTTATACCTTCCCAAGAGTAGCATAGGAGGTGGTTATTTAGAATTGCAATAGTAGGAAAATGTTACAATGGAAAATATTAGATGCATGTAACACACATCCATATTATATTATTATTTAAACTATTCGATCGATTTCAAACAAATTTGCACCAAACATGTCAATTAGGCCTGTATAGATGCACGAAAAAATGTTTTAACATTTTTTTTAAAAACAACCCCCTTTTTGGCCAAAAACCCCCAAAAATCAGTTATTATTATTACTACCTAAACGAGAATTTTTAGAAAGATGCGGTTTTTTGCTTATGGTAGGGTACATTAAGGGCTACATTTTATCAAAATCGTTAAAGCCGTTTTTGAGAAATTTAGATTTTTCTCGTTTTTTTCTGTTTTTGTTGGAGATATTCCAGAACTACACTACATACTAAATTTCATCAAAATTGGACCATTGGTATGTCCAGCTCTGTACAAATCCTTACAGACACACGGTCAGACATCGCCAAACAAACAATTTCTTGGGTTCAGAGAGCACCAAAACAAATAATTCCACTAAAAATATTTTTAGGTCCAGGGAGCACCAAAACAGATAATTCCACTAAAAATTCAAATTCGAAAATTTGGACGAAAACAATACTTTCTTCATATACTACGAACAGGGTGGAGAAAGTAAAAATGTGTTGCATGTTTTTAACGTATTTAGTTATTTCTTCACTAACCTCCGCAATAGTAGTTGGTGGCTCATTCCGTAAGATGCTTTTCGATCATTACACAAGGGTCAGATTGTGAAAGGTCTTGGCAGTTGGATGGGTATGGAAAGTTTGTTTCTTTGGAAATCACTTTTCTTTGAGGTAAAGCAATATTGGCTATATCGGTGTGACTCGCGGCGCCAGTTTGCTGGAACGACAAAATCTCTTCAGATCTCTTGAAAAATGTTGTAGGATGTTCTCTCTGTAACGGACGCTGTTTTTCTGTTACCCTGTGTTCGATAGTATTCACAGTTAAAAATGTACTTTTGAATTTTTTTATAAAAGCTTACGGTTTATGAGTTATTCTTATTTATAATAAGGTTTAAATGTTCACCATTTTATTATTAGAACAAGTTTTCCCATTGGTGAGTAACGTGCAAAATTTCAACTCAATCGGTAAGCCGTTCACAATACATTATTTAGAACTAAATGACGGATAGCTGGTAAAAGAAACGTTTACGGATATAACTTTCTAGGAAGTTTTCCCCTTATTTTGACCCACATGAACTCCCCCTGAATTATATACAATACAGAATCAATTTGTATACTTCCTAAAAATATAAGAACAGTTGAAAAAGTTTTTTCCACAACCTATACGTGCCCTTTCCCGACTAAACCGGAAAAAATAAAACTAGCTTGAATAACTGAGAATGAATCGGGAAGGCCTAAGTATTTGAAACTACAATAAGTAGTCTAGAACATGTCTGATACTAATGAAGTGTAAATTTTAAAGAAATTCATATATCATTGAACTCAACAAAAGACGAAAATACTGTTTTTATTGCCGGTAGTAATTTAAATTAATTAATTACATTTGTAATTAATTGTAATACATATTATAACTAGTAAATGAGAAGTAATCAAATTTATAAGAACACATGCAATTTAAGGAAAGATATATTGTCAGTTAAGTTGATTCATATTCCTGAAACGTCGCCATGAACTACTTTAAACAAGTTAACTTTTTAATTTAAATTCAAGTTTGTAACTGCAATCGTATTTATGACGGGTTTCTTGAAGGAATAAATAAACTTCTGAGCAGAAATGTAGTATTTTTATTGCACTTGATATGCTCTGTGTTCTTGTTTTGAAAGATTTATTTGCAAAAAAGTAAAAATAAAACTACTATAAACAGCAATATTTAAATAAATAACAATTTTACGCGAGAGTGTTTATTTTTCTATCGACACACCAACTTATCTGAAATTTTTCACTGCAACCTGAAGAAAATCTTGGACGTGTTGCTTATTTGCTACGTGTATACTTTTTGTTTGTGTTTGTGAGGGGGTGTGCGTGCACATGTGTTTGTCTACCTGCAGTGTTATTGTACATTTCATTTAATATATTTTCGTTATGATCAATGTTAAAAATTACACACAACAAGTGCCTCATACATGTAAATTGAATATGTAGTAATATATCAGACCATTACCTTAATTTGGTTCAGTCGTGCTATTCGGAGCCCGAACCTTCAGTATTCACTCTATAGAGGCCGACAAAACATTAACACAAACACACATAATACAACACAAAACAATACTCACGTATACATATTTAAATTAGGTTACAAGTCCTGCGAAACGCTGGCTGTTAAGTTGAGGATTGGGTTAAGAGATTTTGATATAGAGCTTATCAGTTTATTGTATCTTATGCAAACAGTTAGACTGGAACGATAATTTTTTTCCACTTGAAGATGGAGTTCCGATTCCTAAACTTTTCTAAGACAAAACGTCACACGACGGAACCAAATTCAGGTAATAGTCTTATATATTGTATATATATATTGTCTTACACTTTGTATTCTAATAGTGACTCGGACGCCAAAAATTAAACGAGCAAATACATTTTAAAATTTACGAATAACAAAATTATAAATTATCAACAATTAAAAACCATGAATATTTACAGTTAAAGTATAACACATAATTAAATACCCACTCACATATTCATAAAATTTATAAGAACACTAAACCAATTTAAAACAACAAAAACGTCTCCGTCTAGGTAAAGATCCTAAAACTCAAAACGGCTAAGGAACACATAGTAAAAAGACTGAGACAGCAATAGCAGTCTAAGGCTATTTTTTACCGAATTTCCATAGGACAGATGAGCTATTGCAGTGGCTCTCATGGTGAGACCTAAGGTCGGGTGTGGTAAATTGGTAAATGAGAACCGATCATAGCCCCCAGAACACATTTTGGGGGTCATTAAAAATTATGTATATGTGTTCGTACTCTAGCGGCCTCATTTTAAGTCCAATTTGGTTCAAATTTGGTACACACGTTGGTTGTCTACGTCGCTCGGACGAGTTCGTTAACCAGAAGCACGTTTTTTGACCGGAAGTAACTATTTTTTAATATTTCCTACGAGAATAAATGTTTTTAAAGTTTTTCTATAAATATAAATGTAGGATATTATTCTGCCCATTTTGTTTTTTTACGTGACCTTATAGTTCGCTTGGTTCTCCCAAAATGGATCAAAACGTAAAATACCATAAAAGTACCCGGTCCAAAGCCACGTGGGGATTTTACCTTGGGAGAATCTTCTCATCCGAGGCCGACGGGTGAGTTTTTACGCTGCAAGCGAAGCTAAGCTCATAATGGAAATTTTACCCAACGGCTGAGTTTGTACTCTGCGAGCAAAGCGAATCAGGCCATAACCCGAGGCCACAAGATCGAGGTGCAAACTCGCGAGTATAACGAAGCTGGAGGCTTAGGTGCAAACAAATTCTACTAATATATTTCGTACAAACAGGCAGCGATTCATTACTGTCGTGAGTAGACCTATTTCCCAAATTGTTGGTTGAAACACTAAAACATAGGCCTATCAACTTAATATTGGAAATTTGCTCAACTCACGTTAGCGGTTCAGCTGCGTGGTCGAATTATATAATATTTATAACATCAAAACTATTTTACATATCAATATGAAATAAAAAGCAAGTTAAAGATAATATTTGAAACTTTAATTAATTTGATGTATATAACGTGACGAATCACAATATATCTAACTTGCTAATGAAAGTAGTTAATACTACATATTAATAATTGTTATAATCTTACATAATTGTTATAATCGAAAAGAATGGAGACTTGTAGTGGAATGAATAATGTTAAATTTATAAAAAATGTATATAAACTTGGAATCAATAGTTAATTTAAGTACAATGGAATCATCAAATACTTATATGGTTTAAATGGTTATTGATTTAAAATATTATATAATATGCCTATTAAAAAAATATAACTTACTTAATACAGAGGGGAATTTATTTAATGTGATATAGGCCTAAATAGAAAAAATAACTTAAATAGTATTGATATCATTAATTAAAGGAATTTATGAAATTTGAACAACAAATCTGTAATCAAATATTGGTTATGACAAAATTTAATAGCGTAATTCAATTAATTGTAAAACTATAATCGAACATATGTTAACCTAGCGGACAGTTCCGGACAGTTTATGCAACATTGGAATACGAATAATTGAAAATTAAATTAGGCCATACAAATAAATATAATATAAGTATTAGAAAGATTGTTAAGAAAATTTAAATAGTTAAATTTTAAAATTATAAGTATTGCTAGATTAATCTGAATTGAGTAAATATAATTTAATTAAGAGTATGTAAAAAGTGAAACATTTATTAGTGTAAAATTTCATCTAATTAGTGCTAAGAAGTATATAAAGATTAGATACAAAATAATGAAGACTGATTTAATGAATATTAAAGGGTCAATTAATTGTTAATGAACGAAAATAATTTTCGGTACTAAACCAGGATCAAAACTGAATAGATGCAAGAATTTGATCAAGGTAATAATTTTATTAAAAAATAATTTTGATAGAAATATAGATCGACTAAAGAAGGTAATAAATGTATATTTGTAATTCAAAATATTTTGGTAAAAGTTGAGAAAAGCATTTGACGAAATGTTCAAAATTTATAATTAAAAAAACTTCGGTAAAAGTATAGAAAAACAGTTAACTAAAATTGCTTAAGTCCCCCCCCAATTATTTTTTTTATTAATGGAAATAGACAGATTTGCTTTGGGGATTGTTAACATGACCAAAAATTTAGTTTTTTTTGTTGTATCGTAAATTTCAAACCCTCTCCCCAAAATGGGGTATTTTGGCGGTAAGTCGAAAATTTTAAATGAGAACCAATATTGAGTGGCACCTCATTTTAAAAGCCTTGATAAAAGAAGAAGATTGGCGCAAAGAGGAGGTCTTTATGTTGACTCTATCCAACACAAAGGCCAATCAAAGTTGTGATTTTCCCCATTTAAATAACATTGAAGTGTTAAAGATGATACATCTGTTATTTTTTACAAGGGTTTAATCCAGTAGATCACTCAATCTAAGTTATAAAACATAGTAATTAGTATAAAAACAGTAAAGCTAAGCCATCTGGAATTTCCAGGTACAAGACTTTGGGTTGATACAACCTTGCTTTGTTATTCATAACTGTGCATGTTTGTCGACTCCTAATAGTAAACAGTCTTCTCCTAGCAAAAAACCGATGAAAGTCCGAAAATTTTTGAAACTTGACAGATTCATCCCACAGCACCCCCAAACAACCCGTAAAAGTTTCATTAACTTTAGAATTTTTTCCAGGTACAATGTACATATCTACTGGACTAAATAGTCTACTTACGTTTAGATAACGGTATTCAAGCATTCAAATATATGTAGGGAACAAGAAACCAGCAGTACAGGTAAAAGTCATGAACAATTATTTAGATTTTAAAATTTTCAAAACATTCCTTAAAACAATTTCTAGATGAATTCACATGACATATTTAAGCCTCACAATGAAGTCAGAATTGATTTCCGGACTCATTGACACCGAAAAAGAGCGAAAACTCCTATAGTGTGAACTTAAGGTTATCCCCAATTTTACTTTATTTCAGTTGACAAAATTTCAAAATTATCCCAATTTAGAAAAATCGGTGTTTTTTGATGCTCTCCAACTTTTAGGGAGGGTGTATTGATAAAATTTGAGTTTGGAAAGTTACAGCACATGAAGATGGATAAAACACAGTTTTTTGGAAAACTTGGAAAAATTTGCTGTTTTTTTAATCGCCATAAAAATCGAACTACTGGACGAATTTTAAACTTTGTTTTTTAATTGGCGCGAAATTTTGTCCTCTTTAATTTATTAAAGTACTGTTGTTTACAAAATATGCACCGTTTTCGAGTTATAAGAGAAAAACTGGAAAAAGTCCGAACATTTTTAGGTTTTTTGCCAACCAAAAGTTGTCCCCCCCACTTTCGAGGTTGCAAAATTAGATTTGTCATACCCACACCATACCAAAAGATCCTAGAAAAAAATCTTTTGCCGCAATTAATGTAAGCTGAAACCCCCCTTACACTGGGCTAATACGTGTATTAACTAAAACGCGTTGCAACGACAATGTCTGCAGGTAGATGGGCAAATGTAGGAGCTACCATCTCAAGCTGCTGTCACATACAGGCTTAATTTAGTAATTTAATCTTAAATTTAAGTTGACAGATAGCCTTACTCAATATTAATATTTCACAATTCAACCGTAAAATAAATTATGACATTTATTAGTTGATAAGCTTTGAAACGTGGCAGGCAGTTTGTTGAAAAGTTTGATTTCTAATTATTTAGCTTTACTATCGTGACACTAAACAGAGTTTCATAATAATAAAAGAACAAACAATCTATGTTTACCACTAACACACTAACATTAACAAATATAAACTACGGATGGCTGGTGCATAAAAAGCGAAGCCACGAACTCAACTGTTTCAACAGAACTATTTAATACAGTAATATAAATTAAACTTTTTTTGAAATCTAATTTTTAATCTTGTATTAGTCGATATAATGCCGGAATTATCTACCCAGAGCTTAATGTGGACGTAGAGAATATTCAGTTTTTTAAAACTAATTTTTGTTAAATTTGTTTAACTTTAAAATTTAAATTATTTTAAATTAATTAAGTTTTCTTACTTAAAAGTTTGGGTCTTTTTAGAAGAGGACCGCCACTCTTAAAAAATGTTATATAGAGTCAGGGTAACAAAAACTAACGCAACTTTACTGTTAACTAGTGTATATAACACATATTACTTAATTGTACTTTTGTAAACATATATAAGTTAGTAACATCAGTTAAGTTATTTTATATAACAGAAAAGTAAGCAATAAAAAATAGCCTGAAGTTCTAACTTATAGTCTTTAGTGGCTGTATGTTTAATGAAGTTATTTTATATAACAGAAAATCAAGCATTAAAAAACGAAATAGTCTAAAGTTCTAAAAAAGACCTAAACTAGTTTCTTTAATAGGTACTCATTTACAATGTTTAAAGGTTCTGTAACGCGTTACATCGCCTAATCTAGCTAAAGTTATTTTTTGCAGTCTATCAAAATTAAAAGTTGGTTTTATAAATCCAGCCAGTGGTTTCCTACGTAAGTTAAACCAACTAAAAACTCCAAAGTTATTATCCAAATTTATTCCTTTTGATTGCACATACAGACATTTTTGTAAACAAATTGAATAAATTTGTAAAAAAAGGGATATCAACTTAAAATTGAAGCGGTACAGCTCAAATATGCACACTATGACTGGAAAATGTTGTACAAATCGATAGAGCAGTTTTGGAGGAGAAGATTTTACAAAGTAAGCATGATCGTCGGGGGGAGGGCTTCGACCAATAACCTCAAATACCTGAATTTATTTTTACAAAAGGGACAGATTTTGTAGAAATCTGAGATAGGTTTTTAGTATAAATAATACTATACATAAAACATCTGGTCAACATAAATACCATGTTACAGTTTCAAAACACTTCCAGCCCTAGATAGACACAGTATTGCAGGCAATAAGGAAGCTAACTCGACAACTTTATACTTAGGTTTATTGACTGCACTTCCTGTTTGTTGTAAACTGTTGGGTTAAAACATGTGTTCCATATAGTTTCAAA
>JAGFPH010000414.1:11653-38416 GCA_018207615.1 Philaenus spumarius | reverse complement strand
ATTTCCCACTTCTACTTTTCACTCGAACTCCTAACTTGTTTGATTTTTCAGTTCTACTCCTAACACGAACTCTTAACTTGTTTGATTTCTCACTTCTACTCCCCACACGAACTCTTAACTTATTTGATTTCTAACTTCTACTTTCCACACGAACTCTTAACTTATTTGATTTCTAACTTCTACTTTCCACTGGAACTCCTAACTTGTTTGACTTCCCACTTCTACTCTTCACTCGAACTCCTAACTTGTTTGATTTTTCACTTCTACTCTTCACTTGAACAATTGGCGTATCCAGGGTGGGGCTGTGGGGGCTGCAGCCCCTTCGTGTTATTATATTTTTGTTTAATCGTCTAAGTGGCACACTGTTCAATTGAGAAGTGTCAGACAACACAACTTGTGTCGAATATTTTACCCACTAAATATTATCAAATCTCAATAAAACCAAAACCATTGGAAATAAAATGTTTTAAACTTCAATTTTTGTATCTACAAATTTGTTCTAAAAAGTATATTTACATATGTAATCATCGTTGTAAAATTGTAGTTGCCTAAATCAATATTGATGCTACGTTAGAAAGCATAACGAAAGTACTCAAACTCGTCACTTTTTAAAGGCACATAATCGTTAGACAGACTTGTTTTGAGAAGAAGATATGGACACCACTGGATTTGTCAAGATTTTACCTTTCTACCACGATCTTCTAATCATTCGTCACTCTTATAGTTTCTTAGATATGAATTTGTCTGTAAATCCTTGCCATTGGACAGTTTTCAAAAAGCTCATTTTGCAATCGATGTATTTACTACAAATCTATATACAGTATTCCTATAATAATTTTTATATCGATTTGAAGTGCAAGTTCTATATGTTCGTTTAATATAAGGAAAACCTGGTTTATTGTTCCGAACTATTCGGGTATTTCCGTGAAATATGTACATTTTCAAAGCCTTAGGCGTGTTAGCCGTTACCTTTTCCTGTCTGGCTGGAACTATGTACTATACGTTTGTGAGAATTTTATTTAGTTGTTGTAATTTATACCTCACTCTAAGATTCTTGGCGGCTGAGAGCTTAGGACGATAGCTTACTTAATAGCATCGCAATTATATCGTGTTTGAATTTAATGTTGTTGTTATTTGATGCAGATTACAAAAATGACGTTAATTTTACTCGTTATGGCAAAATGCCAAAAATTTTACCGACTGTGCCTTAAGCCCAATAGGTGACTCATGACCAAAACCCGGAGCGCCCGAGCGAGGGCTATACTTGATTTTTTATTGCTTCGGACTTGGGACTCGCGTTAAGGGAGCGGGCGAGCCCTTGATGTCCTGCTACCCCGAAAAGGAGGTCAAGTCCGAAGCAATAATAAATAAAGTATAATTAGGAGTAGGGACACCTCCCCGACCGTCCTAACCTCTCAGCCGCCACGAATCTTTGCGGGAGGTATAGTGAATTAAGTTTTTAAAATCTATTTAAAATTTTCAAGTATACAGTTCAATTCTATGGTTTATTCTCTACAATTTGTTATAATACAACTTTATTTTTGGGTAAAGCATATAATCCTTAATTCCTTTTCAAAATGGGTGATCATGAAATAGTCTAAAAAGACGTTTTCAAGCACTGTATTCCAAAAAAATATTCTATCCCCCCCCCCCCGGATAGGCGAAAGCCCCCTCCTTGAAAACCGGCTGGATCCACCCATGCCTTGAACTCCTAACTTGTTTGATTTCTAACTTCTACTCTCCACTCGAACTCTTAACTTGTTTGATTTCTAACTTCTACTCTCCACTTGAACTCCTAACTTGTTTCATTTCCCATTTCTACACTTCACTGGAAATCCTAACTTGTTTGATTTCCCACATTTCACAATTCGTTTTTCTGTTAATCGCTTGATCTACTAGCTTGTGTTATTTTTACCTCTCTACATATCGACCACCCGCTTTCCACTCTCCACTTAGAACGCTTATTTCTCCCACACTCGAACGCAATTATTTGGAATATTTAAAAGTTGATTACGAATATTCCAATCCATTAAAGTGCCCAGATTTTAGTAACAATGTTTACCATTTTTTCATAATCAATTCAGTACAAAGCTACTACTAATTCGTTATTAATTAATTTGCTAACATAATCTTAACGATTAACAAAATTCGTAGGAGTCAGTGAAATTTATAGTTTTCGTATATTTGGTTTGACATAACTTTATTTACAGCATAAACTTCGCCATGTTGATTTAATTTTACAGATGGATTCACTAAGTTATTTACTGAAGTCCTTCGTCCCGAACTGCAGGCGTGTTTTATAACATGCTATAAAAATATTTTCTAATGTCATGATGGGTTCTGTTTATTCTCTCTCTTTTTGGCGTCTTATTTATCGAGCGAGAGACCATCCAGTTAGGAGATGTGTTTCAGAAGTATATTTATTCTTTTATTTATATACACTTTCCTTTCTTGTATGTATTGATCATTAATTAGAAACAATCATTTGAATTGCAATATTTTTATTCGTCTTTCTTTCTTTATTTTTTATAAATTTATCAGTCTAGTTACTTGTTTATAGTTTTGTTTGGAAATGCAATGTTTTAAAAATTATAATATTTTTTTTAATGAAATGTACTTATTTTTAATGTAATTTTCATTAAATCATAATATTTTAAGTACTTGTCAAACTCGCTTTTAAGTGGAATCCTGTTTCAGATGTTTTGGATCTAATCCTTCCCAAAAATGTCGGATGTAACTAAAAGTAGATACAAGCACACTTAAACGTAATTACATTTCCAATACTTGCTATGTGTTTTCCGTCTCGTTTCAGTAATGGTATAATCTCCCTCTTTAGACAATTTCCATAGGAAAGATGAGCTATTGAAATGACTCTTATTGTGAGACCTAAGGTTGCGAGAGTGGTCAATGAGCACCGGTCATGGTCTCCAGAACACGTTTTGGGGTGTCATTAAAAGGTGTATACAGGGTAACCCCGAACTCTCTGGTCCCCTTTTGCGTATTTGTTCCGGGATCGAGACAAACGTATTTCATAACTAGGTAAAAAAGCCTTCCGGGGCCAGCTATTCAGATGGGTTGATAAAAAAAATCCTATGGCATAATCCTAGGGTTGATTCATTTTGCCCTAGTACGTTTTTCAGCCGACCTCTGGAAGCTTTTTTCTCTAGTAATGACAATATTTTCTTTCATTTAAAACAAACTGCACTAAAATCGGCCCCGTAGGTCTACAGAAATAGATATCAATAGGGTTACTAAACGTTTAAAGGCATACTGAATTATTATATAAGTAAGATAAGATATAAACTACGGTGCTTACGTTTTGTCTGTCTGTCTGTATGTGTGTTTTACAAAATAATTGATATCTAGAGAACGGTTTGACCGATTGAATTAAAACTTGACATTCCTAGGTTCAAAAAAGTTATGTCTAAAAAATGATATATTTTAATTAAAATAAGCTATTATAGAAAACCATGCGTTTCAAAATGGCGACTGTTTCAAAATTTCAAACCTAAACTCCCAAAAAACGCGAACATTTTAACAAAAATTGTCAAGATACTTTTTTTGTAGCCCTATCATTGTCCGTATAAGTCCATATCGGATGGTGTAACTATCAAAACAATATGATGAAACGATAATAGTTAAGCTAAAGATGATAACAGAATAGGTAACCACAATATTGGGATGTTTTGCATACTTTTTATTTATGTATATATACAGGATGTTTCGTAATGACTCAGCAATATTCTAGGACATGATTCAGCATATAAGAATGAGAAAAAATCAATTTGACATGTGACCGGAAACTCTTTGTTTTCCCCTTAGCTGCCATTTTGTTTTTTCACTAAATAATTTTTATCTAGAGAACGGTTTGACCGATTGAGTTCAAACTTGACATGAAGTTTAACATAATAATGAATTATTTGAAATAAAATAAGTGACTGTATGAAATCATGTATTTCAAAATGGAGACTGTTTGAATATTTCAAAATTACCCTAAAACCATTCATTTTAACAAAAATGTCGACATCTTTTTTTTGTAGCCCTTTTTACTCTGTACAGTTTAACAGTCAAAACAATCGAATGAAAGAAATATAATAGGTAGGTTATGTGTAGTAATTGGTTTGTTCAACCCGCCATCCTATACCAACACAGTAAACACAACAATGTAGTGGTTACGTATGCTGTTATTATCTTTAACTTCTATTATCCTTTATTCGATTGTTTAGATACTTACACTATGCTATAGGGAATTAAAAGGGCTACGAGAAAGGTTTCTTAACATTTTTTTTTAAATTAAAGGTTTTGGGGTAATTTAGGTTTAAAATTTTCAAACAGTCACCATTTTATGAGGTACAACTGGATATAATCGCCTATGCTACATAAAATAGTTCTTTGTTAGGTTTAACTTCTTGTCAAGTTTGAACTCAATCGGTCAAACAGTTCTCTAGATATCAATTATTTTGTAAAACACGCATACAGACCGTAAAAGAACAAACCGTTCTTTAGATATCCATTATTTTCAAGAGAACAAAAACATATACATAAGACGTGTTTATATTGTGAATGTGTTTGTCTCGATTCCAGGAAGAAATCCGTAAAAGGGGGCCAGAGAGTTGGGGACAGCCTGTATATGTGCGTGACCCCCTGATTGTGTTTTATTACTTCCTTAACGTTTGATGGGAATATTTAAAAGTGTTGATTATAATATAGTTTGTATAATGGATGTAAGGACTACAAGTATGTGTTTCATGTCTGATTAGAATCAAACACCGAACCATTAATTAGTCTATACATAAAGTAGCCTGGACACGTCACACTATGCAACAAGTGATAAGGATTTACTGCTGAATGTATCCCAGGTGATGTATGACGTCATAATACACTGTTTGTATTCGCTTACATCGTTAAATCTAACACCTCAGTTCGTGTTTGTTGCATTCGACGATAACCAGGTGACACTACTTTGTACTTTATGAAGTTACCAAGGTTTACTAGCTATGCGGTGTCACTAAATGTGTGTAAACAAGCGAAGGCGTTACTTATTTTAAGACTAGTAACCCCCTGAAAAATCATAGGCAGATTAATAAATACACATAAGAAACACATAATTTAAAAAAAACATTGGGTGTGCTTAAGACCACACGTTGGAAGTGATAACTTCTATGACCGATTTATACTTTTATCTGTATTAATATTAGAGGAGAATAGAGGAGAATAAAGGTAAAAAATGACACAAGTCAATATATTGTCAAAAAATATGATATCATATTTTGAAATTGAATAGTTATAATATTATAATATTGTAATACTAATATAATTATAATATTATTACATAATATGATTACATAATAATAAACTAATAATAAATAATAATTATAACAAGTATGCGAAAAATAGTGGTCATTATAATGTAAGCAGCATTTATTTAGTGACTGATGAGTGAGGTATTAGTGTATGAACTCTACATAGAATTCTAAGAATAATTCAATATGTAAGTGATAATTATATGCTAACACCAAATATTCAAATTGTACATAACATAGTACATAGTAATCTTAAATCAAACTAAAAGAAATTCAACCTTTTATCATAAAAATATTCGTTTATACAAATTTAAAGAAGTTTAACGAATATTCGTTTATGTGACCTATTCGTGTAACTTCAGAAATATTCGTAAATCTTCGAATAACGTATAAATATATTCGATTATTAATTTCTTTACTATAATATTAATAACTTATAAATCATTTGATCTATAAATATGAAATAAAAGGCAATTGAAAGATAATATTTTTATCTTTCTTGAAATGTATATAATAATATACATAAACATAAAATCTTAACAAATATTCCTACAGTTTTATAATCCTTATAATTGTACATATTTACCGAGTTAAAAATCCCCGTCAGCATAGTTAGGTAGGCCTGTATAAAGTGTGTTGTTTTTAAATATTAATTTGTATAAATTATGTATTTCTGATGTGTATCTAATTAATCTGCTTCTGATTTTTCACGGGGTTTTACTAGTCTATAGACAATAATTAATATGCTAACTTATATATTGTCTACAAATTGTTTCATACTTACAACAAATTTAAAAGACGTGACTTTAAAAATAACCTACCTACACTCGATTCCACGTCCACTGTGCAGTACAGAGCGCCCATAAAGCCATTCTATCCATACGGCAGTCTCAGCGATAATAGCCAACTAAAAAACATCAACTCCCATGTAATGTTCGGTCAGTTGACGCAACCCGCATGACAATAAACGAAATGTGCCCTGTAATGGTAGTAGCATGTCTATTCTCCCGTAAGACCTGTACTGCACTGTGAACGTGGAATCGAGTGTACGTAAGTAACCTATCGGCCTGAATATAGTCTTACCATTCGTTATAAGTTAGAGTTTATCAACTCTAGTATTAGTTACTAGAGTTGATAAAAGAATACTAGAATTAAGTTAGGTTGGTAACACTACTTATTTTTATAGAAACATTTGTCTTCATAATAAATAGTTCATTATAGTTTACCGAGTACATTCTTTTAAAGATTTTCAACAGGTAAATGTACAGAGCCTTCAGTTAATTAATTATAAGAAGTAGGCCCATAAAGCGCCTAATACTCCAAATAAGTTAGCTAATACAAACAAGTTTAGCACACGCGAATGATTTGTTTATCTTATTTAGTGGAATTAAATTAAAATTCTTATCGAAGATTCCACTCAAAAGTTTTGACCAAAGTTGAAAACAAACTTAAAGTATATTCTAGGCTTTGTTTTTATGTTTAATTTTGCTAATCAGATGTAACATGTACATTATTAGCGAATTTCATAGGAAAAATTAGCTATTGCAGTGACCCTTATGGTAAGAACTAAGGTCGGGAGTAGCAAATGAGCACCAAGCATGGTCCTCAGAACACGTTTTAGGGTGTCATTAAAAATCATATATGTTTTATTCCCGGATTGATAAGTGGTAGTAAATATGCTTCAAAATTGCTGATTTTTTGGTGAAAGGGTCCTAGTAAGATTCTTCAGACACAATTTGTTTTTGTTTTTTCGATCCGATTATGGGTTTTTTCCGCCTTGATAAAATGGTAGTAAAAATGCTTCAAAATAGCTGAACTTTTAGTGGATGGGTCCTTGTAAGATTTCCCAGACACTGTTTTTTTATTTTTCGATTTGACACAAAATGGCGGTCTATTTGATTCAAACCAAAATGGCAAAGTTAGAGGGAGGAAATTGCATTATTTCTCCCACTCATAAACCCAATTAAAATGTTTGGGTTATATCAATCGAAAGGTATTAAATGAATGAACGTAAAAAAGTAAATTTTATACTTTTTTTATATCCGATATACTATATTGTTACATCATAACATAATCCTAAACATTTGGCATATATTTATCAATAGAATAGACAGAAGAGCGTTTCTAAAAACTTTTAGACAGGCTAATCTCCTAAAATAATCTGATAGTTTATAAATAGATGTGATGAATGTGTTATGGATGTTTCAAGAAGACCACAACGCTTTGTTGTCGAAGTTTTCGATCAATTTGTTTTGCTGAGACGTTATTGCACCAGTTTATTAAATTAACATAGCGTAGAAAAGTGTTTCAGGTGTCGTTGTGAAGAGCTAGTGGTGCACTAGGATATAAAGTAAGGCACTAAAAATAGTCGCCGGAGTATAAGTAAAAATCTCTATTAAATTGAGATTTATAACATAACTAGGGATGCATGGAACATAAAACGGTGAAGACACAAGGGCTTGAACTCAACTGTTTTATTAATTTATCTTATGAAAAAACTTTTGAATTATAATAAATGAATTTCAATTATGGTCGATTTAATGATAGCATTGTACTCTTTTAGCATTTTTACTTTTTTGTTTAATTTGTTTTAATTTTAAAATTTGTTCTTCCTCAAACGTCCGCCTTACATATACAAAACTTCTTATTCTCACTCGCATACAACGTTGACATTCAGCCGCCTAGCGGTAGATGGCAAAACTATTGGTTTTCGTGTAGGCTTAACTGCGCCCGCAGTTTGGCGAGTTTTAAGACGTAGATGACTATGATTATTCAAATGGTGTACTGGAAGTGGGGAAATACCAAGGCAAGACTATCTAAAAAGAGCTGCACCGCATAAAGGGCATGGCACATGCAGACATTTTAAAAAACAGAATTATTTTTGTATAAAAGAGTTATTATCTTGAAATTAAAGTGGTTAACCTTTCAAACTATGTAGATTGTGCCTGCAACATTGTATCCAAATAGGTTGAGTAGTTTCAGAGTAGAAGAATTTAAAAAATTTAAAAAAATTTGAAACCCTAGGAGGAGGTTTTTGCCCAATTAGAAATGTCGTCTCTTATTACTCGTAAATATTCGGAATTATGGAAAACACAAATCAACCGAAAGCACGCATGAAAAGGAATTCAATAAGCCTGGAAAGTCCAGTTGAACGAACGCGAAAGCTACAACAGCGACAAAAAATAAACGGAAAACAGAGCAAAGCGATTATGTAGCTGGTCCATGCGGCCGCGACAGCCCAAACGTCTACGGATCATGTGATGAAAGGCGGTACAGAACACAGCAGCGCCAAACGAGTATGTATTATTGCGATCTTCAAATATTGTCGTGTTGTCAACTTGGGCCGACACGTCGGGCAACAATGAGGGATATCGATAGAGACGCTGAGGCAGACTGTGATGTTGCAGAAGTTGAGCAGCCCACAAGAAATCCACAGATCGATGGAGAGTGACGACTTCCACAAGTTCTTCAACGAGAATGAGTTCGGCTTAGAGTGCAGTGTGATTTGAAGAAGGCTACTTCAGCTACCGCAGTCAATTGCTGCTTTCGATAAACTTGTAATCTTATATATAAACCATTATACTACTTTGTGTAACCACTGTATTACAGAGATTGATAGTTAAATTACATATTATTACGATATACCGGTGACCAGAACTGTGCATTTTACTTTATTAACTTATATTTTAATCCTACCTCTGTAGCATGTAAGTTAGCAAAATTTTTTATAATTTTGTACTAACTTATCAGGTACGTATCGCTAATAAATTTTTTGTAGTCTGGAGCCACCCGCCGAATAGAGCGCACTGACCAAATTATGCCCGAAAAACTATATTTTTGCAGTCTTTGTAACCAGTGGTAACGTATTTTGTGTTTTTTTGTGCATGACAAATATTTTTGAATGTTAACGACCTCTAGAGGGAGCAGTTTTAGAGCATCATATTTCTTAATATTTTAATATGATTATTACTCATGATAGGCACAAGAAGCCTAAAACTGCCGTAATCCTAATGCTACTAACATTGAATTAGCAATACGAACCAGACAAAGTAATACAAATTTAATTATTAGCGAATTTTCATAGAAATGATGAGCTATTGCAGTGACTCAATACAATACAATACAAATATTTATTGTGTTTAAACAACAATGTTGCAATATAAAACCTTTTTAAAGTAATCTAACTTTCTATCGTAAATGTCAGTTTTTGATAACTCGTAATACAAAACGATAAAAGGTCTGATTTTCTCCAAGTACGGTGTATACCAATTTTTAGTTACAAGTTTTTTCTGAGTATTAACCTTGTTCTTTTTTAAAGGACAACAAACATCAAAATCATGAGGCATTTCATCCATAAACAACTTAAAAGCCTCGTTAACAGAACCACATTGCCCGAACATACCAAACCAATCTACATTAATTAACCTAACCTTAAGACTACACATGATTCATTCAACAATCTAAATCCCAGTGGTCGTGCTGGTTCTATTCACGTCCTGTTGTCTTTAAAGTTCTGCACCTCAACTTCTATTTTCAATATCAGCCCCAAATGGTCAGAAACATGGGGTTGAACCCGTTCATAAGTTAAAACCTCAGGGCGAAGATTTGAAATAAATTTATTAAGACACGATTTCTACCAGTCGGCAGATTATTCATACAAAAACAATAACAAGATCTTAACATATCAAGACAGTTTTGTACGGTCAATATTCAAGTCTCCAGATATAACCATTTCAAAGCGCTTGTATTTGTGTAACCCGCTAGTAAACAATATTAAATCTGACAAAATATCTGTGAAAATGTCACTCGGAGAGTCTGGTGCACGGTATACCGACACCATAATTAAGTTAACTGTGGAGACTGCAACGGCAGTCACTTCAAAGTGTTTCTCCTTACAAAAGTCGCTCACATTTATAGAATCAAACACATATTTGAAATCAGTTTTTATGTAAATAGCTACACCACCATGGCCAAAGTAATCCCTACAAAAATGCGCAGCCAAATTATAGCTCGAAGGCACATAAAGATTTATCTCACCCTCTGAACACCAATGTTCACTAACACACAATGTATCAAAATTATTTTGATTGAGAAAAATGACTAATATATTTAGTTTATTTCTAATAGACTGAGTGTTAATGTACAACAAAACAATATGTTTGTTCTCAATTGTAAAATCACTACATTCAGGCCTACTAATTATCTTGTTTTTCCTAAAAAAAAAACCTTTTTTACAGAGTTATAAGAGCTTTGATTCACCGATTTCTTTACAGACCCATACTTCAACCATTTTTCCATCCCAGTAAGTTTCTTTTCATTGGAAGGATCCACCACATTTCTATTGTTTTTGAGGCCACTTAACAACCATTTATCCAAGAAAGTTGATTTAATTTGTTTGACCTTAATAACCTTACTTTCAAACAATTTGGTCCAGTAATTAGTTCAACCAGTCTTTTTCCCACAAACGCCTTACCACGTCTCGTTAAGTGTCCACTACGGTTGATATGGTGTGGAGAGAGTCTTTCTGGAAAAAAGTTTATACTTATGTTTTTATAGTTTTTTACAGTTGATTCATTGATAGTTTTATATATTTCACTGTTAGCTATATCCACCAAATATTTTCTCAACAATGAGTTTTCAGGCTTTGGAATTGTATTTAAATAAAATTAGATTAGTTTTTAGAGTGAGTAGAATCAGATTCTCTATTGATTTTTTTATATTATTTTTTTAATTTTGTTGTGTTGTAATATCATTTGACCCACCAAATACTATTATACAATCTTTAGAAGGGATACTTTCTGAAGAGCTTAGCACAGTCTTTGTTATTACATCCAGGTTGGCACCTGGCATTACATTACCTACTACTTTGTAATTTTCCTTTAAGTTTTCCTCGCTTATGACTCTTTCGCTGAGACCTAAGTTCAAGAGTGGTCAATGAGCATCTATCAGTGTCCTCAGAACATGATTTGGGGTGTCATTAAAATAGTATATAAGTGTTCGCACTCTAATGGCCGCATTTGGTCCAACTTTGGTACACACGTTCGTTTTTTTAAATCACTAGGGCATGTTCATCAGAAAAAATACCCAACAACCAGAAACATTTTTTTTATTTATTGATATTTTTCATACTACATTGAATCTTTTTTGTGGTTTATCACAAAATAAATATAACATATTATTCTGCACATTTAGTTTTTTTACACGACCATAAAAATATAGTCCCTCTAGTTTGCCAAAATCGATCAAAACGTAAACTACCATAAAACTACTCAGTTAAAATAAACGTGGGAATTTTACCGTGTGGGCATCTTCTAGTCCGACGCCTTCAGCTTCGTTGCAAACTTTTGAAGTGAGTTTGTCCTCTGCGAGTGAAGTTGATGATTGGAGGTGCAAACTCCTATGTTGCGATCGGAACGAAGCGGCGAATGAACCGGGTCTGGAGGCTGAGGTATAGGAACCTATTCAGCGCCTTCGTGAGTAGACCAATTTCCCAAACATTCGGTTGTAACCCTAAAGCGTATAAACTTAATTTTATAAACTCACGTTACCGATTAGCTGAGTGACCGAATTATTATAAATCTTATTTATACCACACTCTGTTCTATTATCTCTAAATAAAATATGTTTGTTTATATTAGATGAAATATTATTTTAGAATCACAAATTTTACTTACTCACTATACTATAGTATAGAGAACGTATAGTGATCGCAAAAAAAATCTATGTTGAGATTTTTGTGGAAATATCTGAGTTCAAAAAAGTTGTTTTTATAAAGTGTCTGTCTGTATGTCTGTGTTTTAATTTTTTTGTTTGAATAAAAAAAAAACAGCTCTAACGATTTTAATAAAGTTTTGCTTATTTGTAGCCTTTAATGTATACCATATGGAAAAAACCGCATCTTTCTAAAAATTCTCGTTTAGCTAATAATAATAATAACTGATTTTGGGGGGTTTATTGGCCATAAAGGGGATTGTTTTAAAAAAAATTTCAAAACTTTTTTTCGTGCATCTATACAGGCCTAATTGACGTGTTTGGTGCAAATTTATTCGAAATCAATCGAATATTTTTCTCTCTAGCTAATAATAATAATATATAATAATATTTATTAGTTCTCCTACTTTAATACCACCTCTCCTACCCCTCCTACAATTATGAAGTCACAGTGAATCTGTTTAATAATTTAAATATGTTTGTGAGAAAGTATGTGCCAGTTCCTGGTACCGTTTATTTTATAAATTTTGATGCCAAAATTGGTAGTTGGTGTTACAAATTTCACACTTTCATTTATTATCACTTTATTGGAGTAGTACGTGGCTCATTATTTTATCAAATATCTCGTATATATTTTAAAATACTCAAATATGACTTCTTTTTACATGACTTTAATTCTTTAAGAATATTACTTTGTAAAAATGTACGAAATATCACTTTTTGAAGTAACCCCTTTATAAGAGAAGTAGTAGCAAAACACATATTTCAGAATGCAATATTAGATCCTTGCATAACGCCATAAGATAGATAGTTAGTGGCATTACTGATGTACATTTCCACTTAGGATTTATGTGTATCCGAACTTCAGTGAAGTTTATGGGAAAGCTGAACTAAAACGTGATTACTGTGCTGTGTCAAATACTAAACTACTCATCGTATATCCTATCTATAACAGTTTATCATCTCCTATAAAACCGGATGTACGTGAGTTTGTAAATGTAATTTATCTTGATATGGTAATGTGTAATTATGTATATAATAATTAAATGGATAAAGAGATAGTGTATGTATGAGTGAGAAATAAAGTAGTTTGTGTTTAGCTTGCAGGATATATTTAGCTTATAAATAAGTTGGGAATTAGGTCAGTTTTAAGGCAATTTGATTTAGTAGCTTATATAATAACGAGGTAAAAAAAGCCTCCCGAATTCGGCTGTTTCTGATGGGCCATGCACCATTTTGGTAGGGATAGAAATTACAAGCCCAACTGCCCAGGGTTCAAAATGAAGGTTCAGGGATTTTAATCATATTAATCATTAATTATTATATTTTATTACCGGGTGGTTCAGTGGTCTCCTTATAATACTACAAACAAAATTACAATGAATAACTAATTTCTATTATGCTTAACTCTCTTTGCAATCGTTAAACAAAACACTAAAATGAGTAACTAATTCTTTTAACACTAATCAACTTATCTTTATTATTCTAACTAAATCAATTTGGCAATGCTACTTCAAGAAGAAACACCCAAATAAATAGCTATGTTCGTGTAATGCTGACTTGAATGAGCTTCTACTTTAATTTAAACAAAAAGAAACATAAACACTTTTATGATGGATATCTGACAATCTGTGCACCTACCTATTTACCAAAGCTCTCCAACTGGAATTCTTGTAGCACATCTCTCAGAACGTCCAGCACAAATGATCGCTTCCCGACCAGCAGCGTTTTCTCCGCCTCACAGAAAAGCTAACTCTGTCCCACAGAGATTCCGCCCTTCACACAAAATACTGGTGCTATATATAATAGGTCAGTACGACCCTTTTATAGTTTGTTAGATTGTCCAAGTGTGTCTTTGTAAGTGCGCCTTGTTCGAGTCAGCTATTTCACAACCTTTTGCATTATTACACAATGTTGCTCCACTTTCTGTGTCTTCGTCTTGGGCTAGTAAATTCTAAACTATTCTAAACTTTATTTTAATTATAATTGTCTATATTTATTTCTTAAACCTACCCTCTAATCTTAACACTTAGTAAAAAAGTTCTTTGGCAAAATAAATCACCAGCAATATATATCAATAGGGTTATAACCTAAAATAAATATAAAAAAAACAAAAATTCCTTGTAATGCAATGAAATAAAAATGACATTTCATAATTTGTTGATAATAATGACAACATTTTCTTTAATCAAATCAAACCGCACAAAAATCGGCCAGGTATATCTCCAAAAATAGGTTCCAACAAGGTTATACACTGAAAATAAAAAAACCTCTAAAAGTAACCTTATAAAATTTAACAATGAAATAAAAATTATATTTCATAATTGTTTTGAAAATAATAATAACATTTTCTTCCATTTAAAATAAACCGCACGAAAATCGGCTCTGCAGATCTCCAAAAATAAGTATGAATCGGTTTTAACCTAAAACAAAAACAAAAGTGCCCTTATAAGTATGAAATAAAATGCAAAAATAATTTTTTTTAAATATAAAATAAACCGCAAGAAAATCGGCTCTGTAGATCTCCAGAAATACTTTTTAAACGTACTTATCTTATATAACAATTCAGTATGCCTTTAAACGTTTGGTGACTCTATTGATACCTATTTCTGGTTTAAATGAAAGAAAATCATGGATTTATAATTTTTTTAAATATAATACGATTGCTACCTATTTATGGAAATTCATTTTGTCCTAGGACATTTTTCAGCCTACCGCGAGAGGCAGTTTCGCTAGTTAGTTACTTTATAAGTACAAACATAAAACCCTAATTGTTTAATAACCTCGGGGTGTCGTTTGTTTATTTGTTTGTAGTTTAGGATTATTTTTTATATTTATATTTTGTAAAAAAAAAGTACAAATAGTTTTATTCGGTAAAAAAAATAAATAAATATGTTCATTCGAATTTAGTTTAAAACTTTCGTGTCCCACTCTAGACAGCCGAAGTTGAGAATTTTAGTTTAGTGGAATGAGAGACTGATATGAAGCCATTTTCATACTTCTACAACCTTTTATAAACGCGAAGAGAATACATTTTGATATGCAGATGTGGAATGGAGTGCCAATGAGGTTACATTTGCATGTTGCGAGGGTGTGATGTAAGGTTTAGTTTAAACTCTCGTGGTAAGTCCTGCAGTGAACGTGTTTGCTAAAATCTTTGAACAGATGATTAATGAGCCTAGGTACATAAATGTATGTCAGCCCATATTATACTAGGGGATAACTAATTCCTTAATCAACTCATATAAAAGCGAGTGTACGTCCGTAAGTACGTAAGTAACAATATAACAGCTGATTTCACCCATCATCTGTAGTACTTAAACAAAACCAACCGTAAATTATACTTTGGGGTTATGTTTACAACTTCAATCAATATAAGTCTTGTGAAGTTGATTTTCTTAAAATATGAGTTAAATAACTAATGTAGGATATAATACGTTATAAGATTTGCTTTCAGGTTATAAAATAAATATAAATAAAATCTTTTATTATCAATATATTCATTTATACAAGTTTAAATAAGAGAAAGCCATTCGTTTATATTCGGAAACATTCGTATTTCTTCGTATAACATATAAACATATTAAATTATTATTTTCTTTATTATAATATTAATAACTTCTAAACGATTTGATCTATCAATATGAAGTTAGAAAGCTATTAAAAGATACTATTTTAATCTTTGTTTAGATAATATATAATAATGAATATAAATACAAAATGTTTACAGTTTTATAATCCTTATAATTAATTGTATACATTTACCGAGTTAAAAATCCCCATCAGTATAGGTAGGCCTAGATAAAGTCTGTTGTTTTTAAATAGTGATTTTTTTTTTAAATAATGTATTACTGATGTGTATTTAATTAATCTGCCTGTGATTTTTCAACCCCTTTAAAAGCGAGTACGTCCGTGAGTATTAATTAATCAGTAATCTGAATAAACCATACTAAATACTTATACTTGTCTTTTTGTAAGTAAATACTTGTAAGTAAGTGAATAAACCACAAGTATTTGTTTTACTTGTATTTTAAATAAGTATTATCTTTACTTAATCAGTAATGTGAATAAACCATACTAAATACTTATACTTGTCTTTTTGTAAGTAAGTGAATAAACCACAAGTATTTGTTTTACTTGTATTTTAAATAAGTATTATCTTTACTTAATGAATATAATGTAGCGCATGCGTATGGCTATATTGTTTGAATTATTCATTTACATACAAACAGCTGATTTCATCCATCAGCTGTAATACTTCAACAACTATGTGAATCATTTAAGGTCATATTTACAAACATTAGTGTTTGAAACAAAACAAAAAGTTTCTATTATTACAGCAGTGTATGGAATTTCGAACAAGCAGTCCTTTGTAACGTTATAGAGGTCATTCACAATACATATTACGGACAGATAGTTAAACGACAAATATGATAAGTTATTCCTACCACACATCGATGATATGAGCACTCATCTAAAATGTATAATTACTGGAAAGAATTTAACTTGCGTCCATGTTGTATGTATGATGTTAACTTGCAGCTAATGTAGTGTATGATTGATTTGTGTGAGTCAAAATTCTCCTGTCAAAACCATTCTCCAGTTGATTGATGATTACTGAACAACCAGCAAAAAGGTCCTCTCAAAAGCAAGTTTCAACTTTTCTAGAGCAAAACTTTTAACATTATTTTGTAATAAACTGTTGGACACGTGATCAGAAAATGAAATAAAATCTGACAAGTTTATAAAGGAATGTAGATATAAGTTCATAATAAAGTGGACTATTAGTTTAAACATTGTTCACAAATTCAAAGTTTAACAGTTTTTCTTTAAATGTATAGTACCAGGTGACCGAGCTCTGCTCGGTTAAATTTGTTGTTGATGTTTATGTTCATTTATAGCCAATATATAAAGTCCAGACATTAAACATTTTATGCAGTGAAAAATGCATATAAAATGTATAACATTATACTGTAATTGTATTGTGCATGTTATATTATTCCTTCCTTGACAGCTGTGTGATGCAAACAAAAGGTATCAGTTCATTGTTAGCATATAACTTTTTAACAGTGAGAAAAAAACTTTTAAATCACCTTCAGTATGTATGTCATGTGTCTGATTGTGAGTTGATAATATTGTGTAATATAATATAATAAAACATGCTCACAAAAAAAACTGTAATCTAAATTGGTACAAACTTTTATTACTTTCAAATACATACATCATAAATAAAAAAATACTTACTTCTATATTGTAATAAAATGCATACAAATAAATACATTGTTGCATTGCGCTGATTCACTTATCCTAGAACATATAAATTCTGCTTCAGGGAGAGTCCTTTGGTGGTTAGAAAGATACATGACCATTCTTATAGTGTTCTTCACTGTTTATGTATTTGTCAATGTATGTGTGTGAGAAGAGTGTTCTTCATTGTATGTGTGAAGATGTTGAGTTAGCAAGTTGATTTTGAAGATCGTTTAAAAGGATCTAGTATGATACAAGAACATGACGTTTTAGTGTTCTTCACTGTTTGGGTATATATGTGCGTGAGTAAATTGTTCTTCATTGTATGGGAGAAGATGTTAAGTTACCAAGTTGATTTTGATGATCGCTTAAAAGGATCTAGTATGATACAAAAACATGACATTTTAGTGTTGTTCACTGTTTGGGTATATATGTGTGTGAGTAGAATGTTCTTCTTCATTGTATGGAAGAAGATGTAAAGTACAAAGTTGATTTTGATTATCGTTTAAAACTTCTAGTATGATACAAAAATATGATATTTTAGTGTTCTTCACTGTTTGGGTATATATGTGTGTAAGTAGAATGATCTTCATTGTATGTGATAAGATGTAAAGTACAAAGTTGATTTTGATGACCGTTTAAAATGATCCAGTATGATACAAAAACATGACGTTTTAGTGTTCTTCACTGTTTGGGTATATATGTGTGTGAGTAGAACGATCTTCATTGTATGTGAGAAGATGGTAAGTTATCAAGTTGATTTTGATGAACGTTTAAAAGGATCTAGTATGATACAAAAACATGACCTATTTGGTGTTCTTCACTGTTTGGGTATATATGTGTGTGAGTAGAATGTTCTTCATTGTGTGTGAGAAGATGTAAAGTACAAAGTTGATTTTGATGACCGTTTAAAACTTCTAGTATGATACAAAAACATGACGTTTTAGTGTTCTTCACTGTTCTTGTATGTACATGTGTGAGTAGAATGTTCTTCATTGTATGGAGGAAGATGTAAAGTACCAAGTTGATTTTGATGACAGTTTAAAACTTCTAGTATGATACAAAAATATGACGTTTTAATGTTCTTCACTGTTTGGGTGTGAGTAGAATGTCCTTAATTATATGTGAGAAGATGGTAAGTTATCAAGTTGATTTTGATGATCACCAAAACGTCCAATATGATAAGTAAATATGATGTTTTAGTGTTTTTCAATGCTTGGGTAGGGTGACTTTCCTATGAGATGGGAAGTGATGAAGTTCAATTTATTTAGGGGAGAAATTTGATGGTAGATGAGCCAGGTTTTAATTGAAGTGTTGGGGATATTGTCAGGGCTTGGAACTTTTTTATTATTGAGGCGTCTGATGGAGATGTGAAAATAAATAAACACATAAAAAGTCCGGTAAAAATCATAACAATCTTAAAAGTACTTATGAAAAAAATCAATATTGTTAAATTGTTCTTCATCTCAGTATTATTTAATACTTCTTTCCATACTACATTTCTAGTATGATGGTTATTCTCTTGAGGTAAAAGAACTTTTAAGTCACTTCTTCTTTTAACTCTAGAAAAAGCTACATACAACATACCATGCATAAAAACAGAACTTAATAAATAAATTCCAACTCTTTTGAATGTTTGTCCCTGTGCTTTATGAATAGTTATAGCAAAAGCTGGTTTAATGGGAAATTGATGCCTCTGCAATGTACATCCAATTTGTCTTTTGCTAGAATCTAAAGTGATCCTAGGAATATGAACATACCGTCCTGAATTTTCACCGGTAATAATCTTGGCTTTAATAATATTATTGCTCAGTTAATTTACTATTAATCTCGTTCCATTACACAGTCCTTCAGAAACATCGAAGTTTCGTAAAAGCATTTTAATTTTATTTTTTTTCAACTTCAATTCATGTGGTGGAAGATCAACAATCTCAATAGAGTTAGGAAATTCAGGTGTGAATTGGAGGGCTCCTTCTGGTTGATCTTTAACACTGTCATAACTTTTATATATTTTGAATTCTTCAGGTAGACGCTGTATAATTTCATCATTAATTTGATTCACTTCCTTATTTAGAGGTGCTAATATGGCTCTGTCCCTCATATCTTCGTATCTGTTGTTTGCTAAACAGTCACCAAATATTTCATCAATAATGTTTCCAGTGGAAATAATATCAATTGGTAATTCAACTTCATCCACCGTATTTTCAGGTAACTCTCCATTACCAATTTTCAATAAATATTCAGTAAAATCTCTTTGATCAGGATCCACACGCATATTTTCTGTTAGTGAAAAGAAATAAAAATATTGCCAAAGATTACTTTTTTTAAGTGAAAGGTCCACCAATTCGCTACGGTTAGCACGTGGTTGAACAGGCAAACATTGCCGGAAGTCTCCTCCCAACACAACGACCTTTCCACCAAATGGTAAATTAGAATTTCCTATAGAACTGAGTAAATGATCCATATTGTTTAAACCATATTTGGGTAACATATGTGCCTCAACCATTAAAAAAACATCAATTTTAGCAAGTGCTTTAGCTTTAGCTGATCCAGGTTTAATATTAGGTTTTGATTCAGGAGTTAATGGAATCTTGAGTCCAAAGGTTTTATGAGAGGTTTGTCCATTAGGAAGGAGAATTGAAGCTATTCCAGTGAAAGCCATACATTTGACATTTTTGTTTTGACCAGAGGGAATATAATATAGAGTTTAATAGACAAATGTTTTTCCAGTTCCACCTGAACCATCAATAAAATAACATTTTGATACAGATTGTTCATTGTTACACGAATTTAGTATTTTATTCACAATTTCTAACTGCCTACCTTTAAGAAGTTCATACATTTGAACTCCAAGTGCAGCATTCTCATTTACACTTAATATCTCTTGATTTTGTTCATTTTCATAATCTTCGATATCATCCATGTTGAATCGCTGAACCCAATAACAAAAGTTTCGACCTTCAGTTGCTTCGGTGTTTAACTTATGCGCTATTACTCGATACGCTCGTTTTATTGCCTCATCCACAGAACCAGCATTTCTTCTTGCTTCTCGTATGCAATCTTCAGCTAAATTTTCTCTGAATGTTTCCCACAAAGATCAAAAAATAAGAATTTGAGTAAAAAGGGTTCTCATTGCCCTGGGAATTTTAGAAATAGCAAATTCTTGTATAATCTCAATCTGCTGTCTATAGTTGTAAGTAAGCCCTCGAGCAAGGCATGCTTGTTTATAAGTTGCATGTTTTACTCCATTCACAGTTAGTAAATCATCAAAACCAATAGCATCTTTAACATGATATAAAAGCAAACGTAGATGATAAAGTTCTGGTTGTGATACGAAATTGACACTGTGTATCCTACCAATAATACAAATATTTTTAATTCTGGGTACCCACATACTTGTCTTTCCAATCCATCTAAAATATTCAGGCATCTGCCAATAGTAGTGGTAATTGACTTCTTGTTGATTTTCAATATGCTGATGTCTTAGATTTCGATTGTGGTGAAAATAGGCTTCTAAAGTTGAATATTTCAGTCCAATGTCAGCTAAATCCTCTTGAGTTTGTTCCAAATTTGCAATTCTGTACTTACCAGGAAGATGGATATCTAATCGTTGAACTGTATGACTTTTTTTCTGAATTTCATTGCCAAAAAGTCGCCAACATGCTTTAGGTGAAGTAATACAGCGTCCTTGAATAAAGGTGTCTGCCTCATTATAATTGAGTCTTCTTTGGTCTTCGATAACTTTAATAAATGCACAGTCATTTCCTTTATAAATATGTATTTGTATAGATATTTAACTGCTCTGATACTTCCAACATACTCTACGTTTATATGGCAGTTATATCTTTTAAGAAGGTAAGGATTATAAGTGGAGATATGGCGATTGTCTCTTGTTACCCTATGATTTTCTGCATCCTTACAGTAAATGGCATGCTCATGGGAAAAATTAGGATTTAGTATATCTAATTTTGTGTCATAACGACGACGATAATTAGGTTTTTGATCATCAGTTAAAGATATAACTTCCACATGTGGTTTCGGAAAACCAAATCGACATTGCATGCGTCCGTTCTTCTTGACCATACATGGTGCATTTGGATTTAATTTTCCACATGGATTGTGGACCATCCACTTCTTAACCAATTCTCGCAATTGTTGATCATCAGAATTAGGAATTTCAGCTGAAATGAGATCATCAAGTTGTTCATTATTATGAATTTTATCTTCAGGAGACATGATAAGTAAAAGATGCATGTGAGGCAATCCACACATTTGAAATTCTATTGTATAAACAAAGGCAGAAACTTTCCCAAAAATTTGTTTCTTGTCCAATTCGTATATCAAATCATGAAACTTAAGTTTACCTATTCTAGCGATCGAATCTGGTAGGTCCTGTGCTAGTTTTTCTAAAATTGAGCCATCTTCAAAAGGTAGACGTGCTGCTTCTTTAAATTCTGGCCAATCAGGATTGCAAGTCATCGTGATAAAGAAATCTGGTGATCCGTAACGACGAACTATTCCCATAGCGTCTTCGAAGTGTTCATTATAATATCTTGTAGATCCTGGAAACGAAGAAGGTAGGATAATTTTTTCACCAACAACAGCGTTATTTTTCACTGCCAGTTCATTTAAAAACTGCATAACACCTGTGTAGTTATCAGCAAGAAGTTTTTTTTTATTGGCTTTGATCCATTGGATACGATCTTGTTCTACCTTTATAAAAGTATCTACCAGATATTGTTGAAACAAACGACCACCAAAGTGTAATGAATTGAATCTTAAAAGCAAAGATCAAGCTTATTCAGGTTGGCTTCAGACGGAATATCTTTGGCTAGTCCAGGTCTAAATGCTAATCGATATTGAGCAAGTTCAAGTCTAGTCACATGTTGACGGCTGGAATATGGTGTCTTCAAAGGAAGATTTAAAGAGAATAAAAAAGTTCCCTGTGGATAAAATAATGGATATGTAAATGGTTCCACACGATTGTCAATATTTTTCATTGTAACCAATGATTTTCCTCGTTGACGAATAACTAATTCATTTCTGGGAAACTTTGATCGGCGTTTAGTGTGACAACAGCACATACATCATTCTGAACCGGAATATTAAATTTCCTATGATCAACGTTATCAGGTATAGCAAAAAGCAGTTTAATATAAGGAGCCTGTTTTCCTTCTGCGATAGCAAGATTATTTTCTTCTTCTTCTACTTCCCGCATCATCATGAAACCATGTACAAAAGGATTTACAGATCTTAAAAGAAGTTCCAATAAATTCAAGAGATCTTTGTTGATGCCATGGTTAATGGGGTTGTTTATTCTTTCACTAACAGCATCTTCATTATCTAAAATGTATATCTGTCCACATTGAGGCCGTTCAAATTCACCTTCAGAATTTTGACTTGGGTGAGCTGCAATATTGAGTTTGTGATAAACTTGACCGCTTGCAATGTAGCTATATATACCTCGATTATTGATGGTACGATCATCATCTACAGTGAAGGAAGCCAAGGCATAACATGCATTTAAATTACGAATCCTTTTATGGAATATAGCAGAAAGTGGATGTCTTCGAAGGAAAAGTCGCACTAACTTGTTTGGAAATTCTGAATGTGCAATGTCGATCCTACCATGCAAGCAGCAGTCTCCAAAGGAATCAGGATGAGTGTTATTTTTCACTCGTTCCTCTGGAAAATGCAAAGCTGTACAGTGAATGCAACCCACCCTAAAAGGTTTTAAACTATGATAAGAAGTATTAATGGTTGTAGCTATTTTGTAAATACTTAAGTGGTTCAATCTGAGAGCTTCTAGACGCCTATCATGTCTTCGGCGATCTTCTTTCAGCCTTTGTTGGCGACTATCAATAGTCTCGACTACTCGTCTCTGAGATGCTTGTTTACGCATTTTTGAAGCCGCTGATTTCTTTCAGTTATTGATTCTTCTGTGCGTCTTAGATTCACATAATTACGCATCCGATGTAATCGGTTTGAGTTCACAGCAAAGTTATTATTTTGTTTTTTTCTTTTACGATCAGCCTCTTGGGAGTAATAATCATTTAAGTCACTTATAATCCCAGCTATTCTCTTCACACTTTTTGATTTTGCTACTCGCCCAGGTCTAACTGATACTAAAACAGTTTTTTCTTGTGCAGTAATAATATTTCTTGATGTGCCATGTTTTTTATTAATAACTTGTTCGATTTGCTCTTGAGATTGTCTTGTATAGTTAAACATTATATTTTTAGGACGCCTACCTAAACGTGACCGAGTCTCATTTTGTGAATCACCAACAGGGGTCATTTCAAGAGAATCCTGTAAAACATTGATTTTGGGAAATGACAACTCAACCGAAGTAGAAATAATTGGAACATTGAGTTCGGAAATAGGCAAATATACATCAAAATGACCACTATTAATATTCCCACTTAGGCGTAATCTTTTTACTGGGAAAGTGTTTGTACCAAATGTTTCATAAAGAATTCTATTGTAATAAACTTCGAAGCAAAAAGGAAAAATCTTACCAGCTGCAACCAATTCACAGACACCTGTGTAAACTGCATGTTGAGACATTTCCTGCTCATACTCCGCAGAAGTTGAAAAGTTGTCACCATTAGAATTATAGGACATCCAAGAAAAGTCATTCTATTTTTCAGCAACATAAGAAACAACTCTTTTTCTTATTTCAAGACTTCTTTCTTGAGTATTAAATAAAAGAAACGAAAGCGAATTAAATAGGCAGGCACCATCTCCAATAATTGGTATTACAGTATGGGTTATAGACATTCCATTGACGTTAATATCTTCTAATACCGCCATGGTTTTCACTTTTCAAAAGACAACGGTAATCTAAAATAGTATAATAAAACATTTGATAAACTTTATAAACTTTCTACTAAACAAACTTTTATAATTATTTTTAAAGGTATTTTCAAAGCAAATTTAAAAAAAATATTAGTAGGCTATTATCTTGTTTATTGTGAAATCATGTTTTTTGCTATTGCTTGAAAAATATATGTAGGTATATTAACATATTTTACAGGATTAACCAGAACCTCAAAGCTACGTTTATGAAATGAGTTAGGCTATATTAAAGTTTAATCAATTTAGGTAAAGTTTAATTTTTTTCTGACAAATTAAATTGTGAAATTAAACCTAAATATAGTAACAATTATTCCCAACCGAAACCCTATAAGTGGCATTGTTAAATATTTTGGATTTTCGGCGTTTGCAAGCATATTTTCAAAAATTTATAAAAAATAGTAATTGTATCCCAATTTAAAAGTGTTCCATATATTTTTTATAGAAAAAGATCCAATGAATTCATACATGCAACTAAAAAATGTATTAATATAATATTACAAAGTTATTAGGTCAGGAAGAAAAAAAATGTTTCAGTAATGGAGTAACTTAGTTTTAAATAGAAGGGTAGAAAAATATTTATCAACTTCAAAAACTTTTTCAGAAAACATCAGTTTTTATGTTCCTACTATAAAACGGCTAACAAAAACATAGGCTTACATACTTTGAAAGGAGAATTAAGAATTAGGAATATTTACTGTATTTTAATCGAAAACTATATTATTTGAAAATATCTAATTTTAGAGAAGAAATCTTATAATTGAACTGTAAAATTAAAAATACATTTATTCTTATAAGAATATTTCACTTTGTTTCACTATATTAGAGCAACGCGTAAAGAAATTTAAAAAAATTATTAATATAATATTATAAAAGTTATTAGGTCAGGAAGAAAACATGTTTCAGTAATGGAAACCAAAATCCAAATTTAGGGCTACATAACTTGCAGCAGTATTTTTTGATTTTTTTTTAAAATTATACAAAAGTTTTGTAACTTAGTTCTAAATAGAAGGGTATAAAAATATTTATCAACTTCAAAAACTTTTTCAGAAAACATCAGTTTTATGTTCCTACTATAAGACGGCTAACAAAAACATAGGCCTACATACTTTGAGAGGAGAATTAAGAATTAGGAATATTTACTTTAATTGAAAACTATATTTATTTGAAAATATCTAATTTTAGAGAAGAAATCATATAGTTGAACTGTATAATTTAAAATTAAAAATACATTTATTCTTATAAGAATATTTCACTTTGTTTCACTATATTAGAGCAACGCGTAAAGAAATAACAGAATATTATTATATTGACGCATGCGCAATAGATAGTAATTTAAACGTGGTGTCATATAAACCTATGCTAAGTTCAAGTTTTAACAGTCAAATCAGACTTGGGCGCAATAAATTGTCTGTATTGAACGGAAGAAATTGAATAGCCTCCAAACACTAAAACAGGTTTACCTTATATCAATCGAAAATACAGATTCTGCTCATTATTTTGATACATAGGGATTAATACAATTGTAATGCCCCACTGCCGATATTTAAGATTTTAAAACGCCTTGCAACTCTGTTTAAAACAATTAATTGTGCCTTCTGCCGCTTATGTTTCAGAAATCATCCAAAACTATATTACAAAATTGAATTTTTCAATAGGTCTATCAATTTCAGTCAAGTTGTACTTTCTTCTAAGAACTAAAATTGTGAATCAGGGCTAAATATATTAACAATAATTGCAGGATTAATCATAACCTCAAAGAGCTTTGGTGCTTTAGAAATCGGGTTATATTACAAAATTGTATACCTATTTCAATATCAATTTCGGCCAAGTTTTATTTTCTTCTAACAACTTAAATTGTAAATTAGGCGTAAATATATTAAAAAATAATAGCAAGATTAATCATTACAGTACTTCAAGGAATACACAATTTACTATCGTTTTAGAGCAAGTTGTACTTTCTTCTGACAAATTGTGATTCAGTAGGAAATATATCCTGTAGGGGAAATATTAAACGAAAAATTAATTAAATGATTTTAAATTTATATGATTTCAAATGAAATTTTGTGAAATTAAACCTAAATATAGTAACAATTATTGGAGGATAAATTTCAATAATTGTAATTAATAATAATTTCATTTTTCTAAATTTTAATTGTATTCCATAAACTAAATAAGCACAAAAGAAACTTTCAAACTGTAGCCTATGTTTACATTTATTATTATAGTACTTAAGTGGAGTATTAAACAGTTTATATAACAGACTATAATTATTTATTTAAAACAGGAAATTATTTATTACAACGGTAGTGAGGAACAGAGATAATATTATGGTGAGGAACTAACAGTTAGTGAAATGGGGCTATAGGCCTATTTGGTATTAATTATTTTAAGAACATATGTTAAAATTCCTTTGTTAAGTGAAAACTTATTTTACTGCTTTCTTAGTTACAGATCTAGTAAACTTCATTTATTTCTTCTTCTCCTATAGGCTTCACTGCAATGATGACTGAAATTAAAAGGCAAAAAGAGACAATTAGCGAGTTTTTGCAGATATAAGACCTAGCGCATTCAATTCCTGGCGTCAAACAACCCTTATTAAAATTTCCTTTGTTAAGTGAAAACATCTTTTACTGCTTTCTTAGTT
>JAGFPH010000413.1:578802-592424 GCA_018207615.1 Philaenus spumarius | reverse complement strand
AATTAAGCGTTAGACATGCTTCATTTGCAAGATTTAAACAGTTTTTCTTAACTTGTTAAATAACTTTTAAAAATGTAGAGGGAATGGCGTTAAATACTACAACTACTGTGTACGTCAGTCATCAGAAGGTTGAAGTTTTATTTAATGACGTAATCAAAACTCTTAGTTTAGACAGTAAAAGCCAAGCAAAGTAATAAAATTAAGCGTTAGACATGCTTCATTTACATAAATAAATTTTTTTTAACTTGTTTAATAATTTTTTCTTAACTTTTAAAAACAATATTTGTTTGAAAAACACTTTATAAAAATAAAATCTATATCTTGTTTTACGATTTTCTACTTTAATTAAGATATACTAGTCTGGTAACACATTTTATGCAGGTTAATTTTATTTCCCGTTCTATTATTTACTTATGAGATTTTATACCCTTACATTTATTTCCTCATTGTATACATTTTAATTTAAACTCATAATGTGAAGATAGTGAATAAATAATAAGGTGATAGTTATGAATCGAATGTTAAACATCTTTGAAATAAATTAACATGTTTCGAAATAATTAAAGAAGGCTGTTTGAAAAACTGTTTTGAATATGGAAAGAAATACATAAAACTGAACTGTTTATTCTCAACATATGGTGATCTAATTGAGTGTTGAGGTAATAAAACCAATATTGCTTTTAATCTAGGCGTTAAGCTCCTAGGAAAGGATGAATTGACATTTAAAAGAAAATAATAAAGTACCTAAAAAAGGTAATAATTTTTGTTCTTGAAACGATCGTTGAGGTGCTAAACGACAAACTGCCTTCAGTTTTGACAGACATTTCAAAATGTCGTGGAAGTCAAAGACTGTGTTTACACTTTTTAGGGAGTTAATGCTTGATTAAAAATTATCAAGTTTGCGAAAATTCAGTTTCCAGAACACAAAAGTTTCAGTAGGCCTACTAAGAGTTTGGACATTATTACAACTCATTCAGCTATTAGTTCAGTTAGCAATCAAATTAGATTTTTTAAAATTAATATTTTACTGCTCACAATTTCCTAATTTACGAAGGAGCTTTTTACTTTTCAGTTTGCAAAACAGTCAAACATTTTATAAAGCCAACTTCTCGGATAGTTTTTTCGAGAACTAAAACACCCAGATCCGCCATTCTTTCTAGTGGTATATTTTGTTATATGGGCACTGGAAATGTGTACACTCGCTAAGCTGATATTACCAATTTTTACATCTTTCTATTTCTGGCAATGTGAAAAATACATGTAGTGTAATGCAGATTTTGAGGATAGTGTAAAAGTCTTATTTATAACAAGGCCAACCAAAAGTTGTACGTTTTTAAATCACTAATAGAATTTGCTGCATAGACAGTTTTAAAATTGTCCATTTTAAGATAATTTTGTCTTTCACGACATCATTGTGGTACATTCCCAATAGCTCTAAAGTTCATCTTTTAGGGGAAGATCCATAAGCTTTGTTGGGTTTATATGTAGCTCTTTACTAGTTCGTTAAACACCATCAAAACAGACAACTTCAACTTCAAACTGTTCTTCTTCATTCTCTTGACTAGCACATTTATAAATATTTTCTTTACAATAAAGTCTCCCTGAATTCCGCTGCCGGAAGCAACAAGAAAATTCTTCTCAAATCATATTTCAAGAGTTTTTTAATTAACTATTGAAAATTGTAGATTTTCTACCTTGTTATAAATACTGACGTTAATTTAGCTAATATGTAACTTTCTACATCCCAAATGAATCAATTATTATTATTATGAGTTATTATTTCAAATAAGTTTAAACAAATTTTGTTTCAGGTTTCTATTATTATTCACGTAATTTTTGTACTAGCTACTTATAAAGCGTTACATTTTTGAAAGTTAAAATATGACTAGTTTCAAGAGTGCTGTAAAACTTAAATGGGTTTGTTTCCAAATACAAAATTGTAATTCTTCTTCTCAAACGCAACACTGAGTAAATAATGCAAACATGTCTTGCCTATTAAACTAACCACCACCAATCACGTCACTCTAATAACCAACTAAACGAACATTAAGTTTTGTTAAAACATGTTGGCGTTAATTATCTACCAAGTTAGAATTCGTCAAGGAATGAATGCAACGGTTCAAAGCTTGTCGGTTCAAAGCCAGATAGACCTATCTCCTATCTCGTTGTTGTAACGCCTCATTTTGTGGAACTAATCCTTTTCAATTATATTTCGCATGGATACTTCTCCATGCGTGACTCTATATACTCCCACGTCGGGCAATGATACATGCGTTAACATTAACGAATAATTGTGAGTTATTACACCGACAACGATTTGTAAACCCTTTATTCAAGGTGTGGAACCCATCTTGTACTTCTTGTTAGTTTATCACTTTAACAACTATAAATTGCACGGATGAGTTATAATAGGACATCTTAACCTAAGGGCGTGTTTAACTAATTGACTTTTGTTATTTTGATTTAAAGCGTGGTTTAACTCTTGTTAAAAATGACATCATGAGGTATATATTTCTGTCGGTTGGTGAACTACTTCAATAGTAAGACTTATTAGTACTGTTGTGGTTTTCATACAATAATCAGACAACATTTTATTAACCAATATTTTTCATTTTCGAAGGAGCAATTTATTTTTAATGTAAAAAATGTAAATTGCTGGAAGCCATATAAAACAATGCATCATTTAAACTATCTACCAAAATTTTACAGGCACGTTCACTTATTTTCTAATACCTCTATATTTAAAACCATGTAGGGTCTATGGAAGGGAAAGGTCTACTTATTGCGAAGTAAATTACTGACGTATAGAGTTATTTGAGTTTAATTTAATTAAAACTTTCAGTATAATTAATCTCGTTATCACGTTTTTTTTTATTCTACATAATAAGCTGACAAAATATGTTTCAGAACAATGCTCAAATGAAAATATTTGTTTACTGCCGTCAAGCCAAGTTCCGGCCTAACGCGCCCAGTGTGTTTATTATGCAAACCAATCCGCGCTGTTTTTACCCCCGCATAACTTTGCTTTATTTATAATAGTGTTATGAAATGCAGAACATAAATTGAGAACCACCATGTGATATTACACACGACATTTGAAATAAACCGTTCGGAAAGTGATAATAAGTTTTCGGGTGCAAGTAAAAGATAAAATAAAAAACTGACACTATTCTTAAAAATCAGATTCAATTCAAGAAAGGGGGTTCTTTGTAATATTTGCAAATTTGGTCATCGTGTAACGTTGAATTTGTCCTTTTTAAGTCTTTTAACTTAATTTGAAGGTTATAGTCATTATCAATAAAACTTTAACTCAATCCAAATTATCTTATCTATAAATTAATGTGAAGTAAACAATTTATATTACAGTTAAACCTAACTGCACATGTTTTCTTACTCTTAAATAAATTGTACCATGAATTTAATTGGATTGCATTATTTAAATACATCAAAAATAAATATTTAAAATTAACTTAAAAATAGAGTGTTTTTTCAAAAAGTTTACATTCAAAAAGTTTCGATCCATAAAACTAGTGCCAGATCACAATGCACCTAAGCCTGAACAAATTAAACTAACTGAAGTATTTTTAAGCGTTTTTCTTCGAAATGATTTTCTTGCCTTCAATATTACATTGTTGAATTTGATATTTTTTTGAATCTCTTTAGGCAAAAACTTGCCAAGTTGAAATTGATTTAAGAAGATGTTTTGAATTAATTATACATTCAAGTCGGTCCACTGGAATTTCCGACTTGTAGTGACAAAAGTTAACAAATTCAAATTAGAATTTGTGTTATAGTTGCATTGAAATTAGGTTTGTGTCTAATTAGTAGGTTGGTCTATAAACAAATATATAGACTGTGGACAGGCAGATATTTGAGTGGATCTTAGCTCGCTAGTTGACAATGTTATCTCGTTCAGATCTGACAGATTCACAACGAACTCTAGTACGACTTTACAAATTGCAAGAGTTGCGCATGTTAATTCATTTGAATTTAAACTAAATTGTTTTTTGTGTATATTAACATTACAAGGATCGATACAAAAACATATTGTGACCGTAAGTTTACATAAAATAATGTAGCCTACTAGTCTTCTCAAATAAGGTACACAATTTATTTTTAACAATAACATATTTATTAAGTAAACTCGACACACTGAGAACTCATTTTTAAAACTGAATACATTTGGAGTCTAAAAATACACCTAGAACAATTGCGGTTAGACTTAACTGTATAGCAGCTCAATACTTTTGCCATTTTAATTTTACTCTCCATAAAAAAATAAGGTAAAACACTTTCATTGTAAAAAATATGTTAAAATTTCAAACATATTTACAAATATTTGGCAAATATCATATACGGTGGACGCTTATAGCCTGAAATTCCTGCAAGTTCCTATTATGTGAGCAAATAAAGTATTACAGTAATTAAAAGCAGGGGTAACATTATAAACATATAGATGAAGTAAAACTCTTTTTTAAGTAAATTCACCCCTCCTTTCAATACCAGATTATTGTTGTTTTGAACAACTCAAAATTTTTAAACGCTAACATAATTAAAAAAAGAACTGGAAATGATACTCCGTTGTACAAAATCAATTGTTATAGGACCGAGAAGATACAATATACCAAGAGCCCACAGCTATTCTATAAAAAAGTGTTTCTGAAATTAACTAAGTGTGATCCTTAACTACAACTGAAATGTTTTACAAATTAACAAGTGAGAGTGTAGGGCGAGGGAGTCATTTACTTCTTGTAGAGTAGTTGATTGTACTCTCCTTCATCCTTGCGGCTAGACTTCGATGAAACAATCGACCTGGGTGTAGCCACTGATAAAAGAAATACTAGTAGTTCTTACCAACATTTTCATTTGTATATATGAAATAAAAATTACACATAAATTAATCAAATTAATAAAATTGGAATTGTTGTATCTAATTACAGATGGCACCTGTAGGTACTACCATCTTTCAAGGGTTGAAAGCAGTCGATGTAGACGCAGGTGTAAATGGTTTAGTGGAATACATTATAGTCCCAGGAGCCGGAAAGGACCTAGATACCAACCAGGGAACTGGAAGACAACGTATCAGTGTCGCGGACGGAGCTGAATACTTCGCTATCAATTTACCCCATCAGGGCCAAGTCACTGTTAACCGAACTCTCGACTTCGAACGAATACAAAGATACTTGGTCACAGTCGTTGCTTCGGTGAGTATTCTTTAATATGTTTCTCAGCCAACGGTTTCTTACATTAATCTCGGTTTAAGTGTTAGTTCTGAACACGATATGAGTTGATCGTAGCATAAATATGATGTCAACATTTTTTAGTAAAGAACTCCATCATTAAATTATGTACAATGATAAATATTTGTATATATACTGTTATAAAACAATTAAAAAGTGCTAATTTGACCCGTTCACAAAAGACTTCTCTACTTTCAGCGTAACTGAAATGGTTAGTCTAAAAGAATAAACTGGTGGATTTAAATGTGCGTTATTTATAACGCGCATAGTTCTATAAGGTGCTGTTTAACTTCATCACACACTATGATTATCAACAACGTATACAGTCTGTGGGTGGGAATGCATGATCCAGTTTGTATGTGTGTTTGTTATACACGCCGAGAAGGAGCTAGCACCGTAAAAATTATTTCGATTATTTACAAAATAATCCAGTTAAGGGTTTAAAATGGGCAACTACCCTAAAACAACACAATTTTAATCCCGTGAGATTAAAGAGCTTATTTTATCACAATTGGTGTTTACGTGAAACATACAAAAATTATAGCTCTCGCATTTTGATTATTTGCGATTAAAGGATACCAAGCCATAAAAAAATAAATATTCATGATCTTATTTCCCTTGAAACTAGAGAGCTGAAATGTAATACATTTATTTCATAAGTGTTACATAGATAAAGTAATTAACAAACTTTGAGCTTGACGAGTGAGAAGGAATTATTTTAAAATAATAATAACAATACACTAATTCTCACACACAACTAAAAACTAATAACTGTCTTATAACTATTATAAGAGTTATAAGTTTTTAGTTTTAGCTCATGTATCACTGAGGATGATGACTTTGTCGTTGAAACGCGTTTAATCATTAAACGAATGTGTGTGAGAATTAGTGTATTGTTATTATTATTAAAAATAAGATAAAGTAAAACCATCGAATTTCGGTCATTAACGTCTAAGGGTTTAAAATGGGGTAGCTACCCCTATACAATAAATATAATTTCCACTAACAGTTAAAATTTGGTACATATTATTCTTGGGTGGTATACAAGAAAGAAACCCCATTTTCATTTCGATTACTTGAGCCTGAATGGTGAAATAAAATAACAACCATTAAGAATAAAATAATAATTCGTACGCTTACTTTAAACCTTGCTATAAACCACTTGCTATTGATCTGAAACTTGGCACGTAGTACTCTTAATTTACAATTATATTATAGGAAAGAAAACAACAATTGAATTTCGATTATTTCCATGTAAGCGGTAAAATATTTTTCGTAGGCAATATTTTAGGCAAATTGTACTCATAGAAGTGACATTTACCTCAAACCCCGATTTTTAATTTTCACCGACGTTCGGAGTAATAAACTGGCGGAAAGTGTAATTTTGCTTACTTACTCATGGCTGATCATGTATTAGAAACGGATCGATTAGACAAAACTCACTATGCGTTTTTGGGCTAGAGAACTCGGATATGAAATAAGATCAAAATAAATATGGCGGAAAGCATACATTGATGTTGGAAACTATTGAAAGGCCGTGACTATTCCCAAACGCAGTTTTACCTTACAGCAAATAAAAACCAGATTTATCACACCCTCATAAAAAAATATCTGCTATATTTTTCCTGTAATTTATGTGAATCTAAAAATTAAGAAAGATGGTTTGAGCTAAATTTTTGCGAATATCTTGAAAAATACGTATAACAAACTTTAAACAAAAATATTTTTGATATCCTTATAAACCCTTTTCAAATTACAGGACAGTATCATACAATATTTATATGTTGAACTTGGCCTCCCAAAAAGTGTGTACACGATTGAACTGAGGCTACAATGCTCTCAGCATGTCAAATTCCTTTGCAACAACTTTATTTGTTCCTAAGAAAAAAGGACTGAGGCAAGTGCGTAGACATACGGAGAAGTCTGTTTTACCTTTTTTAAGGCGCAGAATAAATTCCTTGTTTATTGTTTAGCTAAACCTCACTTTTAACCTAATCAAGTCGAAGGGTTAGCTTATATACTCTGATATACTATTTTTACACGTAATTTACATTTTACTGCTACGTGTTTATAAACACAAATTTGCCTACTTAAAAATTCAAAATGGCAACGAACTAAAATTAATATATCGTCAGAGATTAACAGTGGCGTAACAATAGGGTGGCAGGACGGGCAAATACTACGGGCCCCCAGCCGGACACGGCGCCCGGCCTGAGAGGGCGGAGCATGAGCACTGGAGGATCCTAACATTATTATTACAACATTTAGTAAAATTTATTAGTTTCATCTTTAATTAATTTAAGGTACCTACTTGCATAATGTTGAACAAAAAATGTATCAATATTTAAATGCATTTGTTGGAAAATATATCACCCAGTCAGTTTTAGAACGTATCCGGTAGGTAATAACATCCTCGCCACTTTTAAACACTGTAGTGGAAGAAATTAAGTTTTCTTGTTAGTTCATAAATATTAAAGTTGTGGCGCGGGCTCTCAGGGAATGTTTTACAGGTACACATCATTTGACTTACGTATATACATAATTTGATTGTTGTAAGAATTTGTTGTTTTGGGGAATTGAGGCACATTTAATTAGTTAATTTTAAAAACGCGATCAAATAGCCTACAGCGAAAAAATGATCTATAAACCCTGAATTTCCTAAAACTCGTCAGAGAAAGGTAAAACGTAATTTTGATGAAATTTGGATGAACGCCTCCAAGATCCTGAAAGCTTGTTTAAAGTGAACATATTCTATCGTGTATTATACATGAAATCGCGTTTCCTTGTAAAGAATGAAGTTGTTTCCAACGTCAGTGTCTTGCAACCTACCACATCGCAAAATTTAAATGATACTGATTTATTGGAAAAGGTTAGTATTTGTCAATTTATGTAAGAAGACATCTATCTCGTTTGCCAAGGAAATTCTCAGTTTCGATCCGCTTTTAGAAACGAAATAGAAACGTCATCTTCTATAGAAGAACTTGCTGATTTATTAGTCATAAAGAATCATTTCCTGAAATGTGCACTGCATTTCTGTTATTTTAAACCATTCCTGTGACTACAGCTAGTGGCGAGCGATCATTTTCAAAATTGAAATTGATAAAAACTTATTTAAGAAATTCTATTGGACAAGAAGGGTTACGCAACTTAGCTACTCCAATTACTACTATTGTCTATTCTATTCCCGAAATTTGAACTTTGATGAATGTCATTAAAACTTTTGCTGAACAGAAAGCCCGAAAAAGGAATTTTAATAATAAACATTTTAAACTAAAACAAAAATTGTGATTTTAGTCGTGAACGCTCTTTAAATTAAAAGTTAATAAAAAACCAACTAATTATAATATCGTTTTGTTGGTTTTATGTACTTTACTTTACGTAGTGATTTATTATAAAATAAATAAAAAACTTGAACGTTGGTTGAGCTTCTTTACATTGGGTGGGAGAGGGCCCCATCCGATTCATTTGCGACGGACCTCGAACAAATTAGGTTTATTGCGTCACTAGAGATTAGGTATGTAAAGACTTGTATTTGTTGAAATGAAGCGGTTTATAACTCTCATTTTACCGCTTTATTTTTCTGTGTTTTGTAATAGCTTTAGATTTCAAGTTATCATAGTGAAATACCGATATTTGATGTCATTGCGAACGGAGAAAATTGATCATTGAAAGTTGACGTCGTAGTTCGATAGGCTTCCTAGTTGTAATTCTAGTGTAATTGTTAATCCTAGTGCATTTCTCCTAAATTTGAATAGATATGTAATACTTACTATTTATTTCAGCTGTAATAATTTCAATAACAATTAACCCTGTCTATATATAAAACTAAAACCTTGTTGAAAAACTTTGATCCTGCATAAATCTATCACAACTACTGTACACTATACTATAATAAATTTTTGGATGAGAATAAAACTTGAAGACTTATGTGATTTGCTCTGCTTTGCAATCCAACAATTGTTGTGTCAAAAGTACAATGCGAAAACCACTACTTGAACAGCTGAGCCCAACAGGATGCTCTAAACTATGCAGCTTTACCATTCATTAGTAAAACTTGTTTCTGTTGACAACTCATTCTTTAGTCACCTTTACCTTGAGAATACAATACAATCCGATGATGTCTAAACATTAACATGGGATTGTGTCACAGGAAATAATGACTAATTGAAACCAGGAAACATAACTCAAACTTGGATTGCCAGCTGACAAGTCAAGTATGTAACTGATTTGCCGAAAAGAATTAGCTACTGATTAGCTATTGTTGTTAGCAAAATTAAAACCACAAACACCTTTTAGTATATATTTAGCACCTGGTGTGTTTACGGACGAATTAAATTAAATTTCAAAGGGATGAATTTACAAGAAACTCTGTCACAACGTCATTTGAAAATTACTTCCTGTTAAACGTGTCTGTTAGTTTTACCAATAAACAATCTAACATGACATACACACTTTCAAAATTGAGTTCTATTTACAGTGGTTTAACGATTTTTCAAGAATTTTAAAACAAAACTTATTTAATTATTCATATTATTATTTTATTATTAAAGGTTTTTATGATAAATAGAGCTGATATCAAGATTTCAAATTTGATAAATTTTATTGTTTATTTGTTTTTTGTGTTTTTTATCAGATTTTGAGAAAACATTACCACCTTATATAATTAACACCATTTTTTTAAACGGTAGAATGAAATATTAAGAGTTTGATTACAAATGGTGGAAACATCTCAAACCTAAAGTTTGGAATTTATCTTTTAGATGTTTGACACAAGTTCTCCAGCATTTTTGTTTGTTGGCTACATTTCCTGACATATTTACTAAATAAAATAAATTTGAAGTAAAACTTGATTGTATCTTATTTCGAACATAATTTTTAACTTAAATTTCTATAACAGCTAAATTCAAAATGTTACTTAGTAAAATGGCTAAACAGATTTCCTTGAATCATAGCTAGAACACTCTCTGGATAAGTCACCTTTCAAACAATAAAAAAATTAAATCAAAATCGGTTTATAACTTATAATACCCCTCTGTTTGCGCCGGGGGTTACAAATTGCTCTGAAACACTTTTAAATAATCGATCACTGAATGAACGAAACATGTTAAGATATTTTTATTACTAAAAACAATCATTTTAATCACAATAATATATAGTGGTTAACTTGGCTTGTAAGGGTATTCGAGCAGTTAATTTAATTAACTCTAAATTGTTGACTGTAGGAATTACATTTAAAGGCTTCTTTGATCTGTTTCAAAACGAAATAATGAAAGATGATTTATAATTAACTGTTTTCTACTTCAACTATGAATGCAATGTCTTATGTAATGGAATGAACCACATAAACATAAAAAATGAAGTGAAACCATAAAATATTACTAATTTTACCACCAATGTAAAGCTCTTTTTTAGTTTAAACTGTAACTCAACTATTTCTCACAAGAACCTGAATTTGAATTATTTATTTCGGTTGATCGACTCTGGTCTCTAGTGTTCAGGGCTCTTCCGAAATTAATCGTATAGTGTAGTAATTAATTTACTGTAGCTGGTTATTCTGGTCTATTCGAATTATTTTAAAAGATCAAACGCTGTCCAACACATCAGATAATGTTATTACCTACCAATCATTTCAACTAGTTCAATTAACTTAAACTATTTTACAATTTTATTCGCCAATTATTTGCCGATTGAACGATATAATGATGGCTTATAAGTAATTACTTCAATTTACTCAGTTAGCAAAACTCTAACAGTTTAGACAGGGATTAACTAATTGCTACTTTGTGTTTAATCTAATTGCAAAAGAAAGCTCAAATGTGAAAGTCAGTTTAGTAGATCTACTTGTAACTTCATTTCATTTGCATTTTTAATTTGCGTCTGTACACGCAGTAACTGTTGTATGCCTTCTAGCAGTTTACATTTCTATTAATCCATATGTTCTGCAACTGTTCTTGTAAAACCTGTACGTTTAACGAACACAGGAACTAAATCAACTTTAATGTATGGAAATGACAGAAGCTTGTTAAGGGCCTACAGTTCCGCTTAGTTGAGTTAGACTGCCTACAGTTTAAACTTTGAACACTTTTGACCAACATGTACATAGAATTTTTATTTTTAGAGATTTGTATAATTGTGTTGCATGCATTTAGATAATTTTCACAAGGAATTCATAATGTTAATTAATAATGATAAAAGAGTGTTTTAAAACCTGATAAAAAGTTACATTTTCTCTCCTCATAAGTATCAAACAATACTATATGGGGGCTTATTAAGAAAAATGTATAGACTGCTATACTAAATTTAATACTCGTATTAAAAAATGGCAAGCTTTGTTTGCTTTTTCACTTTTGTTTGCTTGAAAACATATTCAGGAAAATCTCAGAGGAAAATAGGTTTCAAATAAACCTATTTGGTAAATTTCGCCCTGGTGAATTATTTAGACTTTCCGCAGTAACAAAAAAATTAATATTATGATTTGTTTAAAGTTTACTTTAACGTATACAAATAAACACCTCTTACAGCAAGTTACGAGCACATTTATTTAGCTACAGCAAGGAATAATAATATATCAGCGGACCATATCCATCAGTTTCAAAATATCAACATAGACAAAAATGATTTATCATTAAAGTAACAGATATTTTATTGTGCAATCAAAGTGTAACTGAATTCGATTTTCTTACCATAATAAAAAGTGTAATACGTCTTCACCTAAAACATTAGTTAATTTCATTAAAGAAAGTCGTAGGCCTACTTAATATAAAGGGTGATTATACTATGTTAAAGAAAGGAAATAGTTTACCCAAATAACATACTTAAGAAAGGTTAACCGTTCTAAGAACTAAATCGTTAACAAATTAAGTAATTCAGGTTTTGTAGCAATTTTGTAAGTAGATTAATTTGCTATTTACTAATTTACTTTAGCGAAATACACGTGGCCCAAAAAAACTCTCCAAATTATGATAATGAATGATGTGCAGGTTTATAATGTGTGTGTGTATAAATTATCACAATATTAACTTAATTTTGAGATAAATTATCTTGTTTACAATTATAAAGGATTAGACAGTAGATAGAGCGGGGATTAGTCGTCCTTCTTCACAGTTCATTTTTTACTTTCTCCACCCTATACGTAGTATATGGAGAAAGTATTGTTTTCGTAAAAATGTTCGAATTTGAATTTTCAGTTGAATTATCTGTTTTGGTGCTCCCAGAACCCCAAAAAATTTTTTAGTGCAATTATCTGTGTTGGTGCTCCCTGAACCCAAAAATATTTTTAGTGGAATTTTTTGTTTTGGTGCTCCCTGAACCCAAAAAAGTGTTTTTAGAGTGGTGTCTGTCAGTCAGTCTGTCTGTATGTATACACGACCAGAGAGGACACTATTGGTCCGATTTTCATGAAATTTGGTATGTAGGTACTAAACCCTAATATCTCCAGGCGTTTTTTTCATTTTTTGGAATTTTTTATTTTTAAGGGTAATTTACCCCTAAAAACCCATAGGCTAAAAAATGACAAAAATGCAAATTTCTCAAAAACGGCTCTAACGATTTTGATCAAATTTTCAGTATTTATAGTGCTTAAGATGCCAAAACAAAATGACACCACCCGCTTTTATCAAAACTTCAGCGTTTTATAATTATGGGGAAATTTTTTAAAATAAACAAGTTTGTGTTGTCAATCTAGCATCGCGGCAGCGGCCGCACAGGGTAGCACCACGGTAGCGAGCACGGCCAGTAATTCAAAGGTCGCGCGATCGAATCCCGCCTGGGACAATAATTTTTTTATACGATTGACGTAGGTAGAATATTATTTTTTTGTTTTGTTCTAAAAAGTAGTAAAAAATAAAATGATTAAAAACAATATTATTTTGACTACAGTAAGTTGGGAGAAAGTTTGTGTCAGTTAACTGATACCGTTTATTTAACTAAAGAATCGGAGAAACTCTCAGGGAATATTCTACTAGTGAAAATAAAGAAAAACGTTTGTATAAACATGGTTTCGGAAATGCTTCGTTTTCCAGTTATCCACATTTTTTACAAAATACTTATTATCTGTTGATATAGGAAATATATTGTAAGCAAATTTTGGATACATATTTGGTATGATATATTTTACCCATGTACAAAAAACCAAAACGTTTTTTCATATATTTTGAAAATGGCGCCGGTTAAAGTGTATAATGTAAAATATATCTAAAACAGATAACTTTACAGGAAACGTTCAAGAAAAAAACTCCTTTATTAATGACAAACATAACTGCTTTAAAAAAATATTATTATTATTTCTGTAACTTAAAAGATAATCGAGTTATTGCCTAAAAACAAAATATTTTGTACCTTGGTAGTTGTCCATAATATCCAAAATTACTCGAATATTTTTTT
>JAGFPH010000413.1:542590-568690 GCA_018207615.1 Philaenus spumarius | reverse complement strand
ATATTTTTTGAGGTAAATATTGTTATTGAAAAAAAGGGAAAATGGCCAACGGATGGAAAAATACGTGTTTTTGGATCTAAGTTCATATGAACTTGTTTTTAAATTAAAGCACATCCTCAACTGTTTTAGATATTGAATTTGTCTTCGTTTTCAGTAGGATACTGCTTATGTGGCGTCTGTCATCAAATTGGAAATAAAAATACATTATTTATCTAAATAAAGTATCTAACAAAAATACAAAAACATTTGTAGTGTTTAATCTGTAACTATTATCCTTGGCGTCACGTCGGTTGGATCAAGTTTTCTATTTGGGAGGCGAGTCTTACGCCCGCACACTCACAAGCAACCAATCAGGCCCGATTTATATACACAGTTGTTGCCTGAAGTTAATATTTTTGTTTGTAACAGTTTGCAAAAAAACTGAAAACTAAATTCTGAAATTGACTTCATATATGATTTAGTTACTACAATTAGAATATTAAAGGAGTTCTGGTATTATATTATGCTATTACAGGAATTCTGGTATTATATGTATTTATTTATTTATTATTTAATGACTCAGTACAGCTTTAATATTTTTATTTTAACAAAGTTTTTTCTACACAGAAATAATCACTACTATAGCTTACAGTTTTTCTGTCCTTTAACATTTTTTACAGTTATCTAGATAAAATCTTCAGTATCTAGAAAGACAAAAATTAAACAACTCATGTGAGAACTATTTTAAGATTATGTTTACAACTTCTTGATAAAGTTTTGTGTTTTTTTTTAGGTATAAACAGTAATAATAATTTGTAACTGCTGATCACCTTCAACAGTTCAACACAAAATCTAGCCTAAATTATTCTTTAAGGTAATATTTACAATTTCGATCAGAACGTAGCTCAACATCTTTTAGCAAAACCATCTAGTTACTTTATAATATTATGCAAATTGTTGACATATTCGTGATTTTAGAGAAACGTTAATTTTAGTGAAAATGAAAATAGGTTTATATTAATTTCTCCTTGCATTATTGCATCAGTCAAGTCACCTCGATGAAATATTTAATAAGCATTTATATATAGTGTTTGATATCTGGGTTGTTTAGAGAGTCGATTTTATTTCGTATAAAAACGTTTCGAAGTTTCAAGAGAGCGCACTAAGGCCCGGTGCACATGAGCTTGAATGTAATCGAGACGCCGCGATACTTTTCAATAGTATCTGTTTGATACCTATCGAGTTTCAGTTCACATGAGGAGATCTGACGATGCGTCACTTCAATCGAAAAACTTACCTGATTAGAACTGACGCAGCGTCACCTGTGCACTGTCGTATTACCAACTGTATACTAGTGAAACGCCGGGACAGATTAGGGGAGAAAACAGCTGTGGCCTCGATACCTATCGAGATAGGCAGAATAGCTATCGGCGTCCCTTGTGCATTGCCCCTTTACTCCCAATGTATTTCTGTCTATGCACCGGGCCTAAGTGAGTTGTACGTCCAAGGATAGGGTTAATTTACCCTGCGTAAGAGTGAATGTAACGACTCTTCTCGTCCAATCTATATGACGTCGAAGACAAAGTATTTGAGTTTACTACGATAAAACCACGTGCAAAAAGTAGTGTGTAGGTAAACGTATGTGGAGATATTATTATAGTATAGGCAAACCTCTGGCAGGTCTCTTACCCTAACCCTATATATATAGAGGGGCTTTCCTATTTGACTCGACCAAAGCCGGATACTACAAGGTAAATAAATAAACACATACAATAAACTTCAACACCGTACAACTATACAAACAATGAAGGATAAATTATCCCCATATAAGCACTTACAAGGATTCGTGATAAAATCACGTAGTTCATTCTATTGAATTACTTTATAATCTTTGATATTTTTATTTATTTTATAATCACGTTCTTCTAATTAAATTAATACAATTGCCACTTTATAATTGCCTATTAAAGTTTTTTGACTAGAATCTTGCTTTATTATTAATTCAATTATTCAACAATACCTGTTTAATTACTTACTTACATGCGACGCGAAGAATGCAACTGGTTGAATTTATATTAGCCTTATAAAGTGACCATTGTCACGTTAGCGATAGCAATCTTCACTTTAATAGATTATATTATTAGAAGCATATTTACTTTTAATTATAGTTACCCGGTACAAGCGCCTGTTTTACAATATTCCTAACCACTGCCAAAGGCGGCGCTACATTTCAGCGCAATGGCAATTTAAATTAACTGGTAATGCTATCTAAAACGTGTTTATTTGCAGCTATTCCCGACTTTAATGCTGATTAGTTCATTGTAATTATGTGCTATTGGTTTTGGTCGGTTAGTTATTTTAAATCGGTGCTGGAATATGTTATCTTAGTTCCATAAATGTAAATAAGTAATTGTAAAAGGTAAATGTTTTGTTAAGATTTGCTAAACATTCACAGCTGAACTCTCTGCAAAGGTAAAATATGGCTTTAGATTACAATATAAGTAACTCAACATTTTATTTACAATTTAACCTAATAAAAACCCGTCAGATCTAATCAAATTTTCACAAAAAAATATAATTCAAAATAAATGTTTTCCTTTTTTACTTTCTCCCCCTTATACGTAGTATATGGAGAAAGTATTGTTTTCGTCCAAATTTTCGAATTTGAATTTTTAGTGGAATTATCTGTTTTGGTGCTCCATGAACCCCCAAAAATTGTTTAGTGGAATTATCTGTGTTGGTGCTCCCTGAAACCAAAAATATTTTTAGTGGAATTATTTGTTTTGGTGAACCCAAAAAAGTGTTTTTTTGGTGATGTCTGTGCGTGTGTCTGTTAGGATGTGTACAGAGCTGGAGGCCATACCAACCGTCCGATTTTGATGAAATTTGGTATGTAGGTGTAGTTCTGGAATATCGCCAGGCATTTTTTCATTTTTTCAAATTTTTGATTTTTAAGGGGTTTTACCCCCCCCCCAAAAATGGCCAAAAATGAGAAAAATCAAAATTTCTCAAAAACGGTTCTAACGATTTTGATAAAATTTGGCTCATTTGTAGCCCTTAATGAACCCTACATATTCAAAAAACCGCATCTTTCTAAAAATTCTCGTTTAGGTAATAATAATAATAATAATTATAACTGATTTTTGGGGGTTTTCACCAAAAAGGGAGTGGTTTTTCAAAAATGTTCAAAACATTTTTTCGTGCATCTATACAGGATTAATTGACATGTTTGGTGCAAATTTGTTCGAAATAGTTTTAACAATAATAATATATATTAGTTACTCTCCTACTTTAATGTGTTCCCCCCCTTCCTACTTTAATACAATTTTGAATCACATCGAATCTGTTTAATAATTTAATATGTTTGTGAGAAATTATGTGCCAGTTCCTGGTACCGCTTATTAGATTTGTATTTATCTGCTTTACAACTTAAGTTGATTTCAAGGTTGCATTTAATTCGATATATATATTTTGAGTATGTTTCTATGTCAGAACTAACAAATGATATCGTACACCCCATATTTTAGTGGATGTTATATGTAAAATTGTGAGTATTGAAAATTAAACATATAAGAGAAAATTATATTTACGAAAAACATCTGTACGAAGTATGATTTACTTGGACAAGTAAAATTTGCTCGGACTTAACATGGTGGGACTATAAAGATGTCATCAACCCTAGTTCATAAGCAACATTCATAATAATAACAACTATTATTTCAAGAACAATTGAACTCATAATACAGCGAATAACATTTTGTCCCGCAAAATATATTTATATAATAATACTTCTACATTAATTAATGTGTTATTAATTCTACCTATGTAATTCGAAACATATCTCATATAACTTTTGCCCATCTCCTTCTTTTCCAGGTTGTATATTGGTGTTTTGTTTTAAACGCTCTAATCTTTCGACGGATTTTGTATAGATTAATTTTCATAATACAAATACGTTTAAGTAATTTAAATCAATCACTAAGCCTTCCTCCGATCAAATACAAATAACATTATTATTAATAGAATGTGTTCTTCTACTTTCCACTAATCATGAGATGTAATATTATTTAGCCTACTCTTCACAGATTCAATGATTTAAAATTCGTGAACTGATATTTTTGGTATTGATAAGTATTATAAATTAGTGATTAGTTTTTGTTTTGTGTTTTAAATACTCAATTAATATATTTTTTAAGTGAAACAAATTTTGTAATGAAAAGTGGAACATTGTTTGTTGTACAAACAAGTAGGATGTAAGCAGTACTCATGTGATGTGGGTTGTATCGCTTAGACTGCAGGAGTTACTCTGTATTAGGCTTGACTGTCAAGAGAAAAGTATTAGGTTTGGCAAGATATGTAATTATTAAATGATAATTTAGTATAAATTTAAATACATTGTTTTTTTTTTTATATAATTAGTAACTAATATTAATTTACGTAATATATTATTTTAGATAAGTCTACATATGTGCGTATTTCATTGTCGATATTTAACAGTTTTTTCTAAGTTTTCTCCTTTCTAATTCCGTTTATTAAACCTCAATAACTAATCAAATCTCAAAATGATCCTGCATTGACAAAATGTAGTTTTGAGGGTCACATTTAGTATGTATAAGGTGTAAATAATTAATTACATAAATATATTTTCGGCCGTCTGACAAGTAATGGAACAAAAATTACAGTTTTAAAAGACAATTTATAGTTTCAAACCGAGATGGGGTATAGGAACATTTTAGAAACTATTCGCTTACATCAAACAGTTGTCAAGTATTTGGAGGTCTATTGTAAAAAGGAAAATATAAAAAATAACCTATTTTCTCCATGTAATATTGTTTTCATTTCTCTCTTTCTCAAATTCGCGTTTAAAACCGTTTTTATAAACAACATAAATATTACGGTCACAATTAAAATACACTTGCTCTGTGCGACATATTGTGTTCTGATAGAACTGGACATAAGACCTCAGTACACTCTCTTTATGTCTTCATGAACTAGTATGTTCTGGCACTTCCTCTCTAATAACAGCATGCAGTAGGCGGACAGCTGTCCTAAGCAAAGTGAATATCAATACTGTATTTCAAGCTTTTCTACACGACGTCATAAACTTTGAGTTCAAGAAAGCAGGAGGTCAAACCCTGCGTAAGGTCTCATATTCCCTTTTGCAAGAGTTATAATTTGATCTACTTGACATTTTACAAACTGGCATTTTGAAGCGCTGTTGAAATGCGTTTTCCTTGTTTAATGAAAGTATATGAGGTTATTTCAAAACGATAACACCAAATACGAACAAATAAATTACAACGGACATTGTAAAACACCTCTTCTTTTGCGGTAACGATTGTTAGAGAACAAGAAATCCGGGCGTAGATTTCAGTAATTTACATAAATTTCACAAACACTTTAAATCCAGTTTTAAATTCGTTTTGTTTCTAAACTTTAGATACAAAGGGTGTATTAGAATTCACAGATTTAAAGGATCAAGTTTTTCTAAACAATAATAAAATAAAATATGTAATCAGGTGAAGAGGTTGTTAAAATTTGTTTCAAATCTAACTATTTATAATAATTTTATTTTTCTGATTTTATAAATAATTTTATTACCAAGCACCACATTTCATTAGAGTAGGCTAATTATGTTTACTAATTTCTGAGAAACAATTTAACAAATATATTTTTGGAGCTAATATGCCAATAATTGCATCAAGTGCACACACAAACTAAAGATTTTGTGTTTGCTTATTGGGGTTTTTCATGATCAGTTTTCTCCAACTTCCAAACAGTGCACAAATTTCAACATTAGTTTTTCATGAGATAACGTGATATTAAACAATTAACTGTCTTCAAAGTATCCACCCATAAGTTTGTGATAATGCGTAATTCTCATAATTTTTTATATTTATTGAATAAATTATAAATATTTATTTAACCTTCCCGCATATCATGTTATGCAATTTATCAAAATTTAAAAAATGTACACACATTTCAAAAGGTAATCCTGCTTTATATCTTACGCCACTAAATAAAACTAATTGAAGAATTAGATATTAATTTAATGCATTTAATACTTAATATTAATTATTAATATTATTAATTATTAGATATTAATTATTCTGTTGTAAAAAGCAGTATAATGTGATAACTTTATACAGAAGAGCACAAAAATGACTGGGTTGGGAAAATGCGAGTCCAGCCACTTTCTAGTTCAACGATCACCAACAAACTTATTACCATTTCATGTAATATTAGAACATTGTTTACACCCACTGTGTATTCATTGTTTCTGGATGCCATGAGCAACATTACAAATAAATAGGGCATTGTGACTTTATGAGGCGAAGTTAGGCCACTTTAATCTCCGATTCATAGAAATAAAAATTCAGTTACTTAGATAATATTATGAAATTTTCTCATTCGGACTCATTTGTTTCGTTAATTTAAAATCAAATAAATTAGGTTTTTCTCAATGGAGTATATCCTTAACATTATGTTAAAACAATCCGTCATTTTTCATATTTCAAGTCACAATTCAATGATAGTTTTTTAATCTTCCTGGACACGGATATTTTTCTTTTTTTTTTATTAGAATATGTTTGCTCAAATTAGAATATTTTTTCAAACAAAATTCAAACTTGTTACTTGTTTGTGTTAAATAGAGAATATCCCTACTTGTGCATTAAAAAATAGTAACCCTCCTGTTCTTAAAATATTTTGTTAAGTCATAAGTTACACATGTATTAATTTATCATGACTTGATAATGGAAATATGAAACTCCGAAACCTCTAGTCCCATCACATAAGAACTAAAAGGATTGTAGATTTACATTATTTAGTCAAGTTAAACTTTTAGTTAAGTTTATAACTAAAAATGATATAATATATTTAATACACAATATTAAAAGTCGCCCACTTCATAACTTACTAATTTAAAAGTTTTTGTTCGATGAATTTAAGACTAATAACATGCTAAATTTACTTTTATAACATTTATAAATTAACACACATGAACACATTTTCATATTAAATTCATAATATACAGATCATTTTCAAGAAGTTGTAGATACAGACATTATCCTTGTTTAGAATATAGTGTAATAGGTTTTGTAATAGTAAAAAAGAAAACATAAATACGTTACTTATTGGTGTTAAATGGAGAATAGTTAAAAATAAGAACCGATCAGTTCTGAAAATTTACAGTGCTTTTGTCGCCACAGTGCTCTTTTATTTGTTTAAGTAAATAATAAGGTTGAGTACTTAAAATTTACATTATAGCAAGGTTTTAGAAGAGCTATATTTCCTTTTAATACGTTTGCTTGCAATACAATTTGTATACTATATTATAATGTATGTTAATGTCATTTACTTGTTCGTGGAAGTACAATCATGTATTGTTATAATTTTGTTTTACGTTTGCAACGTATACGGTCTAAATTGTTTAAGAAACAGCAATCAACAAACCTAAAACAACACTAATCTTACATCCTCTAAACTGTTTTTATTCGTATTTGTTGACTATAACTTACCAATTAGCTATTGTTAGATTAGACCGCATAGACGGCTGCATGATTAACTTGGCGAATGTTATGTCTGATTACTGGTTTACCGTTACCTAATTAGATCCAACCAAAGCAAACAACCGTCACCTCAGTGTTATTATAAAACTACAGATCGTGACGAGTGTATTAATTTCCAAACACGGTCATTATTGTTTGTCCAACAACAACAACATCAGATCAGAACCAGTGCAGTGTAGTGCAGTTTCTAGGCCAAGTTCGTGCGGCGCATGTCACGCCTTATTACGTCATCTTGTGTGTGTTATCGGTGCACCAAGTCTCATAAACATGTCATTATACTATACTTGCAATGATTAAATGCATAAAAAGTTTGCTTAAATGTTGGCTACTTGTAGTTCCGTTTATTAAAATACACTTGTTAGAGATCATAATAAAATTGCAAATTTAGTTTTAAGGTTACTTTAGTAGTAGTACAAATTGTACAAAACACCCAAACGAGTATTGTTTGTGTTTGTAAAATTTGTTGGCTTATTTTAAAGGAATAGTAGCCCAATTTTAATTTATTTTTATGAAATACTTGACTTATACACGGCTTCATTCAATAAAATTCTTTTGTTTCTATTTGTTTGTTTTGATCGCGTTATTTCTCTAATTTAAACAACACAATAAAAATCAAGAATGAGATAGCGCGTGCGTTGAAAAATATTACAGGTTGAATGTAACAATGTGCTTGTGACATTTCAATAAATAGCCTTTAACACTTTTTGTCGGAACTGTGATTATCTTTCATTTTTGTTATAACCTTAATTACCTTCTAAGCCATGGGAAGTAAGAAATCCGGGAAAATAATAAATTGAAGTTGGGAAAGTTCGAGTTTGATTCGCGAGTCAAGGGTTCCGTACCATCAGCCATCCCAAATGTTTTACCAAAATGGATATAATAACAAAACATCACAGATTTAATATACTGGCCTAAGTGAACTATGCATTGTTTACAGTGAAAGGAGTTTAAACAGTATTAACAATCTTCGCTAACATGTAATGAAGTATTTGTTATCACTGTTTCACAAAGGTGTGACCATCTTTATTTTCTGTAAATAACCCTACCTTCAACACCATGTTTTTTTTCTTTTTAATTTTATTTGCAGAATTTTCAGACTTAATGAATGTTTTGAGTAACATTTCACCAAATTTAAAGTAAAATTATTGTTGATTCTCGTATTATTAAATAAAGTCCTTTCAATCAATACATTATATCATTATTATTATTAAACTTTTGTACCAATACATTTTGGTACAGTATTTGTGTTTAGTTCCTGATTATTAGAAGTGAGTGTGCTTAGTAACTACGCCAAATTTCTTCGTCATACCTTTACTCATTCCGGAGAAACCTCTACTGTGACGAACAGGAAGACAGACCTTGTTATGGTCTGGAAAATGTTCAGTTTTGTCTTTCAATGTTCGGAACACAAAAATGATTTTTGTACTTTTGTATTTTCCAACAGTGGTGTGAATTTACATTTGATTTTAAATATGATATTTATAAAAAAAAAATAAAAAACATATTACAACCAATAAATAAATGTTCATATTTTTTAAACAGAAAACACGAATTTCTTTGAACCGTTCTAAATGCATACAGAGACGAAGTACTGCTAAGGACAAAATATAAAGAGTTTATCCAAGTCGAAAAAATGTTTTACATTATTATCTCTGGGTGTCTCTTTTGTATATGAGGGAACTCAATCAGCTAGAAGGATGAAATTTGACTTATCGTCCTTACACAGAAATTTTATATCTGATGTTTGAACCAAATCCAATTACACGAAGAGGTACTTTGACCACACCTTTATTTTTATAAACTAAGTATATATTTAGAATTATTTATAAATCGAATAAATAATTAATAGGCGTATACATGTTTAAAATTGTTCTATAAATCGTTATTGAAATTGAGTACTAGGAGATAAATTTGGGGTCAAAAATAACGACAGTAAACGTATTGTTTTGCATATTTCACCTCGAATAAACAACCACGTTGTGTAGACTTGGTTATCTAACTTTTAAAGCTTGAAATGTAAATTTAAAAATTAAAGATGGTTCTTTCAATCATAGTATTGGTAAAAATTATTGTAATTGTCTAAACCTATGACTATGTTTCATTAACTACAAATTGTATTTCTTTTTCATTATTTTTATATGCTTGTTCCGGGCATATTCTGTGGAGCTGAAGTGATTTCTGAAGAAATTTAGAATGTAATCATAGCTCGACTGTTAACTACATCATTTTAAAGGTTATAACTAACAAAATGTCTTTTCTTGCTTTCAACAGCCTTTTTTCAAATTAGCGGCCCTAAACATACATTATTTTGTATTTTGAATTTTTTGTTTGAAAAAATGGAAGCGCTTAGGGTGAATAAATTAATTTACTTAGATATTAGTCTGGAAAAAATTATAAACAAAATTGTAGTTAGTATATTTCCGTCATCATGAAGGTTTAATAATAATTAAACAATCCAGTAAGAATTCATTTATGAAAAAAAATGTATTTAGTGTTTTGTAAGTTAATACCTTAAATACCAGTTATTCTTTTGATAAAGCCCACAACAAATATTTTAAGAGCTAAATGTCTGACAAACTTCTTTCTATTGTTATAATTGTTTCAGATAAAATTCTGCAATGCAAAAATATAGGTTTCTATTTTTTGAATAAAAGGCCAAGTATACATTCAAAATCCCTTGAAAACGTTTACCAAATCAAAAATAATGATTATCATTTTTGTTGCTTCTTTTTACCAAGCAACTTTTATTTCTTAAAAATATTATCAGCCGTTTAGTTTTCGAGGAATTTTTCAAATTAACTTCTGATATACTTTCTTTTTTCTATTGTTTTATAGTATAAAATCTACAGTTTGTTTTTAATATTTTTTAGTCAGCCTAATTTGTTATGGTGATAATATTGCCAAATTCTACATTTTACACAAACTTATTTAACACGAGTGATTTAAAGTGTAATATTTGTTAACAATATAAACTAGTTTGTTTATCTTCTCTTAGTTTGAATATATCTTGTAATTACTAACAATCCTTTCTGTGATTGTTATTAAGAACTCGGTTTATATTGCGAAGCACACAGGTTTACGCGCTTTCCTTTTTACTGGTTACAGTTGGTAAACAAAAAATATGAACTATTTTTATTATTTTTAATTAAATCAATATTTTTCTTTAAAGAAAAGGCAGTACAGAGTTTCTATTTCTAGATAGAATTTAGTTTGGCACCATGAAAACCCTTGCGATTACATTGAATCTAAATTCGTGCATTGGTTGAATGCCAATAGTACCACATAATTAAACTGTTAAGATATGTTGAAACACTTAAGTAGACCAAGAGGTCTGGAGGCCTTCATGGTGGACTTAAGGGTCAGGTCGTCAGAGCGTGACCTGTTCTTTTAATAAGAGGTTACTATAGGTATAGGCGGCTTTACTTTACGCAATGTGTACATGTTTATAGCATTTTGTGTTTCTTTTAACAGAGGAATGCCGTTCGGGCAGGTTTCTTCGACAATTTTATTTATTTAGAATCTATTTTTACATCTACTTTTAGTTAGAACATTATATTTTATACCAGAAGGGTTTTAATTTGTTTCGCTATTATTTTGTATATTCAATTAATGTTTATAAGGTATTCGTGGAATTTAAGTAATAAAGATTGTGTACGCATAGCCTATAGTGTCGGCCACCTTGTCAATACAGTAATCAAAGTCCACATTCCAAAGTAGTGGGAAAATCACTAACAATTTGCTTTTCTCTTGATCCACCACCGCCTCCTTTCAGATGACGTTATTACGATCGCCGGTGAAATAGCGATATTTCTAGAAATTATCTATTTACATAATAGTATTTCAGCTGCATATATAGTATTACGAAAACGGTGTCTTGTAACAATATAATCGTAACTGCGCAATAAATCATAACTTATGTTCAAGCAAAAAATATTTATATTTATTATTTACGGTACTATTATTGTTTTTGTTTTTTCCTAAATGTGTATTAACAATGTGAATATTTTCATAGTTCAGATAAAATAGATTAATTTACGAATTACAACTATATTTAAAACTAGTCAATGACCCACAGCTATTTTGTACTTCCGGGTTTTGGGATAAAACCTTGAAATTGTATTAAAATTTTGAGAGATAAAGGGTCTTTGTGACAAAAGGATGTTCACAAAAATCACAATTTTATATTATTTTTGTATTACTTTTATTTATTTATAAATTACACAAATACAGTAGTTTAAATAATTCCCTAGCTTTCCGTGCCTTAAGGATATGCGAAACTATATACAGGCCTCCTTTAAAATATCTAAGGAACGGTCTAGGTATAAAACTGAAATCTAATTATAAAGAAAGCTAACAAGCAAATAGGCTATTGTAATCATCAAAGCTAAAACATTTTTATTGTATATGTGGGAGGCCAATCTTTGGCGGTGATGTACAAAATTTAAATTTTTCAAGATAATGTCATTGGGCGTATCGTTTGAAAGGGCTTATTTAAAAACATAAAAACGATTTATGTGCGTTGTTGTTAAAATAGTTTTGTTAAGAAGCTGATGGTAAGGTAGCTTTTTATTATTACTTGAACCAATAATTTTATGATTTATTATTATTATTTACAGGTACTAGTGGCTTAGCCAAACTTACGAAATTTACATTTTCTGAAAAACTTAGTGGAAGCTTCGAGCCAAACTGTAAAAAGCCAAGTGCGATAGTTAAATATGTTTATGTTAAATATGTATCGTCTATTTAAGTAATATAGTGAAAGACAAGATATTCCGTTATTGCTATAACAGCTCCAGAGATAACGTGATACTCATATCAATGAGGACTGCGTATTTTGTAACTGATTCTATACAAGGACAATGATTATGTTTCTGTAACGCAACAAACCCGTATAAACTAAAGCCTGGATTACGTTCACTTTCAATGTGGGCGTCTGACAAAACTTGACATCAATACATCAATCTCGATTCATAAAATTACCTTCGTTTTCAAACTCATAAACAAGTTCCACCCTTGTTACAATACACATTTTGTTTATATTCAATATGTGAATACCGGTACTCAGTTAGGCATACTAAAGCGGTCAATCAATGGTACAACATAAAGTATCAGAAATTGACAAAATTTACTGAAAGATGATGATAAAAGTAAAACTATAAGAAACGTCTTCATTCCTACTCTTTGTTATTACACTTAAGTTTGATTTATAAATTTAGGCGTAGGATTAATTAAAACCTCAAAACTAACATTGTAAATATTATTAAAAGACTCCGTCGGCATGGAGTGCACCATCGTGGCTGTTACCTGCAGGATCAGGACGACGAAGTGTGTCTAAAACAAACACACAGTATAAATGTCTAAATGGTTTCAAAATTCTAAAAAAAAAAACAAAAAGGCCCAAAAGTAAACAAAAACCAATCTTAAAAGTTATTGTACTACGAGTTGTAAATAGACAAAATAGTATTTTTTACTATTTATAAACCTAAATTTTATTAAAAATGATTTGTTCCAATATTTTTTCCTTAAACTTGACACCATAGGCTACTCTTTAGATTGACATATTAATATCTACAGCCTTCATGTAATTTTCCTATATATATTGGGTTGAGAAAACAATTAAAATTGTAATTTATATTCAATAATGGCTGCCAATTTCCTTACTGGATCTATTCAAAAGTAACATTTCTAACAAAAATATCTTATTTCTTGTAGTTTTGTTGAGAACTACCGTACCAACTATCACATTTTAAATTTTACAATCAAATATTTCGCTTTTAGATATTGCCTTAGCCTACTCTGTCCTTTATTCATAGCGAGTCTGAACAAACAATGTTTGAGGATAATTTAAAATATGAATTGTAATATGTATGGACATGGACTATAAAACACTATGTCTTTTTGAAGAAGTACTTCGTTAGTGTCCATAAAACACTTTCCGTGTTGAAACACGTGAGCTAAGCAAATTTAATAAATTAATTTCATATGTTTATGGTTTCAACAAACTATTTGGAAAATAGTTCTACTCACGACAGCCCTGAACGGCTGCCTGTGTGTACGAAATATATTAGTAGAACTTGTTTGCACCTAAACCTCCAGCTTCAACTCACGCGCGCCTTCGTTCCACTCGCAGCGGAAAAACTCGCGTTGTGGGTTTGCACCTCGACCTTGCGGCCTCGGGTTATGAGATTCGCTTCGCTCGCAGCGTACAAACCTGGCCGTCGGCCTCGGATTTGAACCACGTGGATTTGAACCGGGTACTTTTATGGAATTTTACGTTGTGATCGACTTTGGGGGAACCAAGCGAGCTATAAGGTCGGTTTAAAAAAACAAAATGTGCAGAATAATATCCTACATTTAATTTTTTTAGATAAAACTCTAAACGTACTTCTGGTTGTTGGATTTTTTGGCTAACGAACTCGTCCGAGCGACGTAGACAACCAAAGCGTACCAAATTTGGATTAAATCCGACTTAAAATGCGGCCGCTAGAGTGCGAACACACACATATATATATATAATTTTTAATGGCACCCTGAAACGTGTTCTGGGGACCATGATCGGTGCTCATTTACTACTCCCAACCTTAGGTCTTACCATAAGGGTCACTGCAATAGCTCATTTTTCCTATGGAAATTCGCTAATAATTAATGGGGAAGTAGAATCATGGCTAGCAGGTACCTTTAGCTGATTGCCATGAGTATAACAGCAAATTGAAGAGTTAAACTTTCTATTTGTAGACAACAAATGCGAAATTTTAAGTGCTTGTTGAACGCAGAATTTGATGCGCTACAACTTTTATTCGTATTTTCATTTAGATCAGCCGTTTCCACGATACGGAAGTAATTACACTAACTTTTTAGGCGAAGATGGTAAAAATCGTAATGTTTTACCATTGATTTCGCCAATAATATCAGGTCGAATGAAACTTTTTTTAGTTTCTAGATTTTTGGAAATGACTATAATTACTTTACAAGAGGTTTATCTGTTGCTAATTTATAAAACATTAAAATTTTCTGTAAGATGCATACTTTAGGAGTTAGGAGCAAAAACTGAAAAAAGTTGAAATTATTGAGTTTTTTTGGACCTGACCTTGAAGCTCTCAGAGGAGGATGGTGCAAACCTAGGGTATGTTAATTTAATGACAAATAAAGCGATCATAACGTTTTATTGGTTTCCAAAATGTATTTTCACCTACGCAACTGCCCCAAAATAGTCTTATTAACCGGCCTATATTAATTTAGACATAATATATTTATGTGTAGCCTCCTGGATTGTTAATTCAATGAATATTTATTAGAAAGGTTAATTACCTTGTATTGTAATTTGTGTATAAATATATTAATTAATTTTGTGAACACTAAACTATTAGTTATATGCCAGTGATGACTACGCCTCAGAACGGTGCGGTGGAAATAAAACAATTTTTAACACTATGGTCAAGGATCCGACGATGATGGTTTAACCGTCGAAACTAGTCATCCTAAGTAGGAAGAAAAACATTGGATTGTCAGACGGAAATACAATGTAATTAACCTTTCTAATATATTCACTATATTAATTGTCTAGTAATTAATTAATTCAGATTTTCATTCTTTTATTTACTTTGTATAATTTTTTAAAGGCCAAATTACAGTTAACAAAGATAAAGTCGTGGTATAATAGCCGCGTAGTGAATCAGTGTACAATTATTGACTATTTATATTTGCAAGTGTTACTTTTGTAGTTGAGTTTAATATTTAGTAAAAGGGTTTTTAGTGCGTCAACTACAAACAACATTTAAAAATTACTTTTGATCATTCAAGTCCAACTAAGTACTATGTCTAAAATCAATCAAGCTGCTCTACTACAAATAAATCTGGTTACTTTAATGCCATGGCATCTACATTTAAATCCGAACATAAACGAACGTAAGAGATGTTCATTATACTTTTTCTTTGTTAGAAAATCTATTTTTTTTAACTTTGAGCTTATGCTTTTTACGAATTTATGCTTATCCTCTACTAAAAGATGTTTTCAGATAGGTTCTGCAATAACTATCAACACAGGTGAAATAGTTTTCCTTCAAATAAACTCAGTAATTCCTGATTTTTTCTCAAACATGCAAACTTAGATACAATGGTTTTACTAACAATCAGTTAGTATCCACTTTCTCTTATTCATAATTTAGTAATATTTATTACAATATTAATTATACTATATTATTAAGTCTACTCCAAGTTCAATTACTAATCATGGTGAATTTGATCTATCCGATTGTATTAGTCATATAGCCTTAATAAAATATTGATGTATTAATTTGTTTTTAAATTGTCTTAAAAACTTAATATTGGTACGAAAATAAATCTAATCCAAAAAGCTGTTTCTAACTTCATTTCGCCACTTATTATCCATTACACACGCACAATATTTATCATACTAAGATTAATTTCTATCTAAACGGGTTGTATTAAACTTGTAATGCTATAAGAATGTATATTATTATAAAGATTGGTGTTTTTGACAAGCAAACGTATTGCCTAGGGCCATAAAAGGCGAATTTAAAAATTAACATACTCGAAGGAGACTTGTTCAAATGGTAATTGCAGATTGATACCGTTTTCAACAATTAACAAGTTTTTGCTCACGACAAGAAAGTGTTTTACCGACAATATCACATTAAATCATTGCTGATTGCATCGTCTATTTCACACTCGTACATAAATCTGTTGTCGTGACGTACGTACTGGAACGGGTTCTGGTGTAATTACTAAACCATCAGACAGTGTGAATAGGGGAACCTATGCAGATACACTTGGATGCTACGTTTGCCGTCATCCTACTGGATATCCTTTACGCAGATTAAAAATTTATTTTGAATTTAAGATTAGTTAATTCTAAGAGGATTATGATCTCTTCTAGTTTAAGTCTAACTTCTTCGGCACAGCAGGAAACAGAGAATCAGTTTAAATTGTAATGCTTTCGCCCTCAAAATATCTCAAAATGACGTCAGCGTTTCTTTTCTGTGTATAAAAAGCGATAAATAATTGTGTGTAGGCCTATTGGTGTTTGCTCAATATTATTTTACAGCCAGGAAATTTTCTTACTGATTTTATTTTTGCCGGTTCCATGTTTTGTAAGATCCAAAGTGAACGAATAATTGATGCACAGCTAACAGATATTGTACACAGATGTCTTAACGAAATAAGAAAAGTAAAACGCATCTCCCCCAAAACAAAAGGTCGAGTTTTGCCTAGTTCAACGACTGTTCCTTATGGACCGGACTTGTCAAATGCAGAAACGGATGAGTGTTTTTTTTTTAGAGTTGTTTGTTAATTTACAGATTTTGGCAATTAGGTTTCTGGAAATATGATCTTCCTTCTGCAATACAGATAACGACTTAAAATTTTGTATTTGTTGGCATATACCTTGAATAAGAGAAGGGGTGTAACAGTTCTTAAACTGCAGTCAGCGGTTCAGCTGCGAATTATTAGCTTTAGAAAGAGGCATGCTCAATTAAAAACTTATCAGTAACATTGATAATAATATTTTTTTAAATAAAATTTAAGAAACGAACTATTTTTATTTAATGATACATATAAATATGTTTTCTATGAAATATCGAAACAAGAATGTATAAATTTGGGCATTTCTTGCTATGTATAAAAAATAATCTGTAATTCCAATTAATAATCTATACTAATATTATAAAGAGGTCAAATATGTTGGTTTGTATGTAGGGGGTAATCTCTCGAACTACTGAACCGATTGAAAAAATAGTTTTACTAACAAAAGTTACACTATCCCTAAGTAACATAGGCTATAATTTATTTTGGAAAAAATATGTTTTATATCAATATTTGTAAATTTAGCCGAAAAAAATCTTAGGTTAGGCCTAGACTGATGAACCAAAATACATGTATTTACATTTATTACCATAGGAACCAATTGAATAAAATAACAGATAAACAGCAGTTTGCTCCAATATTTCCATTAACAGCTGATTTCAACCTTTGAAGCAATTATTCGTATTTCTAACTTTTAGGTTGGGTTTTTTTATTAAAGTGTAGACCTGAACCTTGCTGGTTCTTTTAACCTTTATTATAAATGCTGTTATAAAATATACGAAATAATTTGATTTGAACATTTAACATTATTTACCATCTTAGCTTTCTGGTTGTTATTAATCCTACACCTTTATTATAAAGAAAACATAACATGATTAGGAATATAGAAGGTTCCAACGGGGTTGGGGTGCGGAGCACGCATTGGTTTCCCCTAGTAAGAAATATAAATACAATTAATTCTGCTTGTCATTAATAAAGTTTTTTGCACTTAGACGTGGTGACCCATATTCAGTGTTGGCCATGTATCCCCCCCCCCCTCAGGTATTCCCAGAACTCAAGGTCTTCAGGCATTTAAACATTCGAGATCTATCGAAAGTTTCACTGCATATTAGGTTTTCCATCCAGGGATGTCTGTCCATTTTCAGTACATCCACAGAAAAATCTATTGGCAGGAGTTTGCAGTTTCAACGGGATTAATGTCATAAATGGGGATTTTGTTTAGACCCCCATTCTCAGTTTTCTGGGAAGGTACCAGTGGTGTGCTTCCAAATTCTGCTGACTCCATAGCACTTGGTATCTTGAAAAACTTGTAATTCTCGTTTCTGATCGTACAGAACTATTATATGGCGAGTGTTGTTACTGTAGCCCCTTGCATGAAACTTATTGGAACCATCAATTGTATCTATATTGATGTCTTCGTTGTCAAACACAAATTGAAACGATTCCGTTCTGATATTATTTTTTATTGGTTTCTGAATGCATGATGTCTCAATGGTCGAAACAAGGACAAATTTGACCAACTTCGCTGAAAAAGTTAATACAGTGACTTTTAAACTTCCGCATCAAGGAAACTGCTATTATAAATAAAAAAACCCATATGGATTGCAATTTAAGCAGCATAAAATTTTGCGTTTAGGAAGCACCTAAAATTTCAGATTCCGTCAAACCTCCAAATATAAAGTTGTCTCTTATACGCGTAACAGTCAGCAAAGCTCAATATTTATTTAAAACAATTATGATTCAATATCAAAATTGACTTCTCTGTAAATTTATAAATAGACTTTACTATTACTTAAACATTACTTAACATTTTTAAAGAATATTCGTGAACTTAAACCGAAGTGTACAAGTTTTTAGTTCTATCATCCATAGATTAGGTTAAAACAGTATTCCTACTTTATACCTTGTTATATCATTTCTACTCTTGTTTGTACTCAAAACCATACTACACTTAATTTTAAGGCATTAAATATAAATATTATTCTTATTTTAGAAACAGTAGGTACAAGTACGAGAGTATTAAACAAGGATATGTAACAGAAATCAATACTCAGCACTTTTACAATGTTTATTGTTGATCGTGACCTTCCTAAACGCGTTGTGGTAGCACATAGACAGAGGTCATATTGTAACTATCCATTCATTTTAACTCGTGTTACTGGTGTGGGTTAACAATACATGCAACTGTAGCACAACTGATAACACTACAAGGCTAAACACTGAGCTACAACAGGTGCATTAGACATTGTGTCATTGTGTTCAGTGTGGACTGAGAGACTTGTGTAGTGGTTATATACGGTGTGCAAAGTGCGATTACTGCGGGAGAATGTTATCTAAGTATTGAAAATAATGCTAAACGTTTGCGTTAAACATAGTTTTCAAATAATTGCATTTGCTAATTAATTTTGTTTAATATATAAAAGAGTCAGGAATAGGGCAAAATATACACGAGTGTAAATTTTCCCATTTCGTGGATATAGGAAAATATTACATATCGTTAATTATATTGTAATAATTTGAAAATCTGTAAAATATCAGTTTTAGTCATTTAACAAATTTTTAATTTGTATAGCCTACTCATCAACATAAAGTGTAGTTATTATATTGATTACTAATATAGTATGAAGTTTTATTGAAATGAGTTTGTGAAATAGTAAAATTGTTTCGAATACAATTATATGGAATAAAACCAAAAGTACTTATTAACAAATGATAATAATTAATTTGAACTTATTACTGTTATTTAGAGCTCACAAGTAATTGTAGTTTGAGACAAGAGAAAGGGCTAAATCAAACTTGCCCCCCTATTATAACTGCTGATTTACAATACTAAACAAAACTGTTTGTGAAAAGATAAGCAACAAAATCAGATATAATGTTATATGCATTATGAGACCACACACTTTTACTATTAATTATTATACAGGGTGTTTACAAACTCCCTGGAAATATTTTGTGTATTTGTTCCTTAGATCAAGACAATCAAGAAACGTCATATAAATATGGGTCTGACATGCCTAGTTTTCTGTCTGTCCGTCTGTTTGTGTTTTTTACAAATTATTTTATAACTTGAGTAATATTTTAGATAGAAACTTAAAATTAGACACGAACGTGTACCTCGGTAGGTCAAACAAGTGTATACAATTTCTTTACGATATCTTAAACAGTTACAAGATGGCGGCCATTTAAAATCTTTGATGTTAAATTTCACGAAAACCGTAATTTTTATAAAAAATGTTACAAGTAATAAAAAATTTAGAATTTTAAGACGAATAAAATCGTACTTTATTTGCTACAATCGGATAATAAATAACTGAGTAATGATACATTTACTGAGTTAAATATCATACAAAATTTGCACTAAACAATTTGCCGTGTACAGTTGTTACGTAATTAGGTAAATGTGTCACTACTCAGTTATTTATTATCCGATTGTAGCAAATAAAGTATGATTTTGTTCATCTTAAAATCCTACATTTTTTATTACTGGTTACATATTTTAAAAAAATTACGGTTTTTGTGAAATTTAATATCAAAGATTTTAAATGGCCGCCATCTTGAAACTGTTTAAGATATCGTAAAGAAATTTTATACACTTGTTTGACCTACCAAGGTACACGTTCGTGCCAAATTTTAAGTTTCTATCTAAAATAGTACTCAAGTTATAAAATAATTTGAAAAAAACACAAACAGACGGACAGACAGAAAACTAGGCATTTCAGACCCATATTTATATGACGTTTTTTGATTGTCTTGACCTAAGGGACAAATAAACAAAAATTTTCCAGGGAGTTTGTAAACACCCTGTATAGATTTTTTGTACTTGGTACTTTTGTTATTAAGCCCTACAATTCAATCGTGATTAAATGGTTTGTAGTGAAATCTATACTGGTGGAAATTTGCATTGAAGTAAAATTGAAATAGGTCTAATAGTTCCCGAAATGGTAGCGATAAAATGTTCAATGTGCTAAAAATTGTATCTCTAAAGAGGTAAGAATACTATTTAGTCTTACTTTCTGTATAAGTATCCAATAATGTCATTGGATAACCTTAAATCGGTTTAAAGGCAGTGATATAAAAACAATTTCATTCAATTGTAAAGTTAACTTGCGTCAAATATAAAAGTAATAAGCCTAGGCTACTAGGCTATATAAAGTAAATGCTTATTTAGCTTGATTGAACAACTAGATTTTTCCATTATTATAATTAAATTAAAACATAATGTAATGTAACTAAAAAATAATTATTGCTCTCTAAATATCTGTACTACCCCAAGCACGCATGTATTTAACGGTTAATATATTTAATAAGCTGGTAACTTTAGTATTAAACTGTGTAAATAAATTCTATCGAGACTTTGAATGCATTATCTACAGCGTGTCGGTAAAGTAGTGTTGGCATCTCTCCTGTACATGTGTTCCAACAGCTGAGTAAAGCTTGCAATGTTCTGGATCAACGAAGCCGAGTGAGCTAACCTTTCTATAAGTTACGAAATGTAACTGTTTCTATTCCTATCATGTTCCTCCTCGTATTTTGAGCTAAAACGAAATATTAATAGTGTCTTTAGTAAATACAATTATTTACAAGATCAGAAATTATGTTTTTTAACTGTTTCTCGTTATAAATATACCGTCTCTGAAGGGAGGACAAGTTTCCCCAAAACAAGAACAAGCAAGACTCACTCAAGTCTACATTCACCATGAGAAAAAAAAAGAAAGAAAAATGGTTGCTGATTTCTTGGTGTAGAAAATTAAATTAATAATGAAACTCGCTAATGTGCTTGTGTCTGTAATTATTCACAACAGCTTTGCAAATATACTTATTTTATACCAATTATGTCAATTTAAAAAACTTAAATGTTCGTATATAGTTCCACTCGAATATTTGATTGTACAACCACTCGTAAAGGAGTTAAATGTTTCTATTTTATCTATAGTAGGCCTACAAAGTTGCTTGTTAATGTAGCTTCAGAGAAAATAATTGCAAACTTTTCTCCCAAATTCATTTCTACCTAATTTTTTTTTAAATTGTTTACCATTTTTACTCTTGCCATACACCGTAAACTGAAACCATAATCTATGTATTTATGTTACATTTACATAAATATATGAATTTAGAGTTCTAAATTGACTTGAAAAGTATATTTTATAGGTCGTATAATTGGGACCTACTAACGACGTTTTGTATAAAAGAAGACAGAGACTACGGTAGGTGGTCTACCTCGTTTACATTTAGATGATTTTGTCAGCATGAAAATTTGTTCTGTCGGTTAAAAGGACAAACATCGAATTAAAACTCATTGTCCTGTAAGCAAAATGTATTCGTAGTAGGAGTCGTTTGCAGAATTAGTTTGGTGAAATGAAAGTACCCGGTGTGGGTGAAAGGGTTTGACACATGTAACGAATAAATAACCTGCATTTTGAAACCGCCTGACCGTGTCCTAGTTTTAAGTATTTTCATTGTTTGCTCTGAGCTAAAAAGAAACGTGTTAAGTTATATTTCCGTTGAAACTGTTGTAACATTATCAATCAACGTTATTCAAATGTTTCACTTATCAAACAAATCTTTGATACTATTGAATCTCACAGCATAAGTTCTTCTATTCAAAGCACCGAACTAACACACGCGAGTTAAATACTTTGTTAAAGGTTACCGAGGTTTGATTCAACTACTGAAGTCTTCTAACTAGTTAGGTTTTTATAACTCTCCCGCCATTTCTATTACTATTATTGTATATAAGTTTTCAACATGTTTTTAGGGTTCTGTACTTTAAAAAAAAAATAGAAAAGAACGGAACCCTTACGGGTTGAATAGTTTGTCCGACAGTATGACTTTCTGTTTGCTGTCAAAGTCGATTTCCTTCAAAACGGATAAATGTATCACAATGAAATTTTGCACAATTATACAGCTTGTCAACACACGTACTTTTCAATAATCATATCACCAAAGAAACTTACTATGAATTTTTTAAAAATAATTATTTAATTTATTTGTGATTTAAAGGGTTTTATTTAAGGATTTAAGTTATTTTGTTTAGATTTAAAATATTTCCAAAATGTTAATAAAAAAGTGGTGTTCAGTATATTTTACACCAAAACTTTAGCTAAATAAAACCTTTGAGGAAAAGTGATAAAAAACGGTTTCTATGGCCGTCAATACTGAGTGTCAATCCCCACCTTTCCAAGTCCTCCAATGTATAATTTCCTCCAGCCATGATTATTGTTAGATAGTTCAGTATATTTACTGTACGGCTGGCAAAGCGGGGATGTCAATAAAATAACATTTTGCAGGTGTTGGCGTTCAATATTGTTGGTATTTCAATTGAAATTAAAAGCAAGTTTTCGGAAACTTTAATGGTATTTAATGTCAAGTTAAAAACATTTTTTATAAATGGTGTTATTTTGTTCTGAAACTGCCATTCTGAAATTCTAAAAACAATTACGACCATGTGTGGGATTAACTGAAGTAGAAACTTCCGTAAATATCGATTCCTCCATGTGTGTCTTCCTCCAGTATATCTTTCATGATTGCAAAATATATAATATAAAACAAATTCCAGTTATTAACTTGATCGGTCTGTATTAAATGAGCTACGAGACTGTAACACATGGACTGACAAAAATATTTCTCGTTCTTCGTTAGTTTTCATTCTTAAAGTTTACCTCTTTTCATTAAACACAGTTTAATAATTCTTGAGTAGAATCAGTTCGTGAGGGGTACTGGCATAATTGCAGCCTGAAACAGATTTAGTAAAGTTACAGGTAATGCATAATCTACACATAAACTGTCATCAATGCGCAGTGAAATCAAACTCTGTACACATTTTAGATGGTGAATTTAATATTTTTTCTTAAATTTTGTATCGTCTTTACTTTGTGCCTACAGAAGACGGGGAAGTAATATAGGGCACTTAACTAGGCCCGAACCTGCGAAACTGAGTTGAAGCACAGACAAACTAAATACTTAGAAATCCACTGACATATATGTTAAAAAGAGTTTTGCCAAAGTTTGTAATTCAACAGATACCACTATACCTCCACAAACCGTAACAACTGAACTCTGTTGTCAAGTTAACGTTTACTTCGAGAAGGGAGTCGTCTATTTTCTGTGAAAGGGACGTTCAATGTGGCCAACAGCTTGCTGGGTTTTGACTCAAACGCATTCAACTTGGTTTACTGCAGTTAGACATATATACACTGTAACAGATCATTTATTTATTAGCAAACTTGGACGACCCCGCTAACCACATCCTGATCCTCTTTAGCTATTCATAAAATTAATGTTAAACTCAAAGACATTTACGATGCCACTTTTGATCAAAAATTGATAATGTAAAACTAATTTTAAAGGACTTAAATACACGAGTTTTTTTAAATTAGGATATCTGTATTAGTTTTTACTCAAGCTATGTACATTTAGATTCAGTTATCCAAAATTCTTATGATAAAATAGACTAAATATGCTGTATGTTTGGCAAATCCTAATAGTAATCTTGGAAATCTAACCTTCCACTCCTCCACCGTATATTTTTACTTCTTTCTCGAAGTTACTTTTCAAACTTTTTCCTCCATAAAGCCCGCAACCGAGGCAAACCAGAAATAAACAATACACCAATAGTTCTGTCCCTCGTGGGAAGATATAGAGACCGTTCCCGCGCCTGCGCCGTGACGATGCTACGCTCGACCACACGCAATTATTGTGTTGGATAAACGATGGCGATATTTTATGAAAATGACAAACATTAGCGTCATTAAATATGTTTATGTAAACAAGGTCGGTTCATTAAATAATATTAATAGTGCGAACAAATAAGGAAAGCGTGGGTCGGGCGGACAAATACGCTGAGTGGACGGGACCGAGGCATAATGGGCCGCCAAATTGTGTCCGTCCGATCGTATGTCTTACAAATAGACTTGTTTCGGTTTAACGATTTCATTCAAGGCGACATTACGAAACATGTTTATATTTGCATAATAGCGTTCTCTTTATACTGATTTCGTACATAAAAATACAGCTGCCAATGAAATGGATATTGTGTTCTCTCTTGATTGGTTAATGCGACGCTTACTAGGCAAATTAGAATGGAATCGGATTAGAATTGTTACAACTGCTGGATCGTTTATAGCTTAATTATTGAAGTAATGTTTATTTTATATCTTGTGGTAACTTCAATATCGTTCATTAACTATAAACTATTGTTATTTGAATTACGTTACATGTGTATGCAGTTTTAATAATTAATATAATGTATATATTTGTGAAAATGTATATAAACGGTAAATTGGAACGATTAATTAGGTAAAAATCACAATTAAAATCTATAAATCCATAATATATTGTTTGAAAGATGATTATAGAGAATTACGAAAAACAATGAATCGTTCTCCTGGTTCTAGTTAATAAAACAACCGACAACGAATAGACTTTGGCCTGGGCTCCCTATAGACCATATAGGCATACCAAAATTCAGATCCAATTATACAGAGTGTTCTTATTTTGCCCTAAAAATGCACTATTTGCGGGAAATGTTAAAACAAAATACCATCCCTTGTCAATATATTAATATTTGTAAACGCTCTCTAAATTCCTTTGTCATTTTTTTTAAATATGCTTCTCACTAAGTGTTAATTTAAGCTTTGAACCACTCAGAAGCCCTGAAATTACATTAAAATTTATAGTAAAGATATAAAATAGAGCAAAAAAGTTGAATTTAAAAATTATATTTTGTTATTATTTAACATTCTGTAAATTTGGACCAGTGGTTTTGGTATTTCTTGAGGATAATCCAGGTATACTTAATCCATCCAACATCCTTCTACCTATATAGTCCTGAGATAACAATCATCAAACTTCAGACTTTTGCCTAGCACAGTATTATACAGGCATTTGATTTATACAAAGTATAAACGCAAACTAGGTTTTAACTCTAAATTACCATTACTCAATTTTAAAACTAGAAGGTAGAAGAGATGAAAACAATCTTTATAAGAAGAAAATATTATATAAAAAAAAAAAAAAAAACAGTACTAATACATTTAACTAGATACGATACATTATTATTAAAGAAATAATTTGAAATTGTTGGCATTTACAGTTTTTTTTTAACATTAACACCATTGAGACCTCTTAAAATATCAATCTCAGAGAAAATTTTAAATGGGGAAGTTTCTATCTTTTTATGTTCACATTGATGGTCTTCAGGTCTTCAGGGTCTGCTGAAGTAATGGCC